>JAVRXN010000012.1:46028638-46239137 GCA_033556935.1 Timema podura
AGTACTAATTACATGAATGGGTTAGGAATTGGGAAGGTTGAATAGAGAGGAAGTGGACCAGCATTTGCGCAGAAAGAGAGAAGAAAACCATTCAGGAAAAATCACCCCAAGTTCACGAGAGGGAGATTCGAACCTTGATATCCATCATCGGCAGTCTAGCTCAACACGAAACTAGCGCGTTAGCTAACTACGCCACCAAGGTGAGTCAGACAGACTTATTAAATGAAGAGAAAACGTTCTAGGATAGTTAAATTATGCTCTCCCCATAACTTATTCAAAAACTGTTGATTGACTTCTTACTCTGAAATTACTACCGTTTCGGTGGCCCCATGGTTTAAGGCGTCACACTCGCATTAGACTACAGACAGCCTATGGTGGGAGATCCGGGTTCTATTTCGGTCGAGTGTACTGAGGATGGTGTTGCTAAATGGTTTACACTCGTTAGCGTAATAAGCACAGAGGTGTATAAACCGGGCGGGTAGTAATACGCGGCGCTAAATTTTTTTTTGTGGCCAAATCCCGCTTAGGTGGCTTAGCTAGCTAACGCGCTAGTTTCGTGTTGAGCTAGACCGCTGAGGACGTGTAGATCGAGGTTCGAATCTCGCTCGGGTGAACTGGTGTGGTTTTTCCTAGACTCTTTCCCTATTTTGAGCTATTCTATCCAGTCCACGTCATTACATACTACCTTTATCTTGAGCTAGTTCCATCCAGTCCACCTCATTAGATCATATCCCTATCTTAGAAATATATTCACAGTCCACCTCATTAAACCCTATCTTTATCTCTTAGTGGTCTGAATAGCCGCATTGTACTATTTAATGTAAATCCTTCCCTATTCATTTGCGTTACCTAATAGCATACTCTGAGGATAATACCAAACAAATTTTTAGTTAGACTTAGCTATTTATTTAAATTTTTATAACATTCTTAAACTTCTCATTAACACCATTGTGAATATATAAGGTGTTTTAGTAACTTTTGTAACTATCAGATATCGTTAGTTATCCTAACCAAAATCATACTACTAATAAATAGTTTGAATCTTGCTTGGTGACATCAGCTTTTAGCCGCTCTGGTTAATACGACGAGAAATAATGGTTGGTGTGCTGAAGAAAGAAAAAGGGACACGGAGACGTTAAAATGGAGGTAGTATAGTAGGTTGAACACGTGGAATTGTTACTACATCACGTCCCAATCGTTAAACTTTAAAAGAGAGCTCAATCTTACACTTTCCTCATGTACTCTTTTTATTTCCTTTCTTAGTACCATTTTCGTACTTTTTGTTTTTCTTTCTTTGTATCCACTGTGTTACCCTAGGTCGTTGAGAAAAGCACCTGTTTCTATTGGCTTTCTAATTGAATAATTTACTAGCGGAAAGGTAGGCATTAAAGGATTCGCGTTAGAAGAACAGTTAAGAAAGAAAAAAAAAATGTACTTTACATTGCTAACATTTTACTCTGTTTTTAATATTATTTTATATTTTTATTTGGTATTATTATCATACTATGTATCAAACGGAACGTGTGTTGTGAAGCTTTGAAATGTCGAATTCAAAGTTGAAGATCATGAATTATCCTTCGCTTCAACTACCTACAAGACACCTACAAAAACCCTCACATCTTCGAAACATTTTAAAAGAAGAATTAAACTTTGATACACAACGAGAAGATTTGAAATATCTCATTAAATATGAGCACATCCCAACATATCATTTTAGAAAAGCCATTAAACAGGTTTTTTTTAGCAGCGCGTCTTCCTATCCGTTTGGCCTATACGCCTATGCTAATGAGTTAGGGATGAGGAAATACACCGCTTTTAATCACCCTTTTTACCTACCCCTTTTTAAACTTTTTTATTGGACTTTTTTTTTTACCCATTTTGTATTTTTTAATACTTTACCCTAAACTTTTCTCTCAGGAAAAGCCGGTTCGGTACTTCAACCTATCTTTGACTTTGGCCTTTACTTTTATCGCATGTTTCAAGCTTCGCCTCGCATTATAAACGTGAGCTTCGCTATCTCAAGAGAGGGGATAGGGTGTAATAAGGTAGGGTGGATATAACTATCTCAAGATAGGGGTAGGCTGTAATGAGTGGTGGATAACTACAAATAGGTAGCTTATATGACTGTAACTATCTCAAGATAGGGGTAGGCTGTAATGAGGTGGACTGGATAGAATTATCTTTAAGATAGGGATAGGGTATAATAAGGGGGACGGGATAGTCTTAATTATGTACACAATTACCTTAGGTAGTGGGTAATATTCTAAGAGTTGATCACCCTAAGAAGAGGCCAGGGGGGCCATTTAACAGGAAAAATTACATTTGTAGGAAATTCTTGGAAGTCAAAAGGGTAGTGTGTATTTTTAAGAAGTGAAGAAAACTGCTTTTTGCCGGCGTTTTAGAGTTTAGGAGCAATGTCCAAACCAGGTGCAGGTGGTTACCTATAAGGATGTTCACCCCAAACGGCCAGTCCTTCTGCATCACGAGCACGAGAGGCGGTGATTGATCGATAGCTAAATCATGGGAGGAAAACGCCTCTCGAAGATTCTCTGTCATTTTCTTTACTATATTTGGAACGGTGAAAATTTAGGGTGTTCGAAAACGAGGTGTTTAAGAAGATTGTTGTTCAAAAAGGTATGAGGCTAATGAGGGCTGGAATTGGTTACATAATGATGAGTTACATATCTGTACTCATCGCAAGACATTGTTAGGCTAATCAAATCTTCGCGGGAAGGATATGCAGCGTGTTTGGGAGAATCTAGAACTGTGTTCAGGGTACTGACTGGCGAACCCAATGGGAAGGGACCATTGGGAAGACCTAGACGCAGAAGGGAGGATAACATTAGAATGGACCTGAAAGAGAGAGAATGAGGTGGACTGGATAGAACTAGCTCAAGATAGGTATAGGGTGTAATAGGTGGACTGGATAAATCTAGCTCAAGTAGCTATAGGGTGTAATGAGGGTGACTGGATAGAACTATTTCAAGATAGGTATAGGGTGCAATGAGGGTGACTGGATAGAACTATTTCAAAATAAGGATAGGGTAAATGAGGTGGACTGGATAGAACTAGCTCAAGGTAGGTATAGTGTAATAGGTGACTGTATAGAACTAGCTCAAGATTGGTATAGGGTGTAATTAGGTGGACTGGATAAATCTAGCTCAAGTAGGGATATATGTGTAATTAGGTGGACTGGATAAATCTAGCTCAAGAAGGATAAGTTAATGAGGGGACTGATAGATCTAGCTCAAGATAGCGATAATGTGTATAAGTGACTGGATAATCTAGCTCAAGATAGGGATAATGTGTAATGAGGTGGACTGGATATATCTAGCTCAAGATAGTGATAGATGGCTTACTTATGTAAGTGCGGCAATGAGCTTTCGAGTTCCAAATGCCATAGAGTAAGTAATTAATTAAGAAAGCGGCTTGAAGTTTTGCCGCAGTTGGCAGTTCGTCACAGTCTGGCCATCCATCAGTGCTGAAGTTCATGTGAATGTGAGGAGACGTAGGTTCAGGGCCTGTTCAAGTTATAATTGTATGTGACAAATAATATTTTAGGTAGTATAAATCTACTCTTTAATTTTGGCAAAATAAAGGAAATATAATTTATAACGATTTATTTTGGTTTATCTAATCGCCATCAACGATCATTAGCACCGCTTCGGTGGCCGCATTGTTAAGGCGTTGCTTTGCAATAGACTGAACTGTGAATGAGGGTGAAAATCAGGGTTTGAGTCCGGTCAAGTGTGCTGAATGTGGTTTCCAAATTGTTTTCCAATACCCACAGCAAACGTGAGTACACTTTATCTAAATCACACCTCCCTAATACCTAGCATATTAACATTGTTAGTACATAGGCCTATAACCCGAACGGGTTGTAAGACGTGGTGCTAATGATAAATAATAATCACGATCATAATCGGGAAACATAAAATTAGTATTATATTTTTTGGCTTATTTTTGGACGCACAAAGATCACAGGATTTGACGTTTAAATATGTGAAAGGCGTATTAGTAAGTTCTGTAAGGGCTAGAAACTGTTCTTCTTCTCAGAATTCTACTAGGCCTATACCTGGGTCACAGACATGTTTGGCCGCACTAATAGTGTACCTGACTCGCCTACCTTTTTAAGGCTTAAATCCGGTGTGTCATATTTCGAGTTAGTTGACATTTCCGGTTATATTGAAGGATTGTTCTAATCTTAGGGTTGATTGGACGCTCCTTAATCTATACAAGAGTTAAAAAGTAATCAAATTCTCTCCCACCCGAAACAATGGTCCCGTGGACTAAATGTCATTTATTCTTGTATGGCTGTGCCGCTGATGGAGAGGTCTGGGTTAGAAGTCTGGTTAGGTGTATTGAGGAATATTTAAAAAAAAAGTTTTTCCCACTCTCCGTTACGTAAATACAGGTTCATAACTTATTTATACTTGTTTATCGCCGCGTATTACTACCTGGTCAGGGTAACTAATAAGGCTATATAGTTAGGGATTAGGAAGGTTGAATTTAGAGGAAATGCACACGCATTCGCGTGGACGGTAAGGGAAACCAATTTTTTTTTCTAAACCGCTTCAGTACGCCCAACCGAGATTTGAACCTCGATCTTCCCGTTATCGGCAGTCTAGTCTATCGTGAGAGTAGCGCCTTAGACCATGCGGTCACTGAAGCGAGTCGGCTTTGGTTTTAGATGTAACATTGTATTATCCCTATTTTTAAGGTGTAAAATTCGAGTCTTTTTTCTACCTCCGCTCCCCTTATCCCCCCGTTGACTCATCATGCATCTCTTTATTTCTTTGATTCTATTTCTCTCTTTGACATTTTCTCTGCACCTCCTTGTTTAAGGTTCCCCTCTCCCCTTCCATTATTTTATTTTTGGGGTTGTCGCCGTGTCTTGTTGCGATTAACTCTGAAAGGCTGACAGGTTTTGGCAGAAGTAAAAAAAAAAGGGAGGGGGGGTGGACATGGTCTCTGGCTTATTAAGGGTGTGAAACGAAGCGAGTGACACAGTGTTAAATTCAATTAGTAACCAGCCCCTTTCGCACCGTCGCCACTATCTACCCCTTTCCCCCCCTTCTCTTGCCTTTTACTCCTACGTTCTACCTTCTCTCCACCCCCTTCACTGCCCCCCCCCTCCCGCTGAGCTTTTCGTTTTGAAGGTGTTGGTAGGCGTGGACCGCTGAAAGGGGAAAGAGGAGAAAGCGTGCGTGCGTGCGTTCGTTCGTTCGTCAGTGGTTTCTCTCGAAATTTCGATTATGAGTTTCACGAAGATAGAATATTTTTTATTAAGTCGCTTTTAGCGCTCACATTAATAAAACCACCGTTCGATTCATCTCTACGTTCGAAAACCGATACGGTTTTTATCCATTCTGATTTTCATATTACATTTTTTGTTGTTGGTGTCGATTCATGTAAGTTAAAAAATAGTCGTAATTATTTTATACAAATCACTTCGCGAAGAGATTTGAATATTGTGTCGCTCTTTTATCGATTTTTATTATTTATTTGTACGTCTGACTTTTTTTGAATTTACACGAATAAATGTTTAATTTTGAGATTTTTAAAATTGAGATTTAGTAAAAAAAAAACAATTGAGGGCGGTCTAATGACTACCGCATAAATATTGCTATCGTGAGGTTAAAGTTAGCGACCAGATAAAGGTTATCAGCTACTTTGATATTTTACGCGTATTATGAACTGAATTTATCTACTGATGCTATTGTAGGATAAATATATTTTTATGCAGAAAACGCAAGGTTGGTACGGTTTTTAATGGTGCGCGCATGCGTATAAACTCTGCTGCTACTGCTACAACCTTGCTAGTGGCGACAACGCTCACATTTGTTAAATAATGGCGGCTAAACAAGTGCGCGGAAACAGATGGCGTCACGTGGGCGCAGAAACTAGGTTGTATTGCAAGTACTAATTTCGGTGTCTGACCAAATGTGGGCAATAGTTTGATACAACGTTTACAAAATTTTATATATGGTACTCACATTTAAATAATTTGTTCTTATATAACTATAACTCTACAAATAACTTGTCGGGTTTTTTTATAAAAATGTGAATTAAATTTTCTAACTTTTTATATAGTTAGAGACTAGGCCTATGCTTACTAAACACGCGAACCAAGATTTTAACCTAAAAACAGATTCTGATAGGCGAAACCTCATTAAAAAACACTTACTATGTCAACGACAATTTTAACTTTCAGATAAAAGTCATCAGGTACTTAAACCTCCCAATAAAAATGTGATGAATAAATACATTTTATTTGACATAAATGCTATTAGCGGTCATAAGACGCACTTTTAACTTATCGGCCGGATAAAAATATTTAACGTCCAGATTAATGTCTATCCAGGAGTCATAAGACTGGCCATATTCGCTTCGGTGGCTATATGGTATTAGGTGTCACTCTTGAAATAGACGGGATTGCATTTGACGTACATTGGGGTTTCATTCCCAGTGGTGTGCACTGAAGGTGCTTTTGACCAAATGGCGTTCCACTCTTTCTCCACGCAAATGTGGTTACACTTACTCTAAATCTAACCTTCCTTATTTTTAATAATAAACATAATAAGTACATAGGCGTACAACCCGGGTGGGTAGGAAGACGTGGTACTAAATAAATAACTATCTTGACTTTGGCAAACTTTTTCAGGCGTCTTTTTAAATCACTATAGGTAACTAAAAATGCTTTCTTAGAACATTGTTTATAATTTATTTTGAATTTGGTGCCGTTCACATACATAATATTTGATAAAAAAAATTAAACGTGTACTTGATAGTAGATCCTCAAATCTTTGCCCTAGCATTTTACTACTCTACCACTTTGCTATCCTGGATGGTTCTACACTAACGGTCATATATCATTCATTATATTTAAGGCAGTCAGGCTTTTGGTAGCACAAAATACAACCGACAAGTCCTACGGCTATGTTATTAATGAATTCAAGTAGCCGACCATTTTACACGTCCTTAATACCTTTTCAAAAGTATTAAATTGATGTCTACTTAGAAGGCAATTGATATTTTCAAGTAGCTGACAATTTAAACACGCCCTTCATACCTTTATAAATGATGACTACCTATAAGCTGATCGATAGCTTCAAGTAGCTGACCATTTAACATAACCTTCTTACATTAAAAAGGCATGCAAAGGCGTGCGCGTACAAAAAAATAACACTGGGCTTACCCGCTTCGGTGGCCATGTGGTCTTAAGGCGCTTGTATTAAATTAACATCAGCAAAAGAACAGTTTTTTAATCTTTCCAAAAATAGCGGTTTTCAAAACATAGACTGAAGTGTTTGCTAAGTGGTTATTACTGAGGTTTGTTGACTGAGTTGTTTTATAAATATATATATAACTTTTTGTCTGATTCTACGAGAATACAATTTTAATTTTTTTTTTAATCGAGGGTGATTTTGGAACAAATTAATGTGTTATCATTTTTTATTTATATGCAAATCTCAATGTTTACTCTAAAATTAATCATGTATTAAAACAGTTCAATTCTTCTAGGAAGACACTTTTACGGCAGGCACAAAAGTTATTAAAACATTGATTTTATATATTCATACGCCAAGTCATGTGATCTGCAGCTGCCATTGATAGTGTTTCGAATCTCATTCGGGTGTACTGAAGGCTGTCTTCCTAAAATGGTTTTTTACTTTTCGTCCACGCAAATGCGGGTAAACTTCCTATAAATATAACCTTTTTAATCCCTAAAACCATTGGCGTAATTTGTAAAAAAAAAAGGGGGGGGGTTGATTTTATTTAGGAAACAACTTGAAACGTTGCATAGTTTTACATAAATAAAATCATGGCAAGCACTTAAAGACAAACCGAATCAGGTCAGATAAAAACTCTGCATAGTAAATTTAAAAATCCACGAATATTTTCATTTGAAATTATTTATTTATTTGTTACGGGTACGGTAACAAATAAGCTGATTTAGATTGAATTTTGGAGAAATTTCAGCCTAAAAGTTAAGGATAACTTTTAAGGCTCAAAGAGAAGTATTTTCCCAGGTGCCGCTGTACGAACACCCATGTTAGTATGGATAAAAATCACAATGCTACTAACATAGTTGAATTTGGTTCAGCTATCAGGACTGATTCTGTGGATAACCATTACGTGTCAGTTTATGATACCCATGAATGATTTATTTTTAGGTTTATATACGTATTTGATCATGTAAAGTGTCAAGCATCCGAGATGTATCGTTTATTGGCCTTTGGTAACCAAACACATCACAAAGGAAGAGAAAAGGTTGACTTAGTTGAAGAAAACTCTGGTTAAATACAGTATTTTTGTGTTTTTTTTATCCGGACAGACAAAATACTCTATAGATACGCTTAGTTTAGTTTCTGATAGTGTTAATCTTAAAATATATTAAATAGAACTGACAAGAAACTTTTAGTTAAATGATAAAAGTTCTGTTGAAATTCCGTAATGTCCATAGCAAATATTCAAGGAATGTTGAGATTACATTGTGTAGAAAACTAAATTAAAGTTTCTACTGGAGCAACATTTTATTACTTTGTCTCAAGATCTCGCAGAGAGAAGTATTGTAACTGAAAAAAAAAATCACGTGAGTTTTTGATAAATATTGACGTTTCATTCATGACCTCTTGAAACTGAAAAAGTGTTTATCTTGATGATATTCAACATGAAAAACAAAATTACACTTATCGTTTTCTTTTGAAAATTTCAAGTGTATTTTAAATAAGCAAAAATTCCCTATTTTCCCAGCTTTTAGCCTGTAACCGACAGAAAAATTCTAAAAAGTTAAAAAAAAATAATTTTTAACCCCCGAAAATAATTCAAAATGGCGGAGCAAACTTTAAAGACGGAGCGGACCTTTCTTTGAAGGTCTCTTGTGGTTAAACGGTAAGACCTACCAAACATCTTACTGCACCAACAGCTACGGATTTGGCGAGATAAAGCTAGATTTTTTGATTTTATGTAAATTTTGTACATTTTCCACACGTTTTTTAATTTTCTGACACACTTATGGGACAGCTAGAATTATAAAATTTGGCAGGCATATTGTCACATCCAATTGCCATAAGCGTGCCAAATTTGATGAGTGGGTTTTGGGGGTGGAGCCCCCAACGAGCAAAGCGAGTATTTTTACAAAACCAATTTGTTTCTAAGCTATATACAAACATTTTATGAGGTTATTTGACACTTGAAAATGATTGCTATGCACTTTGGCGGATAGAGATGTTCTTTCTTCATTTTTCTGTAAAATTGTATGTTATTTCATGTGTACTCTTTTGTGGAGTGTTTCTGCAACAATGTTTATAATTTAGTTTTACAAGTCTTGAGGATTTTTCTAAAATATCTCTATTTTGTGATAAAAGAGAGAGATAAACTATGTGTGGTGTACATTTTTTTATGCTAAAAAACTAAAACTTCTATTCCTTACCACCTCGCACTAAGCTTATCGTTTATAATATTATGATTTGAATGTGGGCCTAAACCACCTTAAAAATTGATACTAATTTATTTTGTTGCCTTTTGTATGTCCTTTGGTAGAAAAATAAGGATAAATAAAAGAATGTTATAAAGAATGGTACACGATAGGAAACTAACAAAGAACTAACAAGTGAAGCATATGTTGGGGAAGTTTTGCGTTGTCCATTTGTCAATGTCGCATGTTGGTTGGGACCGACTAGGACCCGGAGTGGGGATAGAGTGGGGGTGTGGGGGTTAAATCAATACGAGAGAGAGTCTGTAGGGAACGACGGGGTCTAGAGAAGTGAATAATATTGTGTCACAAGATGTTTCTGTTGTTGGACTGTGTCCTCCTGAATTATGTTGTTTGGAAACCCGTACAAATGAGCTTCTATTCTTCTTTTTAGTTTTCTTGTGGAATACTTTTGCAAATAGTTATTTGGAAATTTAAGGAAGGGGGGGGGGTGAGGGAGAGGTGGTAGGGAAACCTGAATTAATGATAGTCTTTTTTAAGTTTTTACTGACAAAAATATTTCCTACCATGGTGGCTATAGACAGAGACTCTGGAAATGTCAGGGAATTTAAATACTTGACTAATTTTGCACCTAAACATTTGAGCAAAAGTGAAAGATTTGGTTTTCCAATTTTTTTTACCACCGAGTCTTTCTTACTACCTGTTTGGTTTATACGCTTATATACTTTACCAAGCTAATGGTTTTTAGAAACTATAAAGGTTATATTTTGAATGTAATGAAGTGTACCCAATTTGCGTGGAAGCTAGTGGAAAACCATTTAGGATAAACCCCCCTCACTACACCTAATGAGATTCGAACCTCGATCTCCCAGTCATCGGTGGTCTAGTTTAATGTGAGAGTAACGTATTAGACCGTGTGGTCACTGAAGCGGTGATTGATAATATTATTACAAGAAGGTAAAAAAAGGGTTTCTTATATAACACATTTACACCGGGCCAAATATATTACCTTAAAACATTAAATACGGTATTTTAAAAATAACTTAAAGTATGTCGATGTTTATTAGCCGTTAGGATTGTATTTACAAATATTTGATCATTGTTATTATAGACACATTTCCATCCACAAAGAAAAACTTCAAAAAAGGTTGAGTTGGGAATTCTTGTTTTTAATGTTGTTTTAAAAACCTTGAATATTCGGGAGATTTTATAGTAAAAGTTTTGAAACCACCCTGGTATTATTAACTTTTCGGCCATCTGAACTGCAGTCTGGTCATAGCATCTCTCTCTAGTCTACTTCAGGGGTTCCCAAACATTTTGAGACCGCGCTGCCCTTGACATGTCAGATTTTCCGTGCGACGCTCCTGTATCAATATATTTAAGGAGCGTTAGAATACGTAACTCATATGAAGGGAGCGCTTTCACAAGGAAAAACTTTTTTTTTTCTTGTATGATTTATTCCATTGTTTAAAATATGTATCTTACATTTGACTATACATTATAAGTTTTAGTTTTTACTTGTACCGTGACGCCCGGACCAAGACCAGTGACCCCCCAGGGCGTCGCGATGCACAATTTGGGAACCCCTGGTCTGTTGTCAACAGTAGTCTCATATGCATCCATTACTTTTTAGGTTATTCCTTACTCTTACTACACCATCTGAGCTCCGGTTCGCCCATAGGCCTTCTTCTCTCTGGTTTCCGTCAGTCAGTACAGTCAGTACAGTCAACCACGGTGGTCTTGGGGTAAGACTCTCGCCTCTGGAGCAGATATTCGCGGGCTCAAACCCATCTGAGGTCAACGAATTTCTTTAGGGCGAATAAAAATCCCTAACACAACTTCCTTCGGAGAAGTCGTAAAGCCGGCGGTCCCATGTTGATTGTTGCATGGAAAAATAGTTTACCTGGCAAAATTGGTAGGCCCTATATCTCTCGCTCATAGAAATTATCGGTGCTGATATAAGTTGGTTCAGAAGGTACACGCTAAATACATCATATTATAAATGAAAAATTGAACATATCTTGAATATTTGTCATAGTCATCGTGTAATTTGATAACTTTTTATTCTCATATGGAAAGTTAATGATCAAATATTGATATGCTCATTACAAGTATTCAAGAACGGCTTATATTACTACTTGTATAAAACAAAACTCAACTTAGCTACTTATATATTTTGGCCAAAACTTTTGCCTTAGAAACTGCAAAAATTCTGACCTGAGTTTGTGTTTCTTTATACCCCACCTTAACTATCTAAACTAAACTATTTAAAAAAAGAACTATAACCTAGCCACAATTATGCACTATTTTACTTGATTAATATATTAAAAATAATCATTTATATTTTAATAGGTTTATCAGCAATGCCTCTTACTTTCTAAGTCGAATTTGCAGGATTAGGCTTTTTTTTAGCAAGTCTGTTATTGAATGTTGTACAAAAAAAAAAACTAAAGGCATGAAAATAGAATAATATATTGAAACGGTTTAAAAAAAATGCAGACACAATAATATAGGAATTGTGTGTTTAACACCTCATTTTAAATAATTGCATACAGATAATTCAAATGAATTACTCATATATTATTAGTGATGCTGGTAGGTAAAGTAGAAGAAAACTTTTTACCGATGTATATATATATATATATATATATATATATTATATATACATATATATACATATATATATATACATATATATACATATATATATATACATATATACATACATATATATTTATATACATATATTATATATACATATATTATATATAATATTATATATATATTATATATAATATATATATATTATTATATTTTATATATAATATTCATTACTCTGAAAAGAATGTATTTCTAAAGTTGCTTTCAGCCAAGTTATAAAAGTGTAATTTTCATTATTTTCGTTCGGTGTTTTTTTGTGCTCACTAGTGCACGCGTTATCATAGCCAACCCCGCCCTCTACTCCCAACTTTACTTTTTTTTCCTCTCTTTACTCCTATTTATGAATGGCTCCCGTGTTCGCAAACTGCTATAAGATTGACGGTTCAGATTACTTTAACCCTCATCCCTATTATTCTTTTTTTTTATTATTTATTTTATTTAGGTAAAAAAAAACCCTCGTATTACTTATCCCTGTGCTACATTGTTATTCTCCTATACATAGTTAACAAGGTAGGATTTTTTCTATGTGGAAAAAAAAAAGTATTTTGTTATGGAAATGAAGTCTCTCTTCGCCCCCCCCCCGGGCCCCTCTACCCCCTTTCCAGGCCCCATATGAACAGGTTTTAGTATTGTAATTTTTTTTAATGAGTTCAGCGAACAATGTGTTATGCTTGTAAACTTTAGGCTTGTATTAAATTAACATCAGCGAAAGAACAGTTTTTTTTTATCTTTCCAAAAATAGTGGTTTTCAAAACATAGACTGAAGTGTTTGCTAAGTGGTTATTACTGAGGTTTGGGACTGAGTTGTTTTTATATATATGTATGTATATATCTTTTTCCCTGATTCTACGAGAATACAATTTTACTACATTAAAAAAAATAATCAAGAGTGATTTTGGAACAAAATAATGTTTTACATTTTTTTATTTATATGCAAATCTCAATGTTTACTCTAAAATTAATCATGTATTAAAACAGTTCATTTCTTCTAGGAAGACACTTTTACGGCAGGCACAAAAAGTTATTAAAACATTAATTTTATAGATTCATACGCCAAGTCATGTGATCAGCAGCTGTCACTTTGATTATATATAATCAATACTTATGAAATAATACTAATAACTTAAAATGTTATCAATGCTGAGCAAAAAAAAAAATATGTTAGTATTTTCTAAAATATTATACTGTTATATACTATATATACATTTACAGTTACTGGGATCTACTTGGGTGGCTAAAAATTTCAAAATATTTATCAGACGGAAACTCTATCCTATAATAAGTACGGTCTTTGTTTAAGATATTATAAAAATCTAACAATAAAATTGTGATATAATTGGAACAGTAATTTATAAAAGCATTCAAGTCCATCTTTAACAGTATAGACAAATGCGCACTAAACTCTTAGGCGTTATGTTTTGAAACACTAAAAGGCAAACAATTTTCTTGTCAATAGCAGTCCGACAACTTAGCTCATTCGGTAGCGTTTCTGTCTATTGAGCTAAGGGTCCCGAGTTCGATTCCTGGCATGGACAAAAAAATTATAGTTGGTGAAATGTGGGATAAGTGATGAATTAATGGCTGGAGGCTGAATGTTGTGTCTGTTCTATATATATAAGTTAAACAATAAGTTGTGTTCTGATACAATTATTCAGATTAGAAAGTGCACGTTAAATACCTTGAATAAATGAAAAAAGTTTACATTAAACAAAGTGAATGGAAATTATTATTTTCAACCCCAATTAAAGGAACGCCTTTCATATACCTCAAATTAACTGACAACCTAAAACAGAAAAATATGTACTTATTTCCGTTCTACTATAATATTCGATTCAATTGTCATACAAATAGACAAAACTATTTATTTTGGTTGAGTTGGATTTTTGTATATATGTTTTATTTCCTTTAATTTTTGCTAATAATTAAACAAAGCATCATTTAAAACTACCAAATTATTCCTAAATATATATTTATGAAAGGACCTAAACAAAACCGCTATTCTTTCCCCTCAGTCTTGAAAATATAGCGCGTATATATATAAATTACTAACAGCATTTTAAAACTAAGAAGTCAATAAAACCAGGTCATAGTATACACACGAGAGCTTAGTTCCTCTACTTTTTTTTTTATAATGCTCTTATTATTTACATCCTGGATATAAATAACTAATGGTGTCAGTGGTTTTGTATTTAGTTTTATTTACCCTCCCATTTCTGTCCATCCAACTTCTTGCAACAGGCTCGGGAGAAAGCGATTGGGGGGAGGAGGGGAGGGAATAATAACAGGCCGACCCGCGATGCAAATTTAAACAGGGAAAACAATATACTTGATGGAGTTAACGTTAGATATTCAGGTCCTACTCATATTTTATGCAGCAAAAGGTTGGTACATACAGCATGTTTTCTATCTCTTGCGTCGTTGCCCGACCTATGTGCGCTGTCTGTTAGGGTGAAGGGGGTGAGGGGTAGGTTTTAGGTAACCCGTCATATATTTCTAGTTCCGCACTCACACACGCAAACTTATACACGCTAAACACACCTATGATATAAATGAAAATGTGTTCTTTTGTTTGAGTGGGAATTGGGAGGTTTTGGGATGGGGTTAGATACGAAGAGAGAATAATATATCATATCCCTTCTGTGTTGATGAGAGCTTATTTGTAAGTCGAACATAAAAGTTTCCTTTAACTTTGCGTTTGTGTGTTCATTTACACTCAATCCCGACTTAAGACTGTTCGGTTAAATTTTTGCAAAGGCTTAAGTGCAAAATGGAAAAATTATTTATTTAAAAAAAAAAGGATACAGTTGAACATAAACCTGCGTTGGTGGGCGCGTGACTTAAAAATTCTGGCCCGTTTTGTCTGTTTTGTTTTATGGTGGGGATGTCGGGGTTAAAATCCTGGCTGAGCGTAATGAGGTGGTTCTTCATGACTGGTTTCCCACTCTCCTTCCAAAAATGTTTTGGTAGATTCTCTTTATAATTCAGCCTGACACATGCTGATAGCCCAGATGGGTAGTAAGACATGATGAAACAATTTTTTTTAAAGAAAATTAGCGGTTCACCATATGAGACCTCTTGTTTATCTTTTGGTATTCCTTCTTCTCTTCCTTTGACGAGTTTACACACTCACTATACTATTTGCGTCTTGAAAACATTGATTTGCTTTTTAAAATGCATATTTCTTGTTTCCTATTCTAGATAAACATATGCTTCCACCTATTTTTTAATCTACATCCTTTCAGGAAGACTCCTACAGGCAATTTTCGTGACCAAGCCAACCAAATAACCCACGTGGTAGATTTATAAAAAATAAGTTTACAGAAAAAACTACAAGATAATGATGATAATAATAATAATATAATAATAATAATAATAATTTGGTGACACTGCAAAACTATTTTATAGTTAATTTTTTTCAACGTCATATATTTTAAAACTCGCTGAATAAAACGTAAATTCATCAATATGGTAAATTCTATCTTGACCTCTCGTGACGTCACAGGTTTAATTTGAAATAATTTGTATTTTAGTATTCTTTTGACCAGTACGAAATTTAACTGTATTTAGTTGTCCGACACAATCTCAGTGTTACCAACCTCTTGGGTCATTCACAGGTACTCCTGAACCCATAGTATACACTGATCTGTGTAGAAATGCACATCTTAAACGGAGTCTGGTTGGAAAAATTACCTTTCATCCATAAAAAAAGAAAATTGTATACCGCACAATCTTTCGTGTTATATGTGAAGTTTAAGAAACTATTGACTCCAACGGGATCCGACCTAAAAAAGTATTTCGTTGTAAAGTTAATATTTTTTAACTCAAAACAGTGGTCTTTCTCAAAACTTAAAGATAATACAGTATTCTATATCGTCTTACTGTTAATAAGAATAAATATGATTACTAGAAGTAAAAATATTAGAATAGTGTCAGTAATATACTGACACTATTCTAATAACATAACTAGTAAAGAATTCAGTCGAGAAATGCATGCTATTACTCGGTTGGTAAGTTGTTTTCATCTCGACTGTTGTCAAGGAATGTAAAACACAAAATTTACGAAACAATAATTTTACTGGTTCTCAATGAGTGTGAAACGTGGTAACTTACCTTACATGACGAAAACGAATTTAGGATGTTCGAAAACAAGGTGCCTAGGAAGATATTTGGTCCAAGAGGGATGAGGCTACAGGAGAATGGAGGAGGTTACATAATGATGAGTCAACCTGTAGCCTACTCACCACAAGACTTTGTTAGGATAATCAAGTCTCGTAGATTACGCCGGGTAGGACATGTGGTGCGAATGGAAGAATCTAGAGCCGTGTGCGTGATACTGACTGGCAAACCCAATGGGAAGAGAGAACCTTTTGTTTTAGATCAGCCGTGAGCAAACTACGGCCCGCGGGCCCTATGCGGCCCGTGACATCAATTTGTGCGTCCCTCACACAAATTTAAAACTTTCGTGATTTTATCAACAAAAATTAAAAGTACATAATCAGTGTGTGTTTTTAAACATGTGAACAATTGAGCAAGATCGTTTATAATGTTAAATGTGTAAGAGCATAAGCTTGTGTTTACGGTAATAATTACGTTAGTTATATGACTAATAAATGCATTTTTGTGTGAAAACCAAGTTAATTATTTAGTAAATTTAGATATGTGGCAGCCCGGCTCGGTGGCGTAGTTAGCTAACGTGCTAGTCGTGATGAGCTCGACTGCCGAGGACGGGGAGATCAAGGTTCGAATCTCGGTCGGGTGAACTGGGGGTGTTTTTTCCTAAATGTTTTTCCACTTTCCCTGCACGCAAATACGGGTTCACTTCCCCTATATTCAACCTTCCCAATTCCTAACCCATTAGCGTAATTAGTACTTAAGCGTATAACCCGAACGGGTAGTAAGACGCGGTGCTAAATAAATAAATATATGTGGCGCATGTGGGCCGCTAGAGACCTTAAAGATGTCCAAATGGACCTTGGGGAGGAAAGTTGGCCCACCTCTGTTTCAGATGATTCTCTCCAAATCGTGACTATCTTTGTAAAACGGATATAGTGCTAGAAGTTTCTACCACGCTAACTGGTAGTTCCCGTGCTGACGCAGTCTTGTCTCTATTTCCAGGGCGGGGATGTCCTCCAGGAGACCATCACGGCGAATGTGAGTGAGGACTGTATGACCCTCGAGTTCCAGAGGTCTGATGGTACCTTAGTGACCCAGCTGCTCGACTTCAGGAACGTGAGTTTTTGATCGTTCCTGTGTTTACCGGGTATGGGGGAGTCGTTTTTTTAAAATTCTCCAAATTTAGACGAACCTGAACGTTTTAGACTATGCAGTATGGATTTGCCGACTTGAACACATTTTATAATGTTATTTGTTTACTTGGGGGAGGGGGGGGGGGGTAGACTGTTCCTTTTCCCAAATCTGAATGAACGTTGTAGGAATATTCAGCACAGCTTTCCTCTTCGCTAATTTTGGGAACAAAAGCTATCATTTCTGGTTTTACTGGGATAGGGGGAGGCGAGGGTTTTTCTGCACTTCTCCAAATTGGGACGAACGTGGTAGACTATGCATTAAAGCTTCGTCGAATGAAAAAACATTTAAGAGCGTTCATCATAGCAGGCCCAACTCGGCTCCGGCTAGCGCAAGGTATAGGAGTTAAAAGGGAAAAGAAAAGACCAAGATATGCCAGAAATGTGTGCAGTGCATTCGTATTTGAATAGTTACTCTCTTACGCTGGGGCAATTAGTTCTTCAAATCACAGCCAGATGTTATAAGCGTCCAAGAACATAAATTAAATTAAGATCATAACAGTTCCGAAATAAACCACTCTCTAAAGCAGATAGCGTTAAAATCACATAAAAAAAGCATGGTGGATTGTCAGTTTATGAATCAAAATAAAGAAATAAAATTTAATATAGGAAAATAAAGGTAAGTAGATTATATATATATTTTAATTGCAAATAAATAATTAATATTCGAAACCTTAGGAGTTGTGATTGGAAAAAAAACAACATTAAAGTTGTCAACGTAATTACATATTTGAAAGACTTGAGCTAACCGATTGTTGAATTTATATTTTAAGTAATTATTTTAGCAAAAATAATATATGTGACGCTGAGAAAATTACATAATCAATTGTTTATTTAGTGGACTTCTTCAAGGTCATCTCGTGGTCAACTATCGTTTTTCAAATGAAACTATGTATTTTTATTGCAGAATACAAAGAAAACAAAAAACAAACTACTTTTATCTGAAACACTTTTTTATCCTAAATATATTTTCGATGATATTTAATGAATTAAAGAAATATGTATAATGTTTTTAGAACTTTTTTTATTTCAATTTATTGTAATCTGTAAACCTCGGGTAAAAAAAAGTGTTAAAGAAAAAAGTTGCCCTTTTTCGTAGGACACAAATCTGCAATAAAAAATACAAGGTCCCGTTTCAAAAACAATAGTTGACTTTGAAATGCCGTTGAAGATATCCACTAAATAAAAAAATAAAGGATGCCATTTTGTCAGTATCTTGTAACCAAGAAACTTTGTATTAAATATTTTCTTTCTTAAATGCATTTTTTTAAAGATATATTGTTGTGCCAACTTAAAAAAAAAAAACAATATACGGCACTGAAGGGTGTACAAAATGAATCTACCACTTGATAGACCTTTGATCTGCTTTGAAGCATTACATGAAAAAGAAATATACTAGCCACGATCTTTAAAACCATATTATTATAACAACCCAACTTAATAACGTACCTTGAGGTGACCTGGCGGTCTAAGTGTAAAGTGTTGGACTTCTGTGGTGGGAGTCCGGGGTTCAATCCTCGGACTGATTTATCTGATGGCCAAGCCCTTCCTTCACCTCTGACAAGACGTGTATTGATCACAGCTTGTGAATTTGTGGAATGCCAGGCCTCCACCGTGGTTCGGATCACACGTTAAACTGTAGGTCCTCCATTTCATCTCACAATCACCCTACCATTGCACATTAGCGTAAGTGCGTATAACCCAAACGGGTAGTAAGACGAGGAGATGATAATAATAATAATAATAACGTATCTTGATTTTTATATCTCCCCCAGCGTCTTACTACCCGTTCGAGCGCTACTAATACTTTCACTTTTTTTATTCCCCCCCCCCCCCCCCCCCCCGTTTTACTGTTAGGGTTGTACGTATATAGGCCTATGATAATTACTCTAAATGAGGTAGGGATCAGGAAGGAAACATTTTAGAAGTAATCTACTCGCATTTGCCTGGAAGGAGAGTGGCAAACCATTTATGATAAAAACACCCTCGGTAGACCCGGCCGGGATTTGAACCCAGATTTCTTCCGTCAGTAGTATACTTACACTTAAGAGGTAAGGATAAGGTAGGTAAATTTAGGAGGAAGTGTACATTTATTTTCTTGGAAGGGAAGTTGAAAACTATGTAGGAAAAAAAACACCTTATAACACACGGCTGGGATTCGAACCCTAACGTATTTGTAACTGATTAACTTGATAAGACAAACTAAATAAGGTTAGGAAATTAACACCCGACTCGGTGGCCGCGTCTAACGCGCTACTCTTGCAATAGACTAGACTGCCGATGACGGGAAGATTGAGGTTCGAATCACTGTAGAGTCTACTGAGGGTAATCTTTCCAAAATTGTTTTTCCCCCTCTCCCTCCACTCAATTCGGATACACTTGAACCTATAAATATAACATCTTTAATTCCTAAAAATCATAATTGTAACTAAGCGTATAACCCGAATGGGTGATAAGACGCAACGCTAAAAAAAAGTTCGACGGAGCTCCCAAAAGTGTTTTAATTTACCAGTGTGTGTGGCCGAAGTTTTTCATTTCCTTTCATTCTGGTACATAACATGTTCGCAAATGGTCGAATGAACGAGCCATCAATTTAAACAATACTTCCTCTATATATGAAAAAAAAACCCAACAAATCATTGTTAAACGAAGCACTAATTTCAAACGTTTTTAATTTATCAGTGTTTGTGGCTGACGTTACTTTTCCTTTGAGGACAAACATATTAAAAAAAGCAAACTTGCAAACTTTTTTCCGAAAAAAAAAATCAATTACCGCTTGTCAAAAGCACGTGGAACTATAAAAAAAATTCTTTCACTTGTTTTTTTTAAACCAATATTACTCTATTTAGTAAAAAAAAAGTCTTTAAAGAGTATAAAACACACAACATGTGTATCACAAAATTGGTTTCAGGAAATAGCATTGTCATTGGCACGATTGCGGTGTTAAATCTCGAAGAAAACATTTTCCTCTTTTTTTCCTGCATGTTCTACCAATTGAACCATGACGTGATGAAAATCACAACACAAATATCAAGCAATAACTTTACAAAGAAAAACTTATATTCTTTGGCAAACCTGCCAACTATTTCTTGTGAAATTTGTAGCAAAGTTACTATTTACACGGATATTTATAATAATTAGCTGAATTACAATTATTATTCTTTGTAAACATTTCATCATCAAATTTAAATTGTATTTATATATTTAAAATTCTTACATAAACTAAAATATGAATTTAATAGAAAGAATCTTATCTGACTGAAAAGTTTTTTTTAGCACCACGTTTTACTACCCGTTCAGGTTGTACGCATATGTACTACTAATTACACTAATATATTATGGTGTGAAGGTTTTAATTTAGAGGAAGTGTACCTCGAATTACACTGAATATACCTTTTTAGGTTATACTCTCCATAGCGTTAGACTTGAATTCACACACCAAATCTCCCTCTGAGGCTATAGTCTCGGCCATGTGCATTAGGAGTAGTTTACCACATGTAGATTTTCAATGTAGTTTTGTATCCAAATATAATTTAATGTCACAATATTGTTCTGTATTAGGAACACTATTAGCTCTTTATCTCTATTAATGTTTAATCAAAAATGATGCACGTGCAATATAGTGTTAGCATACATTTACGATTTCAAGCCGACTGTTTCGCAGAGCTGATGGGCGTGTGATGCACGCTCGGTTTATAATTAAGCTATAATGCACCACCACTATCACTCATCCGTTAATTAACCAAGGTGTCTCCTTCTGGATAAATTTGTAAGGTGATGATTTCGGACGTGGCTAGGATTAAGGATGGCTGTCATTAGTCTTACCTTTGAGAAACTTTTTTTTTTTACAAAGACTCCAAAGAAATATTTAAATATTATATAATTTATCCTTGCTTATATTAATACATAATTCAACCTTTACCTGCTACGTGTATTAGTACCCATTTAGACTGACCGCATTTAGCCACTAATGAGTAAGAGATTAAGAAGATAAAATTTAGAAGAAATGTATCTACAGTTGCCAGGAGGGAGAGTAGGTAATAGCTAAGGATAAAACTCCTTGGTATACACGGTCCTGATTCCAGCCTCGATATCCTCATAAGCGTCAAATCAAGAAGAGACTGATGCCTTGGTCCGTATACCCACTGGTGCTGTCGAACCCCCCACTTATTGACAAGTAAATATACCCTTGACTCTAATTTTTTCCTCGCCTCTAATAAACACATTTGTTGTTGTTATTTTAAATATCTCTTTACTTTTCAAAGGTAATACTAATAAAATAGAATCATTATTTGATCTGTGGAAGAAAGAGTCAAATATATACAAATCTAATTAATTAAGAGAGTGCTTAAATTTAACTCCATAAGTTAGGAATATTATGTAAAACTGTCCCAAATATTCAACAGCTCTATAACTCCATAAAAACATGCCAACTCTTTGACACTCATTTTTTCACCTCTCCGTTGGTTCGTGATTAATGAAAGCCTCCTAATAGTTCTTCGTTTTACCAGATCACAATGTCGATAACACTGTTATGAATTTCTCTGTTTACTTTTACCATTTTATTACTCACGAAATTTTTAATTTATTTGATCAAATTGCCTCGTTTCGAAAGGAGTAAGTCCCCCGTCCCCCCACCTTTCTCAACCTAAATTTTTTTTCAAAGATGCGTTCCTGATATTAAAGGAAAAACGAGTAACATTTTGGACAACATTTTAAGTGAATAATCTTCTATGATTTTTTTTCTTCCTAGAATTGAACTGCAATATTTTTTTTTGTTGCGCGTTTTTATCTTCGCGTGTTATACTGTATGTTCGTATCCATGGTCATCCTTCACTAGTTGTGTATTGCCTTTGATCTAACTGCGGTAACTGGTGAAAGTGTCCCGCGTTCAATTCCCTGGTCCAGGTTGTGATTTTCAATTTTCAGAATATGATATCTAGATGGTGAGTTCCTCTCTAAAATTAATAACAGCTTCGGCTATTTGATTATTAAAATAGTAGGCTTATATATGTGTTTTTTTTAACCATATCATTACATATCTTATCTCCCACATCCGTCCTTTTGTATCCCTCAAATATTAGTTTGATGTAACCGCATACGTTTTTCCATTAAGGTCAACTCATGTTTTAAAACACACGTAGCATGACACAATATTCAATTTAATTGAAAATACATTTTATTCCTTTATACTACTCTGGAAAGCTGTCTGGGAAAATGGGAATCTCTTCAGTTATATCTGAAGGAAAAAAAACCCGTGAATTTTGTAATAAAAAATATCGGTAACTTTGGTAAGAAGCAAGTACAGTTCCAGTGGAGTTGTTGAGGCCCAGATGTTTCAACGATAGAATCGTTAGTCTGAAGGACCGCAATGCCCTCTCGTCACCTGTTGAATGGGAGAGCTGTATAGCAGCGGGCGATGCTGTGGCCAAGCGAGGCACGGCTGGAACCTTTGAACCTTCTCTTCTTTACGAATGAAGGCCTGACACAGCTTTCATCACACCGGAAGTTTGGTAGTTCCAGACACGTATACTTTGTATACTCATAAAAAGGTGTTGAAGGGAAAGAATTACAGGGGTCGTATTCTTTTGAGATACAGCCAGGTAAAATATGGTAGTTGTGGAAATGTGGGGACTTAAAAATTTCAGGAAAATATATGGGAATTTTTTTTAATTGATAAGGAAGGACCGTATATTTGGCTCTTGGGGAATTTCTATTCTTTGGATTGCCAATTGCATCTTTTAGGAAAATGCTGTTTTTAATTAAGGCCCTTGGCCCTGTCGAGTGCAAGTCTAAAACCTATATTGTAGGATGGTGGGTGGGAGGGTGAAAGGCGTGGCGTGGCTTCACAACCGACCAAAGTATCCTACCGCGCCAACAAGAACAGGTGAATCACGGAAACGGTGGATGGCGCTATCTACCGGACAGGTCTTGCTGAAAAATCATGAGTTTGGAAATATCACTTTTCTCGAGAACGAGTGAAATTCTTATAGTAATATTTTCAACACGTCTTCTAAGATAATGTATCAATGTTTATTAGGTGTTACATTTTCTTATTCTTTGCTATTCAGCCGGCAGTTTTCTATTGAAAAATATAAATTTTATCGATAGTTGATCACTGTTAAAATTATAGAGGAGGTGTGCACATAAAAGTATGAATTAATCAACATGCGTCCATTCTTGAACAAACCGTTCCCGAAAAGAAAATCGCAAAACAATAAAAAAATCTTGAAGATAACCGTTTGTTCTCATGGCTATGCATTTCCACGCCAAATGAAAAGGGCCGATCGCCTTAAGTTAATAGCTCGCTTCGCTGGCCGAATGGTCTAAGCTCTTAATAGACTGGAATATCTATGACGGGGAGATTGGTGTAAAAATATATATTGTATTTTTATATAAAACAGCAAATTCCAATATTATTCTTAACCAATATCTAGATAGATTTAATTTTTAAAATGGAAGTGCAAATAACTTTTAATTTGGAGGGGAAGAGAACTTGAGTTAAAGTAAGTATGTTTAAAGATTTTGTTACAAATGACAATTTGGCCAAAATTAATTTAATATGGCTTCAATAAAAACTTTTATTTTAATTTTCCACACATATTAATTAATAAAAACACTTATTTAATATTTGACCTGTACATTGCAGAATTTAGACAGTACTTTTCTCTCGCCATGCTTATGACAATGACCAGGATTTTTATGACATGTCTCTCTTTTTTGTATGTCACATACAATGCGCATGTGTGTATGAATTATTTTCATGCATGCTGAAACATATTTTTAAGACATTTTTTTGACAACTTTTTGTCATTTTGGATTTTTAAGGTCTTATTTTCTTGGTTGTCGTTGTTTAAGTATTTTTGCGTCGTTTTTAGTAATTTTTTAATACATTTTGGTCATTTATGTTGAATAGATAAATTTTTAAATACACACTAGCGATATTTTATAAATTAATACATACTCAAACTTAATGTTTTAAAATCACACAGTTTTTGAAGTGAGATGATAATGTAGGCCATGAACTTTGATTTTATGTTTCTTAAATACACCTTCCTAGTGATACACTGCAATTAAGCTAGAAAGGTTTGCGTTGGAAGGGGGTAGTTATTACTTCTGAAGCATATAATGACAAAATTGTTATATTTAGACGAATGCATGTTAGGCGTTTAAATCTTTTCATTGCATGTATATGTTTTAGTTTCCATTTGTAAAATTCGTGTTTTATTCAGTTGTGTACATGCTTTACGAGTTTTTTTTTAATTTGTGATTTTTGTGTATGTAGAATTGAAGTTATTTTGGAGAAATTTAAGTCATTTATAGGTCATAAAATACTGGTTCTGCTTGTGACATAAATTCAATAACTTTTGATTGTAATATATGTAGACAATTTAACTAAACGTCTTTACTGAAAGGTTATTTGATATATTTTGGCCCAAGGTTTTTTTACGAACTGTAAAAATACCACGTTCCACCTCACCTAAAATCATTTACAAAGCTCAGCTGAGATTAATTCTACTAGGCCACGTGATTTATTCATAGCCTGGGATTTTATAACCTAAAATTGATCAAAATATTACCTAAACATGATAAAAAAAATACCTTAAATTTACACTTAAAAAAATACCTAAAAATATGAACAAGAATGCCTAGTGAATGTGCACGACTAAATCAAACGCGTAGTTTACCAATGGAAACTAGAACATAATAATCTAAAATTCTCTTACAATTAAATTCTCGTATCCTTTTTGAATATAATATTGATTTACAAATATCTCTTTCGAGTAATAGATATCTTCATCCTCCCCGGCTTAATTGCTGTTTCTCACCAGGAATGTGTATTTTCCAACCATACAATCCAAGGGTTCTTGAAGTTTCTTCTCATTTTGCCAACTATAAAATTATGTTTGAGTATTTATGCAGTTATAAAATATTGAAATTATTAAAAAATATACTTATTCAAGAATGCCTAAAAATGATTCATATTTATACACAAATGACTAAAAATGTCTAAAAAAAAGTACTCTAAGAATAACGCAAACCAAGAAATAATTATCTAAAAATCCGAAATGACACATTTACAAAAGTAACCTCTAAATTTCCACAACCAGGGAGCTCATGAACATAATTTACGTGCTCAAGGGCATTGTGTGCTATGTATTAAATAAAAAGTAACATGTTAACACAGTCAGGGGTCTGTTCATCATCAACCAACCTAAGCCCTAGTTAGCCGCCTGTGGATTCTGCCACTAGGCTGACCCGCTCAACAGGAATGTATAATATCTAGTCTAGTTGAACTATCTCACGGCGATCTCGTATTCAAGGTTGGTACACATAACGACCAACTAAACCTTGATTATAACTTCCTTTCTGTGTGTCGAGGATTAAACGAACAAATAATCATCACGTCTGCTCTGAACGCTAGGTCTAGAGAACGTGGAAAGCTGGACACCCAAAAGCTCGTATAGTAATGAAGGTCCAAGATTATAAAGCTTGTTTTAATGACAACAGTTATCCCCTTGATTTAAATCATTATGCAAGTGAGAAATGATGTATAGTCT
Source organism: Timema podura (assembly GCA_033556935.1). Classification (NCBI taxonomy): domain Eukaryota; kingdom Metazoa; phylum Arthropoda; class Insecta; order Phasmatodea; family Timematidae; genus Timema; species Timema podura. The sequence continues at coordinate 46,054,603 of JAVRXN010000012.1, forward strand.
ATTCGCCATAGGAATGGTGATAACTGACAACTAGCAGAAGATATTTTTTATTTTAAACTTTGGTCAAAAGTCACTAATATAGAAATAAATATTATTTTCTTAGTACTAATACCATAGTATCAATCAAAAGTATTAATTATTATTATTATTATTAGCACCGCGTCTTACTACCCGTCCGGGTTATACGCACTTACGCTAATGTGTAATAGTAGGGTGATTGTGAGATGAAATGGAGGACCTACAGTTTAACGTGGAATCCGAACCACGGTGGAGGCCTGGCATTCCTCACATTCACAAGATGTGATTAATACACGTCTTGTCAGAGGTGAAGGAAGGGTTTGGCAATCAGATAAATCTGTGCCGGGACCGAGGATTGAACCCCGGACCCCTAGCACAGGAGTCTGACACCTTACCCCTAGACCACCAGGTCACCGAAAGCATTAATAAATACTTATAATAATACTTAAGGATTACTGCATGATTTGCTTTTTCGTAACTTATTATAATAAGAAAAATAAAAATAACATTATTTTTCATTTCACGGTCTTGTTAACAAAAGTACATGAATAGTACATGAAATACTGCAATAAATAAAAATTAATTTATTCTCAGTTGTATCTTTTTAAAACTGCCCACCAAAATGATTTTTTTTTTGTAACTTAGAGAAAAGAGCCATATAAATATTGGTTTCGCAATAAAGCGTTTTTATTTTGTAAACAAATACACATAAACACAACCGAAAATGATTTGTATGACGTCATACCGCCCTTGTTTTGGCTGGTTTGCCATCTTAATTTGTGAAGAGAAAGCAGCCTTTCAAGTGAATTACAGACGCCACTTCCCCTAAAAGATAAGCGATGAAAATCCAAACGGATATTTTCATAAGTTTGTATTTCAATAATATAAAAATGCTTAAAAGAAACTGTAATTAAAAACATTGTTTGCTTTGAAAGTTTTGACTTCTAAAAGAGACAGCAGCTCAACAAATGGTCTTATAGATCACAAGGTTTGGCGAATGGATACACGAGATTAGATCTGGTAACTTAAGTTTTTATTACTTTTAGAAATTCTTTATTTGTTTGAGGAAGGCTAAATATATGTTTCTAAACATTTAATTTTTTTCTCAAAACCGTGACATTTTGCGCGACACATAGTTGCAGATGAAATAATAAAAAAAATATGTTTTTAATCCTGTAGGAAAATATTTTAGTAGGCCTACCTTTCATCTCCATTTTGGCGTAAACCATCTTTTGTAAAAGCTAAACACTTCTTAAATAAAATGTTATTTCGGAACGTGTACGTCTGATACGCAGACCCCTTAAGTCCTAGCTAATATTTGATATGCATGAGATGTTTTGAATTTAAAAAAATTGTTTGGCGACAAAAATATGTCTTATTTTTTTAAAAACTAAAACACATCTTCTAAAACGATTTAAATAACTTATTTAAATGGTACGACGCAATCGTACAAACGTTCTTACTGTATAGTTTATAGAATAACATATTCAAAAATGTGATTTTCTGTTAACTAGGCCTGTCTCTTAAGTTAGTTTTGATCATAAAAACCCATTCATCATCTTGTTCATTACAATAAACATCCTTTATTTCATAAAGTTTAACAAAAATGTTTCAAAACTCTTTTGAAAATATTAAATTTTCAAAACTCAATTAGTTGAATAATTTATCTTTTAAAAAAAAATTAAAATGTATTCATATATATCCTGTTTTAACAGATATTCATTTTGAACCAAAACGCTTAGCTTTCTTTTAATATTCACATTTTTTAAAAATCACTCATCAGTGAACCATCTTTAAAACTAATAACTTCCCGTAAAATAAGTAGGTTATACAGTTTTTATTTGTCATATCAAACACTTCTCAGATATGCATTTTTAACAAAATCGTTAGAGCAATTCCTGAAAAATCTGGAACTAAAAAAAAAAAATCAAGCCTCGGTAAATTACCCTTAATTTGAGGGCAAGGATTATAATCAACAAACTGTCCCAAGGGTGTTTTATGTTGTTTTTTTAGCACACACACCTTACTACCCTTTCGGATCATACACATGTCTATTAATAACTCTAGGGCGTTAAGGATGCTAAAGGTTGAATTTATTGAAAAAGTGTACTCGCATGTGCGGGGAGTAAGAGTGAAAAACCATTTTATAAAATTCACCTGCAGTGCACATGACTGCGATTTGAACCCCGATCTCGTTATTGGGGGTCTAGTCAGTTACGAAAGTGACGCCTGTTAGACCATGCATCCACCGAATCAGATTTCCTAGGTGTAGCCTTATATTAAATAACATACTAATATCAAGTTCAAACAAAATCCATCAAACCCTTTCAGATCCGTGGTTGGGGACAGGCAAATAGACAAACATGGGGACAGACAGAATTGTAAATTCCGCTTATTTGGATTCGGACATACATAAAAAATAAATATTCAACATAATCACTAGGTCTAAAATATTCACCATTACAGTACTTTCTCTTTATACGAGAAAGAAAAATAGTTTGTTCGGAGTATTACTATTTAGAGGCCTTACTTTATTTATTGACATGAAAAGAGTGTTTTGAAGCTTTATAAGAACTCTTCTTTTTGTCGCTGAATTGTTTCAATAGCTTTGTCGTGAGGGGTTTATTTCTGTTTTATGTGTGTTGAAGTGTATCGAGGTCACATTTACTTCCCCTCCCTCCCCCTTTTATTCCTCGTCCCTCCTCTCACCAACCTGTGACAGGTAGTTTTTCCTCGCTGCCGCTCCGCCGAGAGTAACGAAATCAGGAGCGCTACGGTAGATTGCGCAAGAGACAAGTGCGACTCTGATGACGTCATCACGGAAATGGAGCCGCGAGAGTTTTCGTAATGTAATTTGCTCGGGAAAAGGGGGTGGGGTGGTGGGGGTTGGTGGTTCGTCCGGGCTTGGAAGTGAGGAATTGTTGAGTTGTAGAGCGGTGGTGGGGTCGAACGGGTTGAGGGGGGGCGGGAGGTAGATAGGAGGATAAAGTTAGGGGCTGTGTTAAAGCCGCGTGAGATAGCTGTCACTGTGTTTGTGATTGCGTGTGGGTGTGAAGGAGCCAGGGAAAAACGTGTTAATTCCACCAGTATTAAAAAAAAAAAGAGTGCGCCTTTACTTCCTGTAACATGAACGGAAATGAAAAAATTAAAGTGAATTAACCGAAAACTAAGCGTAGGCAAACCTAGTTGTAACGAACACGAAAATAACGAGATCATGGCTTCAATAAATAAAAACCTGCTTTGGTGTCACTCTCGCAATAGACTAGACAGCCGATGACAAGGAGATGGAGGTTAGGATTCTGGTCGGGTGTACTAAGGGTACTTTCCCCAAAATGGTTTTCCACTCTCTCTGCACGCTAATGCGCGTACACTTCCTCTAAATGTATCCTTCCTCGTCCCAAACACATCAGCGTAATTAGTACATCTGCGTACAACCTAAATAGGTAGTAAGACGCGTTAATAAAAAAATAATACAAAAGGAATAATAATTGTATACATGCGTAGTTTCTTCAAACATTTGCTCGCTTTTATAACGAGGGTGCTACACGGATATACTGTAAAATTTTGCTAACTTGGCAGACATGCAAACGTTCTTAATCGTTCGAGTAGTCGGAGAAATACCCAATTTATGGAATGGACAAAAGTGAAAACAAGTGAATTATCAAATATTAATACCCGCATCGGATTACGGGCCAGTTAATAACTTTGACTTGTCCTTGGAGATTGTCCCCACTCTACCTACCTCTCCAGTGCCTAGCCTCACTCACTTTACCCAAGCACCGTCGTGGCTGTAAAATCAGTTAGAAACGATTTAACGAATGTGCTCAAAATTGGTATCGGGTAACTTTTTCATTATCACTATCAGTAATATTTTATGGTTATTTTTGTAAAATAAATTTATCTCAGGTAGTTTACTTACGACCAATAATAGAAAATTTGAAATTTTTGAAATTGGCCTTGAAGATTAATTTTGAAATGGGTATCTGAGAATAGTTTTTCCTAATAAATAAGAATAAGTTTTAATTTTTACAAATTAAAAATAATATTAATGTAGTTTACATATATCTTATTTCTAAAATTGGAAACTTATTAAAAAATATCTGAACAAGTTGATTTAAAATGGAAATATAAATATGTTTATCGTGAATAACAAAATTGTGTGTTTTTATGGGCAAAAATTGCATAAGGGTAGTTTACTGAAAATATATTTTTGAACATTTTCTTCGAAACGTTAATACACAATATGAGAAAGTTTGTGCAATTGGGTCGCGCCATTTATTTATTTTCTCTCTAATTTTTTTTAAAATATATCTTATTGGAAATAAAAAAGAGGGTATTTAATTTCTTCATATATAAAGTATAACCAAGTCAGACATTAGAAAAAACCAGTTGTGATAGGAGATGTTTTAGACGAGTACAGACATCACATGTTTTTAAAAGGAGTGGATATACTAATCATTAAAAAAAATTAACATCACGTTGTTATTATTATAACCAATACAACTTTCAAAAGGAGCCTAAAACAATTTTTGTATAAACTTATAAACATATCGGTTGATTCCTGGGCATAATACCTCACTCATCTCCTCTATTCTGATTTGTTGGTGGTGTGGAAGTCAGAGATCGAAGCCCGGATGGCTTTACCAAAGCCTTGACTCACAACAGGCAAATAACAGCACATTTCCTCTAAGTTTTACCTTAATAATCCCTCATACAGTTCTAATTTGAGACGAAAACATAAAGCACAGTTCACTTTTCGGAGGTAAAATAAAGTATTTTAGAAAATAAAAACTGACTTTTTTTGTGGTTATCATTGATAATATTTTACTTTTCTCTTTATGTTATTTTTTAGGTATTGATTTTTCTATCAAAAGTAACTGCACATGACTTGACGTATGGATATGTGAAAGTGTGTGGTGATGGTTTGGTCAGTTTTTTGTTTGAAAGATTTTTGAATTGGTCACCGTTAATTCGACTAGAACTCTTTCTAAACAAATGGATTGGAAACGTCGATTCTACCAGAAGAAATTCTACACATGTGGATTGGACACTTATCTTAATAATATACTATTAATATGAAATGAATACATTAAATCGCCAGCAGACTACAGTTCAGTACAAGCCATCCAGCTGGACGTTAGCTATTCCGTAAAGTAAGTTATGCCAAACTACCTAGGGAGGGAAGTTGTACTGCAAGGTATTATTGCCCAATCCACCTTGAGAGAGAAACGGTACTGCAAGGTAGTAGTGCCCAATCCACTTTGGGAGAGAAATGGTACTGCAAGGTATTATTGCCCAATCCACTTTGGGAGAGAAATGGTACTGCAAGGTAGCAGTGCCCAATCCACTTTGGGAGAGAAATGGTACTGCAAGGTAGTAGTGCCCAATCCACTTTGAGAGAGAAATGGTACTGCAAGGTATTATTGCCCAATCCACCTTGAGAAAGAAATGGTACTGCAAGGTATTAGTGCCCAATCCACCTTGGGAGAGAAATGGTACTGCAAGGTAGTAATGCCCAATCCACTTTGAGAGAGAAATGGTACTGCAAGGTATTATTGCCCAATCCACCTTGAGAAAGAAATGGTACTGCAAGGTATTAGTGCCCAATCCACTTTGGGAGAGAAATGGTACTGCAAGGTATTATTGCCCAATCCACTTTGAGAGAGAAATGGTACTGCAAGGTATTATTGCCCAATCCACTTTGGGAGAGAAACGGTACTGCAAGGTATTATTGCCCAATCCACTTTGGGAGAGAAACGGTACTGCAAGGTATTATTGCCCAATCCACTTTGGGAGAGAAACGGTACTGCAAGGTATTATTGCCCAATCCACCTTGAGAGAGAAATGGTACTGCAAGGTATTAGTGCCCAATCCACCTTGAGAGAGAAATGGTACTGCAAGGTATTAGTGCCCAATCCACCTTGAGAGAGAAATGGTAATACAAGGTAGTAGTGCCCAATCCACCTTGGGAGAGAAACGGTACTGCAAGGTATTATTGCCCAATCCACTTTGGGAGAGAAACGGTACTGCAAGGTATTATTGCCCAATCCACTTTGGGAGAGAAACGGTACTGCAAGGTATTATTGCCCAATCCACCTTGAGAGAGAAATGGTACTGCAAGGTATTAGTGCCCAATCCACCTTGAGAGAGAAATGGTACTGCAAGGTATTAGTGCCCAATCCACCTTGAGAGAGAAATGGTAATACAAGGTAGTAGTGCCCGATCCACCTTGGGAGAGAAACGGTACTGCAAGGTAGTAGTGCCCAATCCACCTTGAGAGAGAAACGGTACTGCAAGGTATTATTGCCCAATCCACTTTGGGAGAGAAACGGTACTGCAAGGTATTATTGCCCAATCCACTTTGGGAGAGAAACTGTACTGCAAGGTATTATTGCCCAATCCACTTTGGGAGAGAAACGGTACTGCAAGGTATTATTGCCCAATCCACCTTGAGAGAGAAATGGTACTGCAAGGTATTAGTGCCCAATCCACCTTGAGAGAGAAATGGTACTGCAAGGTATTAGTGCCCAATCCACCTTGAGAGAGAAATGGTAATACAAGGTAGTAGTGCCCGATCCACCTTGGGAGAGAAACGGTACTGCAAGGTAGTAGTGCCCAATCCACCTTGAGAGAGAAACGGTACTGCAAGGTATTATTGCCCAATCCACTTTGGGAGAGAAACGGTACTGCAAGGTATTATTGCCCAATCCACTTTGGGAGAGAAACTGTACTGCAAGGTATTATTGCCCAATCCACTTTGGGAGAGAAACGGTACTGCAAGGTAGTAGTGCCCAATCCACCTTGGGAGGAAAATGTTGATGGTATCCTGGGGTACAAAGCGTTGCCCAGTCTACCTATGCCCGTGAAAGTAAATCTAGTCATATAAGGCTCTTCCTATTAAAATAAAGACTGTACCTCTACGGTCGGTGAAGTCAAGCTTACTCTTGTGTTTCCTCCGACTGAATCCTCGTAAACATCTCCTTTGCTTTTGTTTTCTTTCATCTCTGAAGTACTTGTTTAATGCAAAGTGGTGAAATAGTGAGTGCACTGCTGCCTGCCAGCGGGCCTCCAGAAACCCACATCTAATCCTGTCCGCTGACCGCAAAGTGCTTTGTAGAGAGAGGTCTTGGTATAGGATCACGCAAGTCTTAACCGGCGTGCTGTAGCTACCTTTTGTTTGCGCGTGACGTCCCGAAAAAAATAAAAGACTGCGGGATGTGAAAAATAAAATGCCATTTCACTGACCCCAGGTCGTCACGACTTAACATCGTTGTGGGCATACAACCCGAACGAATAGTAAGAGGCAGTGGTAAAAAAAAAGCGTAATTGTATGTATGTATTTAATATCTATAACTGCATAGTCTTTGTCTTTAAGGAGTCACTCTCATGTTAGACTAGACTGCTTATGACTAAGGAGATCGGGGTTAGAATTCCGGTCGGATGTAATGAGGGTAGTTTTTCCAAAAGGGTTTTCCACTCTACCTCCACGCAAATGCGGTTATACTTCCTCTAAAATTAAACCTTTATCATCCCTAACTCAACATAATTAGAACGTATGCATATAACCTGAACAGGTATTTAGGTAGTAAGATGCTGTGTATTATATTATATGTATAGTATGTATATGTGTATATATTATATGATAATACTACTTATTTTTGTGACCATAATTTACATGGTTCATAGTAATTTTTGTGAAGACAGTATGTGATTACTCTAATTACAGTGTTCATTTCATGCTGATAAAACACGTGTGCGATATTCATATTGTACCTTTTTTTTTATTAGGCCCTCTAATATACATAATACATACTTATTTTTTTATTTATTTTTTCTAATTGGCGTGGAGGGATAATAGAGAAATTTATAGGAGAACACACCCTACCGTGACTCGAACCCTGATCTCCCTTGCATCGGCACTGCAGTATATTGTGAGGGTGACGTGTTAGACCATTCGATCACCGAATCGAGTATTAAAACCTCGTTCATTTTTTGTAATTTTTTAATCATAATAATTATGTAAATTTACTATTAGTGTTGAAGTCTAATTTATTGTATACCTTTCATGTCTTCTTACTAGAAATCCTTCAAATGAACTAAAATATTAATTAATTAAAAAAAAATAACATATAGATGAAATGTCGTTTGTGTCACTTGCACTGGTGGGATATGGAGAGGGGTGAGGGAAAGTCTAAGGTAATTGGCTCACAATATATTGAATTGCCAGTGCGGTCAGGGTTCTAATCCCGACCGTATTCACGACCTGGGAATTTTTAAAGCTGTGATTTATCACTGTGATTTCCCCTCCTTGTATGGAGTGGCTTGAGTGGCTTGCCAGGGTAGGCTGAGTTATTGAAACTGTACCTGTGAATAGTTATCAACACTCAGTAGAACACTCATTGGCCAGGTATCAATATTCCATTATAATATATATAGAACAGAGCTGGTTTTTGGTTGGTAAAATTGGGACCGAGTGGGTAAGAATATATCGCAAATAAAGTTTTTGCAATCTCCTCTTACCATGGCACATGATATAACATGTGTTTTCCTAATCCTTTCTTTACTCTAATATGGATGAACTTCTTCCATAAATGGCCTTCCTTATTTATACTCTAAATATTAAGTTGTGTGTAAGTTCTAATTGAAAAAACATTGTGTGAATAAATATCTAAACACAATGAGATCGGTTTCGGTTGAATGTGTGAATAAATATTTAAACACAGAGATTGGTTTTGGTTGAATGTTCTAAACATTGGGGTATCGTACGTTATTGCCAAGGTAAGCAAAGTTTGACAAAACTGTATCTCTAATTATATCTCCCACTTGATCCCCATTTGACCATTCACAAATAGGATCTTTTACATACAACTCCGATGGGAATATATTTTCTGCCAATCCCTGGCCAAATAATGTTCTTCTGAGTGGTAACAATTCAAAGGTACAGTTTAAACTATATTAAACTATTATGGTAGGAAGAACAGTATCTGGTAGTTACTAAAGCTACTATAATCAATTTTAATACATTCATACATAAAGTAATATTAATTTCAGCTGCCAATTTTGATAGATGTTCAGTCACGTGAGAATAAATGAGGAGCTACTTGAATAAATAAGTAGAAGTTTCGGCCTAAAAACTGAGATTAATGGCCTGAGGGTTTGTTGTGATGACCACATGACACCCTCTCTTCGCAAATGTTGACACTATCATCGCTAAAGGCGGTGGCCGCTTGGTCGGTATAGCTCGCTTGTGGGCTTATGCCATAGTTTTTTTTATCAACATCTATAAATAAACGGAGATAATATATTAAAATGTTATCAATGTTGGCTGCAAGAAAATATTTTTAAATTTTCTAATATGTTCTTTCAACCAAAATCGAGGTATAACTCTGCTTACCCTGGCAACATTCCGTGCTACGCCACTGATACTAAACTATTCATGTATCTACCTGTATTGATCCAACAATATCCCAATGAGAATTGTATTCAATCGGAGGATTTACTCATCATAAACAACCTCCTATCAGAGATATCACACTAAGCGCTTCTGGAGGCACTTGTCATGATATCGCAGGCACGCATGTGCTCCGCCAAAACGCGGCAAACGCACAAATCCCCACGTAGCCTCCCCTTCTCCCTTTACCGACGCTATAAGCCTACAGTGTAATAAATGAGTGTAGTAACTGCGGCACTTGTCGCTTACAATCACCGGGATGGGTACAGTCCAATTTTCATGTAAAGGAGCTTTTTGAAAACAATATTTATTTTTTTCCCTGTGAAAATTGATATTTTACTATATTATTTGTAACATTTTATAAGTACAATAAAACACTTTAGACCGAACCCTGTAAGTCTAAGATTCCTAATAATCCGATCACACTTTTTTGGAAAAAAGGGAGGGGAAAATTAAGTCAAATTAAATATATTTAATGGGTTAACACGCTCAAAGTTAAAGGAGAATTGTAAGAAAAAGTTATATCTGATAATAAATGCTCAATATTTACATGTTGAAGTCAACACATTCACGTAACTAAAAATAATTAAAATACATATTACATGTTATACAACAGTTAAATAAATGAAAATTTGATTCAACTCATTCAACTGTAATTTAAATTCGTGAACATACTGGATCCCCTTATTCTTCCGCTTAGCAAGCTTTTGTCTCACTTATTTTGGATTAACAAGATTTTATTGTACAGCACAATCTCGACAATCCGAAACTCTGAAAACCATAAAAACCAAACTAATGTCGGATTAGTCTACTGGAAATAGATTTTTATTAGAAGTATTGTATTAGTGAAACATTTTGACTTCTAAAATTATGCCTAACAAAAATAGAAAGTTTTTGCTAAAATCAGATTCTAACCAATAAAAGAATGAACTTTTTTTATATACAGTTTTGATCAGGAATTTGTCCAAAAAAATTATTTTTTTAAATTTATTTTAAATTTTATCCTCCCAAGTTGTGCAATATAAGCGATGTATTATTTAAAGATAATCAACCCGGATTTGCGTGGAAGAGAGTTTGAAACTATCTAGGGGAAAAACTCCGTCATTAAATCCGACTGGGATTCGAACTAGGTTCTCCCTGTCATCAGCAATCCAATCTTAACACGAGGCTGACGTCTTAGAATCATTCGACCACTGAAGCCTAGTATATATGCGTATAGCCCGAACGGGTAGTAAGACGCGGTGCTAATAATAATAATAATAATAATAATAATAATAATATTGAGTGTATAAATGTATGGATAACATCAACCTAAAGCGACAACTACGTATCACATGATCATGACGCATGAGTAAGTAAAAGTAGACCTAGTACATTTTGTTTGCTGTCAGATAAGGCCTAACCGCATGTATTACCGCGCAACTCTCGCGCTATATTAAATTGTCGATGACGGGGAGCTTGAGGTTCGAGTCTCGGTCGGGTGTACTTAGAGGTTTTTTTTCCTAAATGGTTTTTCACCCTCCCTCCTTGCTAATTCGGGTACTCTTTCTCTAAATAAAACCTTCCTAATCCCTAAAACTATTCGCGTAATTAGTGCATAAACGCCTAACCTAACTTGTGCTAAAAATAAAAAAATAAAAAAGGTTCTTACTATGAAAAATGGTACTATACAACCGGCTTATAGCACGCCCAAAACTCCAATCCTATGCCTGTGTTTGTCCAGTAGATGGTGTGAGTGAGTGCCGCTGGTGGAATACACGTCAGTCCTCTTAATGCCACGTGGATGATTGTCGATAATATCGAAAGGTTGGGCGTAGAGGGGGGAAGGATTGGAAAGGGCGTATTAACTAGAAGCACCAGTTAATTAATAAACGCGGCTTTCCCAGGCTCATATCATAAGCTAAGGGTGTATTAACGGCTATATTTCCACCTCAACCGGAAGGCGAATTGAGAAATTATTTCGGTTTGAAGGCACCCGCTTCGGTGGCCGCATGGTCTAAGGAGTCACTCTCGCAGTAGACTAGACTACCTCTGACGGGGGAGATCGAAGGTTCGAATCTCGGTCGGGTGTGCTGAGATTTTTTTTTTCCTAAATGGTTTTCCACTCTCCCTCCACCCACCCAAACAGCCACTAGGTCTTAATTTCACCAATAAAAAACCAGCTCTGCTCCACATATAATATAATTGAACAATGATACCTGACCTATAGGGGTTCTACTGAGTGCTGAGAACTATTCACAGGTACAGTTTCAGTAACTCATCCTACCCTGGCAACACTCCAAGCCACTCCACAAGGAGGGGAAATCACATATCTTGAAAACTTTCCCCCTCCTGAATACGGTCGGGATTAGAACCCTGACCTCACTGCCACTGGCAATCCAGTATATTTTAAGTGTGGTCTAACGCGCTACTCTCGCAGTAGACGACTGTCAATGACGGAGAGTTTGAGGTTCGAATCTCGGTCGGGTATAGTTAGGGTGGCATTTTTCTAAATGGTTTTCCACTCTTCCTCCACGCAAATGAGGTTACAGTTCCTCTAATATAACATTCTTAATCCCTAAATCCATTAGAGTAATTAGTACACAAACGTGTTACCCGAACGGTTGCTAAAAAAACAAGTTTGAAGGCACAACAAACTTTCCCACAGTTCGAGGTCTACCTCCACCCACACGTACTCTTACCTCCACCCACACGTACTCTTACCTCCACCCACACGTACTCTTACCTCCACCCACACGTACCTTACCTCCACCCACACGTACTCCTACCTCCACCCACACGTACTCCTACCTCCACCCACACGTACTACGAGGTCTAAATATACACACGCATATATTATTGTTTGTTACCCTTGATTTAAAAAATTTCGGTTTATTCCTTTTGCCCCTCACATGAAAAGAGGACTTTACATGTAAATCTACGAGCATTTCTTTTCTATTACAAGCGTCAGTCCCAGTGTCTAAAGTATTACTTTAGAATCTAAGGTTGGTTCCTTTCCTAAGGTGCTAAATTTATATTCTAGGTTCTGGTTTCTTAGCTTTCTCAATAACTAGCTATAATGAGTCATACTGCTAATAAAGCGCACTCGTTAAAATTGTCTTACTGAACTGATATAAGAAAGTACACTCCGTTTACCCTGAAAGATATCAATAAGTTCACTTTGGCGTATTAGACTAGGTAGGCCCTATCATATAATCTGCGCCATTAATATAACCATGCTATCTACATATTAAGAAATTTCACCTGCATTCGCCTTGAGAGAAGTTGTAAAACTACTTTGGGGGTGGGGGGGGGGGGAATAACACACTCAGTTCACTTGGTTGGGATTAAAGGTTTTATCAGGGTATCCAGTGACCTGGAAAACCTAGAAAACAGGGAAAAGTCGGGGAATTTTCTTGGTCATGGAAAAGTCAGGGAATTTGATCAATTTTCTGCAATTTTCACATATTCATTAAAAATAAAACGAAACTTTCATTTAAAATAATCAAATCATGTTTCTTCCAGTTAATATTCATCACATATCTCTTTTAGCAGAGTTGTACCATTTGTGCATACGTATCATAAGTTCTCAGTCAATATGTTATTTTCATGCCATCTCCACACCCATATACCCTGCACCTTTAGCCAAAATTGAGTAATGATTACGTGCATGTGCGAGAATTCGATCATTTAATAGAAAGGAAAAAACTAAACTTATACATTACTACCCAATAGGTGACCTGGTGGTCTAGGGGTAAGGTGTCGGACCTCTGTGCTGGGGGTCTGGGGTTCAATCCTCGGTCCCGGCACAGATTTATCTGATTGCCAAACCCTTCCTTCACCTCTGACAAGACGTATATTAATCTCGACTTGTGAATGTGTGGAATGCCAGGCCTCCACCGTGGTTCGGATTCCACGTTAAACTGTAGGTCCTCCATTTCATCTCACAATCACCCTACCATTGCACATTAGCGTAAGTGCTTTATAACCCGAACGGGCAGTAAGACGCGGTAATAATAATAATAATAATACTACCCAATAGCTCATTGCCTTAGGCTTAAATTCCTTAACCCCATTCACAGAGTGGCACAACTTCGAAATTTGTACGTATCTAAAATATTGTTACATTAAATTGGATTTTAGTAAAATAATGTCTGTAATAAATAGTGATCGTAAAAATTGGAAATTGACTCTGTAAAACCTTGGAAAGTTAGGTAATTTTAAAATGTTGTTTTGATGGACACCCTAACTTTATACCTATAAGTCAGATCTAACTATTATATCCTTGCGGCTATTTATACCTGTATTTAATTGATCATTAGGCCTCACAGGCCTCTCTATACCTAGTGGTCTCTTCCTAACTCTGAACAACTTGACTTCAAATAACTTTCTTTGGCTGTCGAATGGTCTAAGGCACGGATGGCAAATCCTTGGCACGATTTAAGTGGCACGCCGACATGATAAAAAAAATAAACACCAAATAAAACTTTACCTGAGGTGGTATAGTTTTTTTATGTCGCGAAGATTTCGACAGCCATGGCAATCACATGTCACAATAACATTTTTGAAGTCAACGGCTAGAAATCGTCCTGTTTGCTATTGAAGACAACAATCTGTATGAAATGAATATAAAAATATTTTGTACCTTAAGTGAAATTAATACTGTCTTAAGACACTCACTTTGACAATTTGATACATTTTCTTTCTTTTTTTAAAACATCAACAATTTTATTAAAGTTATTCATATTTCACTAGCAATCCCGCATGGCATTGCCCGTAACCCACTGTGGTATAAGAATTATATAAGCCCCCCCGTGGTGCCCGTATCTCTGAAACTTAATTCTATAATTCTAAGCCAGATAAAAAATATTTTCTTAGAAAATTTGTTAAAAATAGCTTAATTAAAATTTTAAAAATCCGGCTTCGAGGTGCATTCGGACCCCCTTCCGTCCACCTATGTTAAAAAGGTCAGATCTCTGCGTGCCATAGATTTGGCTGGGTATTGCACGAACACAAACACACAGACAAACACTTCCTTTTATTACTATGGGTAGTAATCAATAACTTTTGATTTTTAAATACTCATTAACAAAATATAAATACAAGTTCTAGTACATTAGACAAGCTCAAAATCCAGCTGATCCTTGAATGACAGACACATTGGTTTTCAAAAGCGCCGCTTACCATGGCAACAAGCCATGACGTAACACTGATTTTCCTCATCCTTTCTCCACGCTAATGTGGATGCACTTCTTCCAAAAAAGCCTGTCTTCATTTTTAATCCAAAGAGTAAGTTGTGAATAATCCTTGTTACCCGATTCAGTGGCCGAATGGTCTAAGACGTCACTCTCACAATAGAATATACCGCGTATGACGGGGAGATCGGGGATGGAATCTCGGTCGGGTTTATAGAAGGGTCCCCCCCCCTATAAATGGCTTTCCAATTTTTCTTTGACGCAAAAAAAAAGTGTTTTATAGCTAGCTAGTGTGTAAAAAGTTACAACTTCATGTCACATGACTAGACTGTGAATATATGAAAATTATTTGAGAACTTTTGTAACTAAAAAACCCGCCTCGGTGGCGTAGTTGGCTAACGCGCTAGTCGTGTTGAGCTCAACCACCGAGGACGGGGAGATCGAGGTTCGAATCTCGGTCGGGTGAACTGGGGGTGGTTTTTCCTAAATGGTTTTCCACTCTCCCTCCACGCAAATGCGGGTTCACTTCCTCTAAATTCAACCCTCCAATTCTAATCCATTAGAGTAATTAGTACTTAAGCGTATAACCCGAACGGGTAGTAAGACGCGGTGCTAAATATTATTATTAATTTATTATTATTGTAACTAAAAACCAAAGTTTCTCTCTATCTGAATGCGACTGTACTTGATAACTCTGATGCCTTTGTACACGTGCCCACCGATGCGGGTGTATGTTTAAGTAAAGCCTGTACTCATTTTATGGTTCGCTGAGGTGTCGGCTCGCATTACTTCCAAACAGGCCGTGATGGCAGACTGGTACTCCCCACCCCCCTTCTTCTACCCCCTCTCGCGCCATGATTGGTGGCGACATTTGGGTCCCGGGGTTTATGCGCCCTGCCAAGATATAAGTGTAACATATTGCTCAGATTAAGGGGCTTACATTTCACGGCCTACGCGTGGGTGGTCCCGCATTTCTGATTTAACAGCTACCCCCAACACCCCACCCCCCTCCTCCCCATCACTTTGAGGCACGTAATTAAACCCGCACAGGTGTCGCCCCTCCTCCCTTCCCCAATTAACTATCACATTAAATATTAATAGTATTTTATTTGTAAATTTATTTTTTAACGCCTCGTCTTACAGGGTAGCACGCATAAGTACTAAGCACGCTAATTTGTTTTATAGATAAGTTGAATTTAGAGGAAGCGTATCAGCATTTTAGTGGAAGGAGAGTGGGAAAGGATTTAGGATAAACCCTTAATATACCGGACTGAGATTCGAACCCCGATCTCTCCGCCTGTCTAACACGAGAGTGACGCCTTAGACCGTTCAGATACTGGGTCGTGTAATATTACTATTACTAGAGTTAAATGTAACTGCTAGCCACAAAAATTAAAATGTGGTATTTTATATAAAGTTCTTACCACAAGAACCCTACTGCATTTACAATTAGAGCATTTTAAGGGAGTTTAACTAAAAATTAAAATTAAATTATGCAAATTTATACATTAGCAAAGTTATGCAAGTAATTTTTTAAAATTTGAACCATTCATTGATTCACTTACTAACGGACCTCTGGGAAAAATCGAATATATAGCAATAATGTGTTAATTAAAGAACAACATATGTAATGTGTCTATTCAAATTTCGTGGATTTTGTTTGAACTTCATTCTTCCTTTGAACATAATTTTTTAAATACTTCATTGCTATATATAACATTTGATAAAACTTTATTAAATGTATATTATAGGCTAATCAGAACAATTTCATAATTTAGCTTAGTGTTTTTAACAAACATTAGAAACCGGTACCTCTTGATCAACGCCTAAAAAAAGTCTACTGCTTTGCAATATTTTTTTAATTCAACACATTTTGAGTACACAAAGCCTGGCTACGATAGGTCGTAGTAATATATAATAATAATAATAATAATAATAATAATGTAGAAATTATTTCTCAAGGGAGCATAACTTATGTAAGTTTAGCCAAAATGGAATTTAAATTAAATTTCAATTACCTATCAAATTTTTAACATAATTTTCATACACAATTGTTAGCCTATTTTATCCGTTTAAACTGTAGGTTTAGTAGAGTAGGCCTACTTTGATACTATAACAACTTTTTTTATTACTTTTGGAAAACCAAACATTACATAAATATTTAATTTCATAACATAACATAACATAACACCAAATTGTTGGGTCGAATAAAATACTAAATATAACCAGCAAGTTTCGATTTTAAAGTTTATATGAGTATGATGTTTTGTTAAATTCCGTAAATTAATTCAAAGGTTTTATATTTACGAGTGTAATGGGATGTGAAAAACTGACTGCATGATTCACGCCAGAAAAGATACCGCCTTCTTGAAGTGACACATTGATTATGTGAATGAATGGCAGTTCTGAAGCTTAAAAACCTCCACAACAACCTAAAAGTTCTATTGTGGTCCTGTTAAAATACTTTATTTAAAAGGCTAGATCTATGCTTTTAAACATTTAGTTTGATTTTAAAACAGATACCTCTCTTAAAAAAATATTGAAAATGATTTAATTTTGTCATTTTATAAGATTTTAAAAATTAGATAACTAAATGGGAAGTTTTTAATCCTATAAGGAAGGACATGTTGTAACTCTTTATCATGACATAAACCATCTCTGGGAATAGAAAAAACACTTGAGTAAAGCGCGAGATTTCTGAACGTACGCGTCTCAAAGCTCCGATTATTGACTTCCTAATCAAATAATAGAAATACCAGTCATACTTTATGTTAGTTGACCTTTAGTAAAAAAAGAGAAAGTATTCAATACTTATCACTCGGTACGTGGAGGGCCGGAATTCTACCAGGAAGGCTTTAAATGTAACAAAAAAACTGAATTTAACGGAGGATCATGAAGGTAATAAATAGCTACCGATACCGCATTGGTCGATGGTAATTAGGGAGCTTTTAGCACGTGCCCTGAAGGGAGTGGCAAATAATTCTCGACCTAATGGACGATCCACTGAGCTTGTATGGTGCCCCTGTATTCTCGCCGGAATACGGACAAAGCCCATTACAGTGCGTGCATTCCTACACTGCACATACAACCAACCATCTCCCCTACCCCCCCCTTTTTGCGTTTTCTCTCACGAACCTGACTAATTTAGGTATGTTACCTCCCCGAACCCTTTCTCTCTTTTCATAAAATCGATATCGACAAATTGGAAAGACTACTTCTATTCAAACTTTCGCCGAACAAAACAACATTATGTAAATGAGAGTCTACATACATCAAACCATGTAATTTCTCAGGGGCGTAACTGGGGAGATTGTTGGACCAAATATAAGCACAGCCTCAATATCCACATTTGTTTGTTATTTTTTTCATCATTCATGTTTCTTCATGTGTGTTTTTATCTCTAATTGTCTTGTTAGTATGTATTTGCATTGTGTCTGTTCCTTGGACCAAAAAATATCTGCAAGCGTATTTTCGTATTGCTACACAGAGGCATGATATATTTTCAGGTTCTTTCACGATTCGTAGAGTATTTTATATACCTAATATTTTTTTAATATATTCTGATATACAAGCGGAGAGTACTAAAACTACTATGATAAAGTCCGTTACAGCAGTAACACTAGAAAAAATAAGCGTTTAATGTTTATCTCGATAATTTAGCTAAATGTACGAGAGCATTTATCTTTCAAAAGTTATTATTATTATTAGCACAGCGTCTTACTACCCGTTCGGATTATACACACTCACGCTAATGTGTAATGGTAGGGTGATTGTGAGATTAAATGGAGGACCTACAGTTTAACGTGGGATCCGAACCATGGTGGAGGCCTGGCATTCCTCACATTCACAAGTTGTGATTAATACACATCTTGTCAGAGGTGAAGGAAGGGTTTGGCAATCAGATAAATCTGTTCCGGGACCGAGGATAGAAACCCGGACCCTCAGCACAGAGGTCTGACACCTTACCCCTAGACCACAAGGTCACCTTTTCAAAAGTTGAAGCTTTCATTTTATTTAAGTTATGTTTGGAGAAGAATGTTTCTTTTCAAACATTTCTTGACTTTTTATGTTTAATTTTTTTCTTACTCCCAATAACTTGACAGCTCGAGAAGCAACAATACTTACTTGGGCTATCGTCGTTTGGATTAAATCCCTTAATAGGGGTGAAAGAATGGTAAATATTCTTTCCCTCAAATGTTTATGTTAGGTTTAGCTGTGTCCTTCGAATTTTAATAATATCTAAATATTATTTAGTTTGTATATATCTTATTTATTTTAAATTATTTGATAAATGTGTGTAGATTTGCAATATTTAAATCATAATAAATTAGAGAGATTGTTAAATACCTTATTTACGTTTTTAAACCTTTTGCGCATTTATTAACAAGCCTACAATAATTGATATTAAAACATCTTTTTCTGTTAGACCGCCTCACTTATCTATCAAAAAACTAAGCGAGTTATGGAAAGTGACTAAAATGTTGCATTCATGGAGCCCTTAAAGCGTTCGTGATTAAAAAAAAAAGTATTGAAAAGATTTATCGTGTATACAGGAGGTTTTCTTAAACTCCCCCCCCCCCCTTTTTTTTTTGTAAAGTGCACAACAGATTTTTAGTTGCAAAATGTTAAAGAAAATTTTATTTTTGCTTTAAAAGTGAAGCAAAAGTCTGTTTGCTTGCGTTTACCTTGGAAGCTAGCAAGTTTACCTTGACGAATTCCACTAAGGCGCAGCTTGTAAGATAGGGATATACCTTAATCGGGCAAGGTAAGATTTTTTCCCTTTTAGAGTAAAAGGAGTCTATAATAATTACTGGAGTTCTCGCCAAATTAACGCGAGCTAAAACATAACAAAGAGCTAGATACACATTTTCAAGGGAAAAAAAATCTCTCCGTTCACTTTTCATAAGATAAAAAAAATCATTAAATTATTATAATTTCTTAAAAACTATTTTAGAATCGTTCACGAAAAAGAACAAATCAAATCCTAGTTATTAATAATCTCTGCATTCTCAATGATATACTAAATTTGCCTTTCTTCTATATTATCAAGATATTCGTTAAAGTTAGATAAATACGATAAATCCAAATTTTTGCGTTTAACTCTTACACTTTTACAATAGTTTTGTTTTAAACAAAAATTTGAAGCAATTTAATTGAAATTAAAACTACTAAACAGATCTCTATATACAAAAACCAAGATATGTAAAATAAAGAATTAACCATTTAACCTAAGTTAATTTGTTTTTTTATACTCGTCATTAAATATTAATATTAAAAAAAGACTGCCGAAGACTGGGAAATCGGGGTTCGATCCCGGTTAGAGTGAACTGAGGATGATTTTACATTCTTCTTCCACGCAAATGCTGGTAAAATTTTCTCTTAATTAAGCCTTCCTAATCCCTAATCCAATAGTATAATAGTACGTAGTTGTATAATCTGAACAGATAGTAAAACGTGGTGCTATATATGTATATATATATATTAAAAAATGATTAGACGTTGGTTTTCTTTGGTTAAGAAAGCTATTAACAATGCCTTATAACTTATCAAGTAGTGGAAGAAATTGGTTGAATATTCGAATATTCTCTTCAAACATTTGCTCAACATCCGCCACACAACGCTGTGAACTTCTGTCGTGTAAAGCGCTCGCTCTCTCTCTCTCTCTCTCTCTCTCTCTCTCTCTCTCTCTCTCTCTCTCTCTCTCTCTCTCCCCAGCATAGTGGTCGACGTGCTATCCCACGCGATCAATGTAGGGCGGCCAGATCTCCTCGTCTCTCCAGTTGTAGATACACAACAGTCTCCTCGCAGCGGTAATGATGACGCCTGATCGGATTATCGTCGTGATGCCGTGCGTGGAGTATTTGACCAGCCTGCCAGGGAGCAAGCGTGTGGGCTGTTCAGTGTACAGGTGTCTGCGTGGTTTGAGGTCCGAGAGTTGCTCGTTGAAGCTTGATTACCTGTGTGTGTGGTGTGTGTGTGTGTGTGTGTGTGTGTGAGAGAGAGAGATAAATAGAGATAGAGAGACGTACACTCAGGCTCTTAGTAAGGTGCTAAATACGCAAGTTAGGTAAACTAGGCTCAAGTAAGACGTTGGCTAGGTAAACTAGGATCAAGTAAGACTTTGGCTAGGTAAACTAGGATCAAGTAAGACGTTGGCTAGGTAAACTAGGCTCAAGTAAGACGTTGGATAGGTAAACTAGGATCAAGTAAGACTTTGGCTAGGTAAACTAGGCTCAAGTAAGACGTTGGCTAGGTAAACTAGGCTCAAGTAAGACTTTGGCTAGGTAAACTAGGATCAAGTAAGACTTTGGCTAGGTAAACTAGGCTCAAGTAAGACTTTGGCTAGGTAAACTAGGATCAAGTAAGACTTTGGCTAGGTAAACTAGGATCAAGTAAGACTTTGGCTAGGTAAACTAGGATCAAGTAAGACTTTGGCTAGGTAAACTAGGCTCAAGTAAGACTTTGGCTAGGTAAACTAGGCTCAAGTAAGACGTTGGCTAGGTAAACTAGGCTCAAGTAAGACTTTGGCTAGGTAAACTAGGATCAAGTAAGACTTTGGCTAGGTAAACTAGGCTCAAGTAAGACTTTGGCTAGGTAAACTAGGATCAAGTAAGACTTTGGCTAGGTAAACTAGGATCAAGTAAGACTTTGGCTAGGTAAACTAGGATCAAGTAAGACTTTGGCTAGGTAAACTAGGCTCAAGTAAGACTTTGGCTAGGTAAATTAGGCTCAAGTAAGACGTTGGCTAGGTAAACTAGGCTCAAGTAAGACTTGGCTAGGTAAACTAGGATCAAGTAAGACTTTGGTTAGGTAAACTAGGATCAAGTAAGACTTTGGCTAGGTAAACTAGGCTCAAGTAAGACGTTGGCTAGGTAAACTAGGCTCAAGTAAGACGTTGGCTAGGTAAACTAGGCTCAAGTAAGACGTTGGCTAGGTAAACTAGGCTCAAGTAAGACGTTGGCTAGGTAAACTAGGCTCAAGTAAGACGTTGGCTAGGTAAAATAGGCTCAAGTAAGACGTTGGCTAGGTAAACTAGGCTCAAGTAAGACGTTGGCTAGGTAAACTAGGCTCAAGTAAGACGTTGGATAGGTAAACTAGGCTCAAGTAAGACGTTGGATAGGTAAACTAGGCTCAAGTAAGACTTTGGCTAGGTAAACTAGGATCAAGTAAGACTTTGGCTAGGTAAACTAGGCTCAAGTAAGACGTTGGCTAGGTAAACTAGGATCAAGTAAGAGTTTGGCTAGGTAAACTAGGCTCAAGTAAGACTTCGGCTAGGTAAACTAGGCTCAAGTAAGACTTTGGCTAGGTAAACTAGGATCAAGTAAGACGTTGGCTAGGTAAACTAGGATCAAGTAAGACGTTGGCTAGGTAAACTAGGCTCAAGTAAGACTTTGGCTAGGTAAACTAGGATCAAGTAAGACTTTGGCTAGGTAAACTAGGATCAAGTAAGACTTTGACTAGGTAAACTAGGATCAAGTAAGACTTTGGCTAGGTAAACTAGGATCAAGTAAGACGTTGGCTAGGTAAACTAGGCTCAAGTAAGACTTTGGCTAGGTAAACTAGGATCAAGTAAGACTTTGGCTAGGTAAACTAGGCTCAAGTAAGACGTTGGCTAGGTAAACTAGGATCAAGTAAGACTTTGGCTAGGTAAACTAGGATCAAGTAAGACTTTGGCTAGGTAAACTAGGATCAAGTAAGACGTTGGCTAGTTAAACTAGGCTCAAGTAAGACTTTGGCTATATTTTCTGATGATAACGAATTAAGGTGAGATGGAAGGGGATGCGAGAAAAATCCAGTGTTTTTGCAGTTTTTACGGCAGATAAATAAAATATTGCTTCAGTACAAAGCTTGAGCTTAATTTTCTTCACATAGTGATTTAAACATTACTTGAATATCTGTCCAGGATATTCTGGAATTTAATGACGGCTTTTTTTCTTTATTTAAAATGTTTCTCATATAATGACGCTATGCTCACAATGGATATTCAGGAACTGTTAGTATCATCGTGTGAAGAAAATTAAACTCTCTGTTTTTACTGGAGCAATATTTTATTTTTATTTTAACCAAAACAAGTTTTGCCATAAAAATTACAAAAATACTATCCTTTTCTCGCGTCCCTTCCGTCCCACCTTAAGTCAAACTAGGCATATATGAAGGAATGATAAAATATATCCTTTCCCTGCGATTGTTATTTTACTTTTAGCCGTTGGCTTCGAAATGAAATAATTTATTCATTACTTATTTTGTAATCGTAATACAAAATGAAGTATTTCAACCATAGATTAACCATATTTAACAAAAATTCTGAAATATCCATTTTAAGCAACATTAATTTTTAACTTCATAATATCTTGGTAGTTCTATAATAAATTGGTGAGATATTTTATTAAATTAATTTTTCCAACTGTCTTTCTTAATTTGCTATCTAATATTATTTCTTTAATAATTATTGATAATCATAATAATTATTAAAATTATGTACTTAGGTAATATTGATCTATACACATTTCATTCAAATTGTGATGATATCACGTACTTATTTATTAAAACATATATTTAAATAACTTTTAAATTGTTTCCTTGTTAATGTAACTTAGAAATATTTGAAAAAAAGGTTTTATTCTATTTGGATATTATTTTCGTTTTAAACTCATAGTGGAGTTAACTTTTCACAACTAAAATATTCTTCTAAATGATTGATTTTTTTTTTCTGTTGCACTGGTTTGCTCTTTAACACCTTACCTTTCTATATATAATTCATTTGACAAAGTATACCCAAGGGATATTTTAACTGTCACTTTAAATGGGATTTTAAATGGGTAACTTACAAAAAAATACAAATTCATACAATATATATATATATATATATAATATATAACTTATGCAAGTGTTCGGGTCCATTGTGAAACTTAGCTTGAATTGGTATGACATAAATGGTATCAGAAGTGGGATTGTTCTCTTCTCTCATTAGTTACTTTCATCCCGCGTCTGCATAAAGTCTTTTTATCACCTGTAATCCTGACAGTGCAGGCTGATCAGAGTGTACTGTTATCACTAATTGTCCTGCTTGGTTACCAGGCACGCTCTGACTCAATCCCCACATAATGCCCCAGGGGATTACTCTGGGGGGAGGGGGGAGGGATCACGTGATTCATGGGGTCTCTTATCGGCGTATCGGTTAGGATACTGAAGATGAGAATCGATGTCGAGGAGAGACCCAACATGTGTGATCGAGGGTCTGAGGTATGTTTTATTACATACGTGCCGAGGTTGATACCTAATTTAAGATATAGTTAATAATACAATAATTACGACACAGTTTTTTACACTTCTAAACAACTAGACATAAAGTAAAATAAATTAATGATTTCTTTTCTTGATAGCCATTGCGTATAACCAAATATCGTAAACATATATTTACAAAAGTTACTATAGTAATTCTAAATTTCTATTTATATCTATGAGAGACGTTAACTATAATGCCTTAAGGTGAGAGGGAAAGTTTTTAAAGCATAACCTTTTTTGACCAAAATATATAAAATATTGCTCCAGTACAAACATAGAATTTAATTTTCTTCGTATGGTGACCTTAAAATTTCTTTAATATGTGTCAACTTTACTCTGGAATTTAATGACAACTTTTTTCTCTTAATTTAAAAAAAAATTGTTAGATAATGCCACCATGATCAAGACAGATATTCAACAGC
The DNA here is from genome assembly GCA_033556935.1 of Timema podura. Classification (NCBI taxonomy): domain Eukaryota; kingdom Metazoa; phylum Arthropoda; class Insecta; order Phasmatodea; family Timematidae; genus Timema; species Timema podura. The sequence goes on from JAVRXN010000012.1 coordinate 46,078,953, forward strand.
ATTTTGATATCAACATTGTAAGAAAATTAAATTCTTATGTTTGCACTGGAGCATATTGGATTTATTCTGGTCCAAAAAATGTTTTGCAAAAAAAAAAACTTCTAACCCACTGGCCTTTTCTCGAGTCCCCATCCATCTAACCTTAATATTTCTATACAGTTTAGTGTTACTTTACAATTAGACGAATGATTAGATATATGCATAAATATGGTTATTTTGAACACTGAACATTTCTGACAATTTGAATCTACTATGTATCCCTGGATTTTATATTATCTTACTTTCGCATTACTTTTTCTCTCGTGTAAATGTATGTAATAATTTGGGACAGTTATCATAAATCGCAATAAGGGATCATTTCAGTTTAATAGTATTGTTAAGTTAGTATCGTTATGTGTATAACTCGAATGGGTAGTAAGATGTAGTGCTAAAAAAAATAGTATCGGTTTCATTTATAAAATTATATATAACCGATACTTTATATATATAAAATATATAAATATACATAGTAAAATAAGGATAAATTACTATAAAAATGTTTTGAAAGAATTTTACCGGTACTTCTTAATTAAAGGATATCTATACAAACCAACAATATGGTTTACTTAAAATAAACACAGTTGAATTTTGATCTTCTTGATAACTTTATTGTCTAAAAACTTTTTTGAAAAAATATAACCGTCAGTTAAAAAACATTAGGATTCTATCCCGATATGTGGTAATTTTTCAAATGGCCTTTAAAATAAACGATTAATTAATTACATATAAAACAAAGTTAATCTGCTGAAACGTGCCTTCCATTAAAATCATAAACTTTTAAACTTTTGTTAACTTACCACACAAAATTTGGATATTGACTCTAACTTGGGCTGAGAGGGGTGTCGGGGCTGCGATCGGAAAAAAATCACGGGCCGTTGTTTTGGAGGGGGAGGGGGGGCCAGTTTTGTAATAAATACGCTCTGACTGCAAACTAATTACAGCCTCTGTGAATATCCCTCGGGCTGTACAATAACCTCTAATAGCCGTGCTTGGTCATTGGACGCGGTAGTTTGTTAGAGGCATCGTGAAGCTGAAATTGTGATAATAATTGGGGAGGGGGGGTTTTAGGAACCGGGTCAGGCATATCTTTGTTGCAAAAGGGTTGAATATATGATTAGTTGCCATTTGACAAAACTGTATCATCGTTGTTAATTTTGTATGAAAAACAAAATTTGTTAAAACTCTCATTCATCCATACACCTAAAATTTATTTATAGAATAATTTACGTGACATATATTATTGATATGTTGCATAACTCAGTTGTATTATTATTGTTATTATTAAATTATTATTATTATTATTAGCACCGCGTCTAACTACCCGTTTGGTTATATGAACTTACACTAATGTGTAATGGTAGGGTGATTGTGAGATGAAATGGAGGATCTACAGTTTAATGTCTAATCCGAAGGTGGAGGCCTGGCATTCGACACATTCACAAGTTGTGATTAATACACAACTCCGTAGTAAAATAGAATTTAAACACTTTGGAAATTTTTTAGGAATAACCCTTTTCCCTTAAATCAAAACAATTTAATTCTTAATACATAAATTGTTTAAATTACCAATAATAAATATTAGGTAAAGGGTAACTAATCCATGATTAAATCTGTCCTGAAGTTGATTTTTTTTTCTAGAAACTACATTTCTTATTATAAAATATTCAAAAGTATGTTCTTTAGTAAGCTATAAAATTATTTTATCATAAATTTAATATTAGATTCTACCCGCTTTAAAATATATTATAATTGACTTATATGTGTAACATATTGTGTCTGTTCATTAACCTATGTGCTAATCAATGAATCGCAACTAACCTTGAAAAACACATAAGCATCCACCAATACCATTCAATATTGTTTTCTCTCTCTTAAGGGAGGGGAAAAGGTACGTGAGAAAAGGTAAAGTTTTTTTTGCACTTTTTATAGCAAAATAATAAAATATTGCTCCAGTTGAAACATGATTTAATTTTCTGCACATGATTATATCAACATTTATTGATGAATATTTTTCATAGTATAGCGGGACGAGATAAACTTTTAAATGAAGAAATCAAGATGTAATTAAATTCTAGTACACCCTTGATATATATTAAAAAACTGTTGAGGTCATAATGTTAATAAAATTAAAATCTTATATTTCTACTGGATACAATTAGGTATTTGATTTATTCGACCAAAAATGTTTTACCATAAAAGTTGCAAAAGCATAGACCTTTTCTCGCGTCTCTTTTGCCCCTCACCTTAAGTCCTTTAATTTTTATTCTAAAACGTTAGAATTTTTTTTAAAAAATGAGCGTATTTGGCGCTCGCTGAAATGTCATGAAAAGAGTTTAGAAAAAGTGATCAAAGCTTGACTGCCTCTACTGGTTGTCAGGATATAAAAAATGTCCGGTTTAAGTTAATCTCGTTTTCCGAGGACAGAGAAGTTGGGGCACAAATCCCGGCTAAAGGTGTACCTAGGTGATTGTTTCCTAAATGATTTCCTAAAAGCTGATTTCTTCTTAATGCTACCATCTTTATATCTATGTTAAATGTGTGAACAGCTCGGATAAGTAGTAAGACGCGTAACACGCAACCCACGAGCGAATCTCATTTATATTGGCCAATTATGAAATTTCTAAAGGTGGGTATGCACCACAGCCGGATTGAGGCCGAACATAAGCACACGCGTGCGTTGCCTCACTTGGTTATACCGACACGAGTAGCACAACTTTCTTTCGGTGGGGAAGTAAAGCCGCCGGTTCCTTGTCGATTGTGGCACGTGAAAGAAATGTGAAAACACATTTCCGATAAAATTTGTAGGCCCTATAGCACTAGCTCCTAGAAATTCATTGTATGAAGGCAACGGGGACTACCAGATGGTGAAGGCAGCACTAACCAGCCAAAGAATTGAGTTCATGTCCGGCGCCGGATGGATAGAAGTAACATCAAACCAACCTTCGGGTTGTTGAATCAAGAAGTAGAACCTGAACAGGTAGTAAGACGCGGTGATAAAAATAATTATAATTTACTACGTGAGAGAATTTTCTGTACGATTGCGTCGTACCCGTTATTTATAATGTGAAATATAATCTTCTTTCCCCTTGTTCGTGATTGGTTATTTTCATGGTCCCTCTTCTCTTTACCACGTCACCTTCTACATCACTCAATAAGCCAGTTTTGATCAATTATTATTTTTCACCCTCTCCCGCATTCTTATTTTATTACGAGTCAGGTTTAACGATATTCCGTGTTGGTACGCATTATTCCGAGCCCAAGTCTCACGATCCCGTTATTTGTTCTTGTAAATAGGGTTATTTCTCTCCACATTAGGGTGATAAGTTGTTTGACTAAACTAGGGGTGACGTGGTCGTTTATCATTTATATTTTATTTGTCTCTCGCGCCCAACTTTCTCCACTTTACTCTTTTGCTTGTTTGCTTAATGTTTCATTCCATCTTGAGTTTTAATATTCATGCAAATGTATAGAGTGACGTTGGGTTATATATCAAAGTCTTTTGTTTAGTTTTTATTATTATTATTATTATTATTATTATTATTATTATTATTATTATTTCGTGGGAAAGTAGAGGTTTCTTCCTCTTCGCGCTAATTTGTTTCTTTTTTCTTTTTGTTTGAATGGTTTTTGACTCCTTTTATATCACCGCAGCTGGAATTTTCTGTATGTATCTGTTTTCGGTTTTTAAGGTTTCTTTCTATTTTTCTGCCTCATTTTCTTTAATTTCATTTATTTTTAAAGCAATTTTTTAACACCTTCCCTTATTAACCTCATAACAATTACCGCAAAGTATTTTCTATTTTTTTGTCACGTTCAGCAAAATTTTAATACATCAAGGAACTTGATCAGACTGTTCTTTTTAGCATCCGCTGGAGCTATACGCCTATGCACTAAATGCGATAGTGGCTTAGGGATGAGTAAGGTTATATTTAGAATAAGTGTACCCGCATTTTCGTGGAAGGATAGTGGAAAACTATTTTGGAAAAAACACCTTTCATTACACCCGGCAGGGATTAGAATCACGTTCTCCAGGTCATCGGCAGTCAGTTGTGATAGTGACGCTTAAGAGACCATTCGGTCTTTGAAACTGGTAAACTATTCTTATAGAAAAATCTATCTTCTATAAACTATATTTAAAACGTGAAGCTATTCTTTTAGACAATTAGAAAGAGCCTTATCTAATAATACCTATAAAAGTTATTAGATCTACTCTCACGTATTCATACGTCAAGTTATGTTATCTGCAGCTGTCGCTTTTGTTGAATATTATCAATACCTTAAAATAACATTAATTTAGTAAAATGTTACACATTTTGGCTGAAAAAAATGTGTTCGTGTTTTTTCTAAAAAACCCTTCTTATGAAAATTTCGAGGCATGGATAAGTACCATTACATTTTGATATCAATTTATCACTCTAATCTGTGAGTGTGTTTCTTGGTGGTACATTGTATTTACAATTTATTTGCAAAATACTCTATCTTAGCCCATTCTGTTAAGTGTATGTCTACTGAGCTAAGTATCCCGGGTTTGATTCGTGGTATAGCCGAAACACTTAACATCAATAAAATGTGGGTTTCACCTTTCTCAGTGCTGAATTAACGTTTGGGGGATTGATTTTGTCTGTCCTAGATTTAAGTTAGTTTTTAAGTCTTATCATAATATAATCAGTCGGTTCAGAATGTGCAAGATAAATACCTAAAAAAAAAATTTGAATGTATAGAGAAAATCTACCCTTTAACTGTTATGTTCCAAAATAAAAAAGATTCGAACACATCTTCCATATATAACTTTGCCGGTTCTGATGTCGAGGTCCGAGTAGAGGGGCGAGTATATAAATGCAATATGTTTCCTGTCTGGTGGAGAACTGACGCCCTCGTTGTCATGGTAACAGATGTAGGTCCATCACGTATGATAATACAATTTAAAGTTGGTCCTTGGGTAGTAATAGTAGTAGTAGTAGTTGTGGGACGACAAGATAAGATGTCCTCACCATTGGAGGGAAGAGAAACGGCGTTATCTCCTTCAGGTCAGGGCATATATTTCGTTGATTTATCGTCGTGTCTGTTGGGATTATAATTTTACAAAATTATTTTAAGGTGGGAGTGTAAGGAACGCGAGTTAAGGGCAGTATTTTTTTTCATTTTCTTATATCAAAAACAATTTTTAAATATTTATTTAGTAGAAGCATAGTTTAATTTTCTTCACATGGTGATCTCAAGGGTTCTTGAATACTGAAGGGTGTCCTGGAATCTAATGACAATTTTTCCTCTTCATTTAAAAAATGTCATCTAATATTACTATGCTCATGACAGATATTAATAAACTGTTGATGTCACCATGTGAAGAAAATCAAACTCTAGGTTTATACTGGAGCAGTATTTGATTTATTTTGACCAAAAACATGTTTTGCTATAAAACCTGGAAAAATACTACCCATAACTTGCCTCCCCCTCTACTCCATCTTAAAAGGAGGGTCACTTTTTTTTAAATTCAGGACTGATTTTTTTTATTAGTAACCTCCTTCGGTGGTTGCATGGTCTAAGGTGTTACTCTCGTAATAGACATACCTCTTAATTCAACCTTATTCTGTTTTTTTTAAAAACATTTGTGTTATTAACAATAACGCTTATAGCCCGCACGGATATTGAGACACGCTGGGATTTTTTTTTTCCTTTTTTAAAATCATCCTTATAAAATAACATTTATTTTTAGTGTCTACCAAATAATCTAAAACAATTACCTTCATATGAGTCAAATTTGACTTTTATTTTAGTGTTGTGGACCAAATATATATTAAAAATTAATTTATGTATACTAATCTGATTTTCATATTATGGATTGAGGGGTGAATCTATTAAAATTTCTTAAAAAATACTACAAACAGTATATTTTAATTAAAATATTGATAGTTATTTATAGGTAATTAGCTGTTTATGTCGAATCTCTCCCTCTCTTAGCACACATAATACTTATTCATAAATACCTATAGTTGGCTGGCAGTAGCGCACCCAGAAATTTTCCCAAAGATGCGCACATGATCAAAATGTTTATAGCCAAAATAACATTTCTTGGGGGGGAGGGGTATATTAAGGAAAACAGTTTCCTAAAGGACAGAAATCATGAAAATGTATAAACATTCAATAGACCTACCTCTAGAAATTATTTTGAGGGTATTTTTCATGGCAACTAAGACAGGAATCTTAATAATGTAACTAACCTTACTACATACATTGCACCGATCCTATTATTTCTGTACTCTTATAATTGGGAATTTTGGTGGAACTTTAAATGTGTAACGATTTATTTTTTATTATTAAGTCTTAAGACGGGTTTTTAAACAAAGCATTTACGTTTGACATACATTTATATTTTATTTCTACTTATAATTTAAGTTTTTATTGAAATTATTTGCATTCTTGGGAGGGGGAACTTCCATCCATGCCCTCTCTTGGTGAGCCACTGGCCATTGAAAACATTAGAATAGAATTCTTCATAAAGTGCAATTTTATACATAGATATATATAAATTATATATACTGTGCCAAATATCTGGTAGGATAAAACAGCCCAGCGGGTTGCAATTTGTAGCCCCCTGTTTAAATTACTAAGCGTACCTCTAACTATTTGAGGCTTGAATTTAATTTGACTCTGATTGCCAAACCCTTCCTTCACCTCTGACAAGATGTGTATTAATCACAACTTGTGAATGTGAGGAAGACCAGGCCTCCACCGTGGTTCGGATCCCACGTTAAACTGTAGGTCTCCATTTCATCTCACAATCACCCTACCATTGCACATTAGCGTAAGTGCGTATAACCCGAACGGTAGTAAGACGCGGTGCTAATAATAATAATAATAATAATAATAATTTAATTTGACAGTTTGATTTGAAAATAGCTATTAGTTTAGTTAAATAATTTCTGCTAGCTAAAAATATATAATAAGGTTACTATTTAAGTAGATAACTTTTAAACGATATTTCAACTTGATATAACCAACGAAAAGTTTTATAATTACAGCTTAGACCTATTTTTGATAGAATAAAACATTGATTCACTAGAGTTTTTTTTTTGTATTGGTGTGGTTAAGCTTATTTTCCATGCATGGTCTTAGCGTCGTTAAGCGTTGAGAGCCGAAAACCTCAAATCATAATTTTCTGATCGAACAATCGACCACACATTACAAAACCAAACACAAGTAGGCTCATTTACTAACCATACATTATTAGTAACTTGATTTCCCAATCAATAAATTACAGAATGTGGGTCTCATTTGTGTGGTTTGGTTATTGATTGGTCTGCCTGTCATTAAATTAGTATCCATCGTATTAAAACCTATGACTAAACTTAGCATTCTCGAGAATAAATACATGTTTAGTAGATGATTGACGATTATAGAAAGGATTATACTTTTACATTGATTTAAAAAAATTTTCTTAACTTTTTAAAAAATTGATTTTTAATCCAAGTATAATCGTATGAATAATATTTGAAAATACGTTTAAAAAACAACAAATGATCTTAAAACATATACACTGAGAACACATTAAAAAAGGATCTTTCATAAAATATAAACATAAATATTTACGCGGTCAACAATGACAACATTTAAATATACTACTAGTATAATTTATCGATTGTGTGTAAATAATATCCATTGGTTTTTCAACCCGAATTTAGGGGCTAAGCTTCACAATAGTTAAATATTAAATACCTGTCGGTCATTGTCAAAGCTACCACAAACACTGAACTCGATAGTTTTTTTTAATTAAGTTTATACTTTGGTATTACGTCTACGTTAATATTTTGTTTTCCAAAATTGAGTTTTGATACACCTTTTGATTTATCACTAAATTTGATTAATCTAGAATTTTGGATCAACATATCATGGACACAGCTTATATAAGCTTATTCTTCATACATTTATTGAATTGATTTGTATTCTTAAAAAGTTTCAGAGGTACATGAGCTTTCATGATATATATTCTAAAAACTATATTTAGATAGATTATTTGGTTATTAGAAACTTGGTGTGAACTACTTAAGCTTTAAAGAAGGTACTAACAAGCTAACTCAGCCTTTGTGCAAGCACCATTTTTTAGAACCATCATGAAGGCGTCCTTTTCTGATTCACTGTTTTGGAAGGCATAATCTTTAAATATTTTTATTATTTAATTATCATCCACCATTTAGTAGCCTATTATTTTACAAACATATGGCTATTTTTAATAAAATATTTCATTCTTTACACTTGTTTTTAAAAACTTTACAATCACCATCATTGTTATAGATAAGAAGCAGGTTTGCCACTCCTGTGTAAACTGGATAAACACAAGGATTTTTTTACATCTAATAAAAAATCTGGAAAAACACAAATAATTTTATAAAATACTTTTTAAAAATCTGGGAATATTTGTTAATTTGGTATATTTGACTGAAAGATTAAAATAGGAGGGCTTGGGTTGGGTGAAAAAGTGAACCGAAGAATTAAGCACGCTCATTCAAATATGTCTTGCTATCCCTTAAACAAGAGTTGTGATACGACAGAAGATGTATTTTACCCTCCAATCTTAAGATGGGAGAGTAGGAGACGCGAAAAAAAGTCAGTTTTTTTGTAATTTTTATAGAAAAACATTTCTTTACTCAAAAGAAATAAAAATATTGCTTCAATAGAAACATATAGTTTAAATTTCTTCACATGGTGGTATCACCACTTCTTGAATATCTGTCAAGGGTGTCCTGGAATTCAATGACAACTTTTTCTGTGTATTTAAAAAGTTTCTCCGCTATACTCATGACAGAGATTCAACAACTGTTTATATCACTATTTAAATAAAATTAAACTCTTGTTTTTATTGAGGCATTATTTTATTTATTTTGGCAAAAAACAACTTTGCTATGAAAACTGCAAAAACACTGGCTTTTTCTCACTTTCCATACGTCCCCACCTTAAATCATCTTATTTTTAAACAGTTACTTGACTTCACAATTAGTCATTTTGTTGAAAAATGAAATTTAATTACTTTTTTAAAAGCTAAGCAGCCTGGAAAAATGGTAATTTCTTCCGTAAAACCTGTAAAACACAAGGAATTTGATATTAAGAAAAAGTGGTAACCCTGAAAAAATATTAGATAAATTTGATTAGAGTAAAGTGATGCACTAGATAAAATATTTTTTACCACCACGTCTAATTACTGTTTGGGCTTTACGCTTATGAAAAATTACGGTAGTCGTTCTAGGGATTAGTACGATTACATTTAGAGGAAGTGTACCAGTATTTGCGTGGAGATGGAGTGGAAAACAATTTAGGCAAAAACCACTTGATGTACACCCGACCGAGATTAGAGCCTCGGATCTCCTCGTCATCAGCAGTCTAGTCTACTACAAAAGTAGCGCCTTAGGCCATACGGCCACCGAAGCGGGTCTCTAGGGGTCTCTAGAATCATTTCACTATTTACTACTTTTCGGTAAAAGGAGAATCTACTAGTAAAAGAAATGAATAATGTTTAAAAATGCTATCTTCTTTAAACAATTTCGTTATTTTGAAGGAGGTCTGCTAGTTACTTCCTTGGCTTGTTTTTGAATTTCCGCTAGTTACTTCCTTGGCTTGTTTTTTGAATTTCCGCTAGTTACTTCCTTGGCTTGTGAATCGAACACTTGAAACCGTTTACTAATCTCTCAATCGCTCATTCATTTCCAATTTAGCTTCTTTCAAATTATTTCAAACCACATTGATAGTTTAATTCGCTCCAGGTTTGTACTGATGGTTTCAGATCTGCTCTAGTTGAGGTTATCCATGCAACCATGTTATCGTACTTTTCAAGTGATGGCTCTTTGCCCCTCTCTGTCAACACTCAAAAGTGACAGGCGGCCCCTCGGGTTCTCAAACAAAGTCTCGTGGGACATCAACCTACTTCTCTTCGTCATCTTCTGGCTCTTGTGCTACACCTTCTAGCCTCTCTTATCTTAGTTTCTTTCTCTCCCTCTCGTTACATTATTTACAACTGTCCTATAAACTTATCATGCATTTTTACCCCATTTTTTATGTTATTTTATATGCCTTAGGTATTTAAGATATTTTTGTTTCCCTTTTTCATCTTTCTCGTTTCTTATTTGGCACCTTAATTATATCTTGCTTTTCTCTCCTCGATACTTAGACTTTCCTTCCCATTTTTATGGTATCTTATTGATTTATTTGTCATAATTTTGCATATTCCTAATTTTGTATTTAAGTTTTCTTCCTTTTATGATTCCCATTTATTTTCTATATTTCTTCTTCTTATACTTGAATGCTTTCATTCATCATCTCTCTCATTTTTTGTTTTCTTAACTTGTTCTAGTTTTGTAGGGCTTCAATTTTCCACTTTCTGTATAATTTATTTCATTGCTTTCACTTACATCGTTGGTTCATCATCATGTCTTGCAGTTCCTCTCCCTCCAATTCTTTTTTGTGTCCTTTCTTTCTCTTAAATCGATTATTTTCTTTTATTTCTTTTCTTTTTTTTTTGTCCGTATACATCTTCCTTTCGCTTTGTATATATAATTTTAGTAGATTATTTGTAAATTACAATCATAAGGCCAGTGTAGAATTGACTTGAATAAAATAATATATTCATTTATTGTACTCTCTACTCTTTAATTTAGCATTTTGCTTTCTTGTCTTTCATTAATAAGAACTGCTGTGTTCAAGATAGTGAATATAATTATAAATGAAAGCATTTCGCATAATATACGAAAAATACAATAGCTCTTAATTGCATTTGTTTTAGTCATTTGAGTGGCGTTGCTTTTACTTTTGATGTTAATTGAAAATTTGAGCATGATATTCATTTCCAAGTACTTAATCTTGTAAAGATTTATATTGACGTTATGTTCTCAATATATTTGATATGCTGTTCTGCTCTAAAAGTGATTTTTTTAAATGATGTTTCTATTTTTCTCTTTATGAAAATTGTACTATACCTTCAGTCTTGGCGTTTTCACAAATTAAAATAAATTCTCTTCATCATGGAAGACTGACTAAGATTACACTTTAAAAAGAGCTTTTCGTCAAGAAGCTACTCCTCTTAACAAAAGTTATTTTGACGAGATTAAATTGAAAGTGCATTCGCAAGTCTTCCATAAGAGGGTTCCTGCCCTCTTTTCTTAGTTCTTCGACGTCAACCCCTAACTTCAAAGCTTTTACCCACAAAATCAACCTCTTTTTATGATTGGAAACTTACCAAAGAGTAACTATGGGAGTTGCTAAGATTGTTGCTTTAAGTACAGTCGAGTACTTTAAAATTAGAGCATGGTGAGATTGGAATGAATAGTCATTGGCCCATCCCTCTAGACACTCATTTGCGTGATATAATTGAATATTAGCATAGTTTAACTATCTAGAATAACCACCCTATGTGCTAACATATGGGCTACGATTCATAAAAAAGTTTGATACAGAAAATACTAATAGTTTTATATAATTTTTTTCTTACTGGTGAACCCCAATTTTCTCATTAATTTATATATTCGACAGCTGTAAAAAGATACTAGTTATAGTGTCCGTATAAAATTAGCACATATTGGTCATTTACTCTCTAGTTAGACTGTAAAATTATTCCTTTGTTCATCTTAATATTTATTTTATGATATGATTGCATATCATACTCAGAAATTGACTTTTAATAAACTAAAGCAAATTATTGCACCGCGTTATTACATTACAGAAAAGTTAATCACTGTTAAGTTCAACCATCGGCTAAAAGCACTACTGGCTGTTGTTACATTATAAATATATGTGGTTGGTTACTTTACGTACAGGTCCATTTAAAATGTTTCATTGGCACTTTTTCAAAGACCTCCGTGAGACCAAGTTATTGGGTTGATTTCACATCAAAGGTTTTGTTAAGAGAGAACAAATCTCTTTGGATATGTATGTGCATGCGTCATCGAGTACATGGTAATTCTTGAATGTGAGAGATAACCTCTCTAAAAAAATAGTTTTATATCGGTATTCCTTAAATGTTGTTATGAGTGAAGAAAAAAATATTCTACTTATATTAAATAATCAAATCTGGACCAAGCTAAAAATAAATAGAACCATTTCTACTATGCGAGTGGTTTTTAACTTTATTAATAGCACCAGGATGTACTCTAATATGTTGATATTTCTAGTTCACTTTTTTTAAATAGTTTCTTTTTTGTACTTTAATTACTTGTTTTTAGTTTTATGTAAAAAAAATCGAATATGAAAGTACTTCAAATCATTCGTTTTTGCCTGGATTGCGATATTAACTTTTTATATATATTAGCCAATAAAACGCACTAGAATTTTTTTTTCCTTAGCACCACATCTTGTTACTCGTTTGGGTTATGCACTTATATAATATTTACGATGATTGTTTTTAGGAATTAGCAAGGTTATACTTAGAGGAAGTGTAACCGCACTTGCATGGGGGAGTGTAAAAAACTATTTTGGAAAAAACCAGTACACCAGATTATAACCTCGTATCTCCCCGACATTGGCAGTCTAATCTACTATGAGAGTAGCGCCTTGGACCATGTAGCCACCGGAACGGTTCACGCAATGTTGAATGGTCGTACATTGGTTAGCATCCTGACTGAAACTTCAATCTTTGTTTTGTTTTAGATAACTCACTGCCCGTTTGGGTTACACACATAAACTAATTAGGCTATTGTTTTAGGGATGAGGAAGGCTGAGTTTTAGAAGACACACGTCTACGCATTTGCGTGTAGGGAAAGAAAACGCATTTTAATCATACACCCACCACCATCACCGATCTGGATTGAACCCTGATCCCCCGTCATCAGTAGTCCAGTCTTTTACGTAAGTGACCCTTATTAACCATTATACCACTGAAGCGGGTACTCTTTCAGCTACAACTAAACTTACGACACCTCACTGAGAAGATAATCTATAGCAGATATTGAAAAAAAAAATCATGTTATTGGTTTCAAGGGCCTTTTATACAGATGTCTCGTGACGCGCGCAGAGAAGACGCGTGATGCGCGTTCTCTAAGTACACAGAAGACAATGAGTGCTTTTTATACTCTGCCGCGAGTCATTTATGCCGTCGCTATCTGAAAAGCGTGTCGCCGTAACCTAGAGACCGCCGCGTCAAAAATGACTCAGGACGATCCGAGATACGTAATATTCATGGGGCATTTTATTATACAGGCGTCCGCTTTAGTGTCGCCGTGTTAGTGCGACTGTAGGCGACCAACGCCACTTGTGGTTGGAACCTAGTGTATCGCAGTACCAGTATCGGTGTAGTTCCGTAGCAGGTAGTACCTTTCTTATTTGTGGTCGGGTATCTATTGTCTACCGCTTTATTTGTTACTGAAATCGCAAGAATATGAGGAAGATAACGCACGGGTTCATCACGAGTGGTAGAATAGAAGAGACTGGCAACTCTGGTCTTGTTTTTCATTTCCTTCCACCCTTTTCATGACGCGCAGCATATGTTGCTTGTATAATATGTATGTATATGTATGAATGTATATGTATTATATGTATGTATATGTATGTATTATGTATGTATATGATGTATATTATGTATATGTATGTATATGCATTATATGTATGTATATATGTATATGTATGTATATGTATGTATATGTATGTATGCATGTATATGATGTATATGTATGTATGTATGATATGTATGTATGTATGCATGTATATGTATGTAAGTATGTATGTATGCTGTATATGTATGTATATGTATGTATATGCATGTGTATATGTATGTATATGATGTGTATATGTATGTATATGTGTATATGTATGTATATGTATGTATATGTATTTTATGCATGTGTATATGTATGTATATGTATGTATATATGTGTATATGTATGTATATGTATGTATATGTATGTATATGTATGTATATGTATTGTATATGTATGTATATGCTATGTGTATATGTATGTATATGATGTGTATATGTATGTATATGCATGTGTATATGTATGTATATGCATGTATATGTATGTATATGTATATATGTATATGCATGTATATGTATGTATAGCATGTATATGTATGTATATGTTATATATGTATGCATGTATATGTATATATGCATGTATATGTATTATATGTATATATGTATGCATGTATATTGTATGTATATGTATATATGTATGTATTGTGTATATATGTATTGTGTATATATGTTTTGTGTTATATGTATGTGTGTATGTATGTATTATATATATATGTATGTATATATATGTATGTATGTATATATGTATGTATGTATATATGTATGTGTGTATATATGTATGTATTAATATGTATGTATGTATATGTATGTTGTTATATGTATGTATGTTGTATGTATATATGTATGTATGTATATTATGTATGTATGATGTATATATGTATGTATATATATATATGTATGTATGTATATATATGTATGTATGTATATATGTATGTATATTATGTATGATGTATGTATGTATATAATGTATGTGTGTGTATGTGTGTATAATGTATATGTATGTATAAAAACCACGCATGACGCCGTCACAAAACGCCCGTATAAAAGGGCCCTAAGGGACGCAAAGGAAACTCTAAATATCGTAGTCTACCGATAAAAGAACATTAAAATGTTTTTTCGCGTGTTTACATTAAAAGTTCACAACCGTTTTTTTTTAGATGATAAATAAAAAAAGGGGGGAGAGAGGATTGAAGAAGAGAGATTGACTGTTTTTAGCGCTCCGACGCTGTTAGCAAAATAAACGTTCTATGTTATCATTTGCTCAACGGAAAGTTCCCCTTTCCGGTTTGTTTGATTTCATTTCAGATTCCGAGAGCATTTTATGGGCTCCTAATGTTTGCATGAATGTTCTGTTTATTGTAAAGCACTGTCTCTCTTCGGTTTAGATAAACCCTGGGAGTAGTGAGCTTATGAAAATGTTGCCGGCATGTTTATCGTTATGTTATTGTTTGACAGATTTATTTTTACTTTAGAGGAAAGGCATATAAATTAGTGATATCCGAGGCAAAGGTTTATGTCATTCATACATACTGCACAGATATCAATAGTAAATAATTATATTATTTTAAAATTTAAATTACTATATACTTCTCCTGCGTTGGAAAGTTATGTGTATATATATAATAAAAAAAACTCTTTTAAATCCAAAATAATCATCATGGACAGCTTACAGCCACTGACTGGGACTGATTGAACATAAGCCTCTTCACCCTCCTTTCTCCCACCACCTCTCTCTCCATCACTCTTCTTTCCTCCACAGTCCTCCTTACTCCCCTTCACCCATCTCTCCCTTGGTCTTCCTCTCGGCCTCCTACCCTCCACCTCTATATCCAACATCCTCCTGGACATCCATTCTCTCTTCATTCTTCTCACATGGCCAACTACTTTTGTCTGCTTATCTATCTGTCTCTTCTCTATTCTCTCTCACTGCATACCCTTCGTGCTTCTCTACCTGCTGCTCTTCCTTTCCTATTCCACTTACTCTCTCCCTTTCTCATCCTGTCAAATTCTATCACACCGATCGTGCTTCTCAGAAATATCATTTCACTCGCCTGCATTCTGCTTTCATCCTGTTCTTTCATCACTCAAAATAATACTGGTCCAAATTGATAAAGGAAAACTTTCCAACGCTGTGAGATGTATATAATAATTCAAATGTTTAAAACTAATATGGATATTCTTTATTAGGGTTATATATATATATATATATATATATATATATATACTGGTTGAAATGCCTGGCATTGTCTGGGATATTTTTTTTTAGTTTAGTGGTTGTACGTGGAAGGTAATTTTTAATTTGAGAATTCCGGCTTCTAAACGCAGATGTTCGTGTAAAGTGGCTACTTAATTTCTAAAATTTCATACCTATGCGTGCAATAGCTCTTAATTTATATACATATATATATATATATATATATATATATATATATATATATATACATCCAATATAATGTTTATCTATATTTAATTTTAAAATTTTTTCCAGAGCGATAAGATTTATACTAACATCACAACGTTATTTCACTTAAGGGCACCGCTTACATGAAGGATATAATCCTTACACTCTGTTATTTCTAGTGTAAATGCCATTTCTTATTTTTCTAAACCACTAAAACAATCCTTGATCGTCTTAAAATAATTTGCGATGACCCAATTACAAAAATGATTAATTTTTTGTTGATGACTAGATCCATCTTTCTAACCATTTACTTTGATCTTAGTACTACGAACGACCGCTTAAAATGAGCATACTTCACCTTTTCAGAATTTTTGAACTAATGAAACTTAACGGACAAACATTTATAGTATAATGAGAACATATTTTAACCTTTCATCTCCATTTTAGCGTCAATCGTATTTTTAAATAACAAACAGCTTCTAAAAAATAGAGCGTGATTTGCTACGGTGGCCACATAGTTTGAGGTGTCACTCTCACAATGGACTAGACTACTTATGACAGAGATATCGGAGATCGAGTCCCGGTCGGCTGTACTGAGGTTTTTTCTAAAATGGTTTTCCACTTTATCCACACAAATGTGAGTACACTAACTCTAAATTCAACCTTCCTTATTCCTATCACACTAGCGTAATTAGTGCATATGCGTATAACCTGAACATGTAGTAGGACGCGGTGTTTATATATATATATATATATAACACACACACACACAAACATATATCAGGGTGTCTACCATCCGGGAAAATCAGGAAAACGGGAATCAGCCGCGAATTTGAAGTGATCGTGAAAAAACGGGAATAAGCCGGGAATTTGATAAATTACAATAAAAATCTTGGAAAATGTGGTTTTACTCAAAATATGAAATATAATTATTAAAACTGTAAATAATAATGTTATTCAAACTGTAGTTTTTTTTGTAGCTGTGTGATAAATTATATATTTCCTAATAAACAATGTTAATACAAATTTTAAAAATATGTTTATTTAAATTTTAAAACTTATCATTATTCATAATAAAAATATTAATAGAAAAATGAGGGGGCAGGTGGGGGAATTAGAAGGATGTGACATACTTTTTATTCGGGAATTTTAGGAAATGATCAGGGGAAATCAGGGAAAAAGTCGGGAATTTCATTGGTCAAGTTGAGTAGACACCATGATTATATATATTTATATATATATATATACATATATATATTTATATATATACGTAAATAAAATGTGATTTCTAAACGTGTACAACGCTTCGGTATTGGTCCCCATTATTTGTATTTATTGATTTTTTCAAAAAGTTAATTTAGAACGAAATTTTAGAAGTACACGCTTCGTTGCAAATACTTCAAAAAATACTCTCAAAGCTACTAATGTCATTGTTTATTTATCATTTCAAATTTATTCGTACTCTGTCTTCATTAATATACATCATTTGCACACAAAAAAAAACTTTTTAACGCACAGCTGCAATATTTAGTTTTCCCATAAAAGTTTTTGTTTGTTTTCCTCATTGATATTTTTCAACTTTCCGTAAAATGAAACGGAAATTTTCTCTTCCAAATCCATTTTATTTCTATTCATCATGGACTGCTATTTCTTTATGTATGTTTTTGTTACGTTACATGCCGTTCTAATAAAATACCCCCTAAATGTCACAAAGGGGGTTGGAAGCATGGACGGTGTGGATCGGATTTTTTTTTGTATCTACGCATTAGCGGAAAAAAAAAACCACGGGAGCGATGGAACACGATTCCTCTGCCCTCGTATCAGTCGGCCTGACTGGGAACAGAATACCCTGGTGCATTGGTAATTTCACATTTTAACAAAAGGCTTTTCTGGCTGTAGACTTTTATAACGACGATGTCGATGTATTTGTCGGACATTTTATGGGTGCCTTATCTTTACCGGCTTTATTCGTATTAATTTTATAACCAGGCCTTCTCAACGCTAGTTATACCAGCGGCCCGATCTAATGGCATTATGCGTATTACATCATTCATTAAATCATACAAGTTTGACCAAAGTTAAGGGTCTCGTGTTTGATTCTTGGCATGGCCGAAAATTTATCATTGGTGAAATGTGTGTTTCCCCTTTCAAAGTGTTGAATTATCGGTCGGGGGTTCGGTGTTGTGTCTGCTTTAGGTCTTGTGTTAATATAATCAGTCGGTTTAGAAAGTACACGTCAACTACCCCAAATAAACGAAAACAAAAGTTTTACCAACTTTTTTTTTTCAACGTGTCTCGCTATACGTCCAGGCTATCTGTGTTCAATTAAACTAATTGCCAATTAATTTTTTGCACTTTATCTTAATACCCATTCGTGCTATCTGCACTCAATTAGACTAATGGGCTAGTTTCACCAACTGATTTTTTGCACTTCCTCCTACTACAAGTTTGAACTCTCTGCACTCAATTACACCAATGCGAAAGACGTGAAGATATAATCTAAAGGAAATTCACCCTAATATGTTTTGAGCGAACTTAAATAACTATTTGGGAAAAATCGCTTTCAGTAATGGGGCCAGGATTCTAACCCTGACCTCTCCATATTCGACAAACCATGAAAAAAAAATATCTTTAAGTCTTAATCCATGTGCGACCACCCACGCGTGTTTACAAATTGTAGTTTGCTAATTTACGTTAGTTAGGTTTACATATTTGTTTATTTGTTGAACCTACATGTTATTAAATACTGGTCAATAATTAATAGGACATGTACCATCATTCGTTTTCTACAGAGGATATGTAAAGCCACAGGTTTGTTTAGGTAATACAGATGTTGTAATACATCCGCTTCTTGACCTAGGCTGGACTCCAGCTCGTCAATAGGCTTTACATGACGGCCGACCCTTTCAGAAAATACATAATATTCGTGGGTAGTATGAAAACATAAGTGATACTGAGGTCCACGTTATTTATCAAGTGATACACTGTATATCACCTCTGAGGGAATTTAAGACGGGAATGTAGTGAATGCGAGAAAAGGCCATTGTTCTTGCAGTTTTTATAGAAAAACTTTTTTTGTTGTCAAAATAAATTATTTCTCCAGTAGAAAAATAGTTTAATTTTCTACACACGATGATGTATATGTTGTTGAATATGTGTCATAAGCATTGCGGCATTAGATGACAACTTTTTATAGCGTTAACTACGATAGCTTCCACGCATGTTCAACCCACCAAGCTGCTGTTCCATTTCTCAAGACCGCTCCGGCACGTGTTGACTGGATACAACATAAAAAAAACTGACTGATGACCCTCGCTATTTCTCGTCGACCCGGTGACCCCTAGCGGTGAACCGGGCAATCTATCCCCCCTCCAGATAACTTAAGAATA
This sequence comes from Timema podura, assembly GCA_033556935.1. Taxonomy (NCBI): domain Eukaryota; kingdom Metazoa; phylum Arthropoda; class Insecta; order Phasmatodea; family Timematidae; genus Timema; species Timema podura. The sequence continues at coordinate 46,098,292 of JAVRXN010000012.1, forward strand.
TTTTTCCTTACCTTATATGAATAGGGATGTGGTATTGAAAGAAAAGTATCGATAATCTACTAATTAAAAGTATCGGAAGAGAAATATCGATACAGTACTAGTATCGAAAGAAAATTATCGATAACAGTAAGTATCGGTATCGAAACGCAAATAAACTTCTCTGCTTCTTCTGCCTGGAGCACACCCTTGAGTTAACCGAGTTTATTGAGCTCTACGAAAGCTTCTTTTGTTTAGTTTGTGATGATCGTGCTCGTTGATAAAGGAAGGGGTAGTAAGACTGGTCGCTCCATCTCCCAATCAGGCATCAGACTGTATTCATAATCAAAGATGAAATAACATGGTGGCTACAGACAGGGAAAACAGGGAAAACCTGGAAAAGTCAGGGAATTTTTGAATGACAGGGAAAACAGGGAAATGTCAGGGAATTTAACTAAAAATAAGGAAAAGTCAGGGAATTTAAAAATATTTCTAAAAATCCCATTAATTTTGAAACTAAACACTAAAACAAAAGTTAATAATACCTAAATAAAATAACATTTTAATTTTTAAAATAACTGATAAAACTGTTTATGTTTAGTAAATAACAAACTTTTTTAATATGTGATCAATAATAAATAAAACAAGTCATCATCCACCATTAAAACTGGAAAAAAGTAGTCAGGGAAAATTGAAAAATGTCGCCTGGAAAACCTGGAAAAGTCAGGGAATTTTGTAAAATATGTTTTGTAGCCACCCTGAATAACAGCTATGAATTATGAGCTAAAAGAGATTATATATATATATATATATATATATATATATATATATATATATATATTAGATATATATATATTGGATTAAAGTTGTTGTTAAATTTAAATAAATTATATTTTAATTTAAATTTTGTTTGATTTTGTTTATATAACGAATTTTCGTTACTTTCAATACTCGTATATTTCTTGCTCTTCGTTTTGAATATGTCTCGTTTATATGTAAATTCAACCAAGTCCTCGGTGCTGGATTCATTTAAACATTATATTCATTGATACATTTAAATAAATTAAATAAATTGTTATTGTGGTTTCGTTTATACAACTAATGCTTGAAACATTAATCTTTCTTAAAGTTCGTTTTGAAGAATTCTTGTTTTTAATTATTTAAACCTGTACATCTTATTTATGCGTCTACGAAGTTTTATGTTCGCTCAAAGCCTTTTTATGGTTTTCCTTTGTAAATATATAAATTGCTGTCCTATTGAATAAAATCTTATTGTACCACTGAATTGTTATCTTGATTTTTATTGTAGTACAGTTTAAAATGAGAAAAAGTTGTCGCTAAATTCCAGGACATCCTTAACAGATATTTAAGAAATGTTGAGGTCACCATGTGAAGAAAATTAAACTTTTTGTTTCTACTTGAAACATATTTTATTTATTTTGACCAGATTTTTTTAATATAAAAACTGCAAAAACACTTATCTTTTCTCGCATTCTCTATATCCCCATCTTAAGGCCTAGATTTATATTCGCTCTCTTGGTTAACTGTTGCCAAATATCCTCTCTTTCAGTTTTGTCGGAAGGTGCTACTGACAACATTGACGAACCAATGTTGCGAATTATTTCTTTTATTGAAGGGGGCGATCGACCGCGTGGAAACAAGAGATTGACTACGCTGTTTCTCAATAGTAATCATGCAGTTCCTTCATATATTATATTAACTGTAACAATTTCACTTCCTGTTGAACGCGTGTAAAAACAAAGGTTGCTATGGATTAATAGTGACTTGATATTCTATGTATGTTTGGGAAGTTAAAAAGGGTTCGACAAATTGGACGTTATTCACACGTGAAGAAAATTACCATTAAGGCTGCGCTCAACACGTTTAGCATTCTATTTTCATAGAAGAATTACTGTGATTTTTCTAAATTTAACAGTACATAGTTTTTTTAAAAAATGTTAGGGACATTCCACAATATTTGCAGTGCTACCTCGCATAGGCTTTATAAGAAAGATTCATAAATATATTAACGGAGACGTTTTAAGGTACAAATTCACGAGGGAAACCAAGGCTGGAATACATGAATCAGAAAACTAACGATGTTGGCAGAAGGGGGTACAAAGATGTAAATTTTTTTACCAGGTTTGACAAAAGTGGAGAGCTGCAGAAAACCAATCGCAAGATTGTTGACATGATGATGTATAAATAAATGGCTCTTGAATGTAAACAAAATAATGCACTTTGAAGAAAATAACTAGAATCAAGTTTAATAAGAAGATATTTGGTCTTTGTAATATCATCCTATTCAAATACTGTGATGATTTGTTTATACTTACTCCATATGACATTCTAAACTAGTTTTTAACACACTTTTATTGATTGTGAAAATGGAGCTGATTCCTTAAATCAAGGACTATTAGATACAATCCCTCTAAACTAATAATTGTGATTGCTTATCATCTAATTTTTTATCAATAATCAACGTGTTTGTTTGTTAACAAGGCACAGTGCGCTAGTTATCTGAAGAACCTTATTCTAAAGTCACTAAATTTATTTGAATATTTTTCGTCTTTTTTTTTTTTTTTTTTTTTGCCATATATACACAAAGGGTACAGGAGAAAATTGGGAAAAATCACACAACGCACATTTTCTAGGACATATTTTATATCTCAAATTTAAAAGATGGAATAACTAACTCAATTCGAGTTAAAATTAAACAAACAGCTTTTCCTCTTGTACCCTTATATATGTATACGCACTAATACACACACATACTACAATGCCTGACCGTTTGTTTTTTATCAATCTTTTTCATATATTGTATCGATTTTTACAGCTGTAAGATAAATGTACAATTCAATTTTCATAGGAAGAGCCTTTTAGAAAATACAAACTCCTTTGCGGCCAATATTGATAACACTCTAATATTTTATCGTTGTTATTTCAATGGTATTGATAATATCCATCAAAAGAGACAACCTCAGATGAAGGTGGGTTTTTTTTTAGTTGTTGGATAGTGTTCTTCCTTTAAAAATTGGCCTGAACTGCACTTTCTTTCACAACAAGTGACCTAAAATGCTAATTTTTTTATTAATGCTTCTCTTGCTGACCTTGTGATATGTAACGTCCCTTTTAGTAACTATTTAAGGTCTTTTCAAAAAGGTTTAGTCTAAACAAAATATTTTATTTTAATATTCTTCTATGGTAAAGGTTTATTTTCAAAAGTCTTGTCAGAATTTTGAAGGTTTGGAAGAGTTGTGGGTATGAAGGCTAAGTGGAGGAATGAGGAGGGAGCAGAGGAGACAGTGGTCCAGAATAGTTGGCGCAGTTTCCGACGCCATAAAGGCGGGAGGGAGCAAAAGGAGATAAAAAAAACTCTTGACTTGAGCGCTGAATCAATAATGGCTCTGAAGGGCCCGTATTCCTTTACGTGGTTAGACCAACTGAATACTTCTATAAACTTGAAATACATTTAAGATGGTTATTTTCCTTTCTTCTTAACAAGTGGTAGACTTGAGGTGGTTTTTTTTTCTGTTTATAAATGGGTTGTAAATATTTTATTTAAGAATGTTTTACATTATATCGAGTAAAACATTGCACTCCACCTAAAGTCTGTTCAGCGTAAGAATTGTTTTCTGAAAGGCCTTTTTCTGTACCAAAAATCTATTAAATAGTAGGATATTGGTAGGAAAAAAGACCTTTCAGAGAGTAATTCCCACTGTTAATGGAGTATACCATATCTCATCACTACCTTGCCTGCTCTCTTTGTCTAACTGACCTCTCGTTAAGCATCATTTCCCCATTTCAGTGCGATTTGAAATTCAGTACAATATATATTGCAAAATTTTAAACTATTTTTTGTGTTTTTTTTCCCCCCTTAAACGAGATTGTACACTCAGTGCAATTTGTCAAAGGAAAAACTCGTCACCTTTCAAGATATATTAGGGTTCTATCTTATTAGTTTTATTAGTTTGTTATAGTGTCAACATGCAAGGTAAGCTTGTAACATTTCATCATAAACAAAGGATAAAAAATTCCAAACGGCAGGCGGGGAGTATCAGAAACGGAATGTAGTAAAATTTTAAATTATATATATATATATATATATATATATATAGGTATATATATATATATAAAGCTGACATCTGGTGATATATAAATATATATATAAAGCTGACATCAGGTGATAATAAATATATATAAAGCTGACATCAGGTTATATATATATATATATATAAAGCTGACATCAGGTGATGTATATATATAAATATAAAGCTGACATCAGGTGATTTTATATATATATATATATATGAGAGAGAGATAGAGATATATATAAAGCTGACATCAGGTGATATATATATAGCTGACATCAGGTGATATATATATAGCTGACATCAGGTGATATATATATAGCTGACATCAGGTGATATATATATAAAGCTGACATCAGGTGATATATATATATATATATATATATATATATATATATAAAGCTGACATCAGTTGATATATATATATATATAAATATAAAGCTGACATCAGTTGATATATATATATAAAGCTGACATCAGGTGATATATAAATATATATAAAGCTGACATCAGGTTATATATAAATATATATAAAGCGGACATCAGGTTATATATATATATATATATATATATATATATATAACCTGATATATATATATATATATATATCAGGTGATGTCAGCTTTAGAAAGTTACTAGATCTATTTTCACGTATTCATACGTCAAGTCAAGTTATCTGCAGCTGTCAATTTTGATGGATAATTATTAAATACCCTTAAAATAAAACTAATTATTTAGTAAAATGTTATCAGTGTTGAACGCTAAAGAAAAGTTTGTACTAAATAAAAGGTTTTTCCAAACGTCCATTCCTAAGAAAATCAAGGTATAGTTAATATTACTGCAGGAGAGGGAATGGATATTTGGAAATTGTCATAAGAAGAAAAAGACAGGTGGCCATTCCAAATGTTGACAGGGTGAAGGGGTGACAAAACATGTAATGCAAGCCCTGGTAAACCCTGATTGTGGTTGGAAGACCAGTAGAGAAAATCAAAACACATTTCTTTGTGGCCAACATTGATAATATTTTACCATATTATTTGTGTTATTTGATAGGTATTGATAATATTTATCACAAGTACCATCTTCAGATGACATGACTTTATGTATGAATACATTAAAATTGTGTTTGTAACGTTAGTAACTAACTTCTACTGTTCTTCCTACCAAAATCATACTATAGTATACACCTAACTTAAACTTTCTTTGAAGGGACTGAACAAAATTGAGATGGGTGGTGGTGTTGTGATTTCCACCCGCTGCCCACCCCTTCCTCCTTAAAAAAAAGGGGGGGGCCTAGTGACGCCCCTGTGAAGACTTGCACAAGGCTGCCTCTGTCTCTCCAGAGAGGAGGTGCGTGGAGAGAATTCACAAGACGCTGACCCTTCTAGAGCGACTCGGGAACAACATATTTTGAGGGAAAGGGGGTGGTGGGGGGTGCGAAGCGTCAGGATGGAGTAGAGAGCCGTGGAATTTTGATGTGAGGGAGGCGGTTTGGCGTCGGGTTGCCAGACCGGGATTTTAGGGGAAAAGGACTCCTTTCTTCTATAAATTATTGCGATGAGACTTTTTTTTACTGCTCTTTCGAGTTATACGCGTATGTACTAATTACTTTAATATGTTAGGGATGAGGAAGGTTGAATTTAGAGGGAGTGTACCCACATTTACGTGGCGAGAGACTATTTAGGACTATTTAGGAAAACCCACCCTTAGTAGGCCTACTCCTTATTTGGATCGAAATATGGTCTTTCAGTCATCGACAATCCAGTCTATTGCGAGAGTGATGCCTTAGACCATGCGACCACCGAACTGAATTCTCACTAAGAGACTTTAATGTTTCCTATTTTTGTTATGTGATTTTTTTTGGGGGGGGGGCGGGGGGGAAGACACCGCATCTTACTACGCACTACGCGTTAAAGTTATCTGCATATTTTATTTAACATCACATAGAGACCAAAAAGATGTAGTCTTCCTTAAAATAGTATTTATCTGTAATTAAAAAAAAGAGGCCATAAACCAATCGGCAACCACTTAAAAGATAATAAATTAATTAAACATTACATGCATCGGTGGGATAACAGAACAAATGTCACTCTCGTCCATTTTATCTCGGCGTTGATGGTGAATTCTGAACTTGAACCCTTGGGGCGGTATTCAAGAACGTTAGGGAATGTTTAGTGTACCGATATTATGGTCCCGAGCAACCTATGATGACGCAAGCAAATTCACGCATGTGTCCACTTAGTAAAGTTCTTGAATACGGCCCTGGGGTGGTTTTTCCTAAATGGTTTATCACTTTCCTCCTGCGTAAATGTAGGTGTTTTTTTTTCTTTAATTATTTCTATCTTTCTCGTTCCTACCTCACAAGCGCAATTAAAATGCTTGCATACCTTACTGGTATCAAGATGTCGGGGAGTAAAAACTTGTATTTGTTTTGTAATCGAAAATATCTTAAGGATGAAAAGAGAAAAAAAAATGGTTTCTCGAAATAAGTTCTTAACGATTCTGATTAAAATTTCATGTAAGCATTGTCTAACACTACAAACAAAATGACGCATCTAATTTTTAGTGACTTAGAGCAGCGGATCTCAAACTTTTTTTTAAAGTGTACCCCTTGGCCATGACTAAAAGTTTAATGTACCCCCAAGATTAAAAAAAATTATGACCACATGGTATATTATTGATTTATTTAATCTATTGGGAAAAATATTTGTAGCTAAAATATTTCAAATGTGACAAAGCTATTTAGAGAGAATCCTACTGTTATAGCCTTAACATTATCTCTTATTATGAATCGTGATGTTAAGTATAAAAAAAACATAATTTTACTGTAAAAAGTCTATAGAAAAACTTTATATATTTTCCAACAAAATTTTTAATTGTAATCCTGAAGCTGATATATTATGAATCCCAAAGTTTTTCAGTGAGGGGGGTGTGGCTGCATGGGCTGACACTATTTTTGATTTCTGGTTGTCAGTTGAATTTTTCAAGTGGAGGCCCAGCTCCAAATTTAACCTATTGCGGTACTTATTTTTTAGGTACACTATGGATGAAAAACCACTCTCACAGAGATATGTTGTTGAGAAAGTCATCATAAACTTTATGGCATGGTCAGCGATATGAGGAAACTCGTCAAGCCTTTGCAACCAAAAGTCTGCCAAAGAAATTTTCTTGAGACTGGAGTTGAGGGTTTCATCACAGGACAGTTCAATAATTTCTTTCATGAAAAGAAGTTTGGTAGACTGGAGTCTTCCACTCTAGAAATTGTCTCGCATCCAGAACTCGCTTCCTAAATCCTCAGGAAAATATTCGCCAAAGTCTTCAATCAAACCCAGACAATCTCTAATGTCGTTGACAACAGAATCATGAAGCTCAAGTTAATTTTCTTCTACGAAATTTTCTAAAGATGGAAATAATTACAGTCGTCCCTTCACAATTAATTTTGTTTAAAATTGAAGTTTCTTTTTTTTTAAGCTTTTATTTTGTCATGAACCATGAAGGGTGTTGTGTGTTTATCCTGTAGACCTTTATTCAGCTCATTCAGTTGCTGAAATACGTCAGCCATGAAAGCTAGCCTGCACAGCCACTGGTAATTTGTAAATCTGTCACTAAACTTGCTGTCAGAGAGGAAAACTATAACTTCTTGTCTCTTTTCATACAAACGAGCAAGATAATTTTGTTTGGAAAGCCACCTTAACACGCATTACATGTTTGAGTTTGGTAGTTTGAGTAATATCGTTGAGAGAGAAAGAGTATGTCATCAAGTCGTGACTGTTCAGAAAATTTGCTTAATTACTCTAAATATAAGCAAGATAACTGCTAACGTAGAAGGTGTCAAGTAGAGGGTTGAAAATTCTCAGAAATCGGTCTCCAACCGAGAGCAAATAGGGTAAAAATACGGGTGGAAATAATCAGATAACGGTAAAAGCCAACAATTAGGGTTTTCCACAAGTCCCTTGTCATTTTGCCAAATTTCCCTTGGGATCTGCTCGCGTACCCCCTGAAAGGTGCCCGCGTACCCCAGTTTGATAATTGATGACTTAGAGGATCTCCATTTTCAATTATATCTCTGCAAATCTGATATTTGAAAGAATTGATAGATACAAAGTTGTAGTAGGCCTACGCTATAAAAAAAACGTTTATTTGAAATATATTTGTCATAAAACCCAATATTTTCATAGCTATAAGAATTATTATTTTTGTATATTGGAGGATTAGGAAATGGGGTAGTCGATTGCTATGCTCTTCGGTGATTCAATATGTTCCTCGTTTCTCACTTTTTCTGTAACAGTGTATATTATATCATACATGCTCTTTGGTGGAATGTGATGATGTTTCTGCAATAATGTGTATTATTTCGTTTCACATGTCGAACGAGTTTGTAATTAACTCTTCCATTTTTATGTGAAGGATCTATAAAGTTTGTGCAGCGCACCGTACCATTTATTTTAACATATTTATAAAGCCACACTTACCGTGGTGCGTCTCTGTGGAAACTCTATGTTCTCTTCTTTGTACATCAAAGAAACCGGGGGCTATCTCCTTCCCACAGTGAGGCAAGCATCGTCCCTACAAGTTATTGTCTCGCCTGGACTGTCCATTTCCTGCTTATTGCCGTCGGCCTCGTCTTTTATTTACCTCTGGTCTACAGACGAAGAAAGGTTGTTTCCACCATGATTCCACGTCTGCGCGTAGACTTTTTTTTTCCTTGGTATTTTCTTTTAAATAAGTTTATCTCACGGTCAACTAAACGGGATATCAGATACAAGATTACTTCGAACCAGAAAAAGTATCTTAAATTCTGTTATCAACACACTTCGATGGTTGAAAACCGTGAAATTGTGATAATTTTATAAATGATTTTTTTTAGAAAATGTAACCGCATTTGTGTGGACATTCATTTAGGAAATACCACCCCAATGTACACCCGACCGTGTTTCTAACCTCGGTATCTCAGTCATCGCCGGTCCAGTTTATTGCGAGTCAGACACCTTGGACCATTGTGGGCCAAATGCAGTCCGCGTTAACTGAAAATTTGGCCCTCACACTATACTGTAAGAAACTTAATGGGAAACCTTCGGTGGTGGATGTTAAGTAGCTAATGAATTGAGAAAAAAAATAGTTAAAAAGATAGATTGCATTGAAATATGCATTTACTGTAATTAGATCCTCCCACATCCGACCTCTGAATATCCGTCTCTTTGGCATATCCGACCGTCCCGATATGGCTCTTCAGTTTATTTAACTGCATCCTACTTAAACACCTATCGACATCTTTAAAACAAAAACATATAACATACTTTTTTCACCAGCAATAAATCAATGGTTTTTGATCAAATATTTAATTTTTTGTTGACTTAGTTAAATTGTAGACTGTATGTAAAAGATAAGCACATAAAATTTTTTAGAAAAAACATAATATTTCTTGTTTTTACTTGTTTTTTGTGTTTCGATAAAGTTTTTTTTTTTTTTTTGTTCCGACCATGTCCCAGTCCCGTGAGTGACGGATAATTGGTCGGCCCACTGTATTTGATTAGTAAAAATATGTCTACATATACATATTTATGAGATGTTAAGTTGTTTTAAGAAAGTGTGTGTTCATGCATATTTCATAATACATTTTTTGGGAGATTACAATTTTTTTTTGCAGTAAAATTTGAAAGATTATACCAACCAAAATTACAATTTATAAATATCAGGGCCAGTTTCATAGTCAGATTTAGTACGCCTAAAGTGCGAGTCGATACTAAATACAGGACGACACCTACCTAGATCAAAATGGAATGGACCAGTTTCGCATATGAAACTGGCCCATTCCATTCAATTTCAGGTAGGTGACGTCTTGTATTTAGTATAGCGCCACACTTGAGGCGTACTAAATCTGACTATGAAACCGACCCTAAGAATGTAAAATATTTGTTTCTTTAGTGTTGTTTGTTGGTAGGTTGGTGGGATTCCTAAATATTTATTTGTCCCGTGTTGAAAACTGATAAGACATGGACCTTGGGATGAAAAAAGTTGGACGACCCTAACTTAGGCAATTTATAACTTGTAGTATTATTATTATTACTACTATTTGCACCACCTCTCGCTACCCTTATGGGGATGATGTAGTGCTGAGGAATTTAAGTGACGTATGTTGGTTTACACCTGGTGGTAGAGTGGAGAACCAAAAGGGAAAAATCTCACCTCAAGTACACCCGGCTGGGATTCAACCTTTAACCTCCCCATCACTGGCAATGACCTCTTATTGCAAGAGTGACTTCTTAGGTCATTTGATCACCGATGTGGGTTGGGAAAAATAATTATTAATATAGATTGTTACAACTTTCAAACTATCGTCAAATATGGACAACCGCCTTTCTCGTGGTGCCTGCGCAGGATGAAATGTTAGCAGGGGGAAAACATCTTGAATTATTTTAGTTACGTCATGACATGAGTGTGACGTGTGTTATTTTATTTCTCCCTACGAAGAGGGGTGAGGGAGAGACGATAGGTGTATGGAGGAACACGTTGAAATATTGACGCTTTCTTTTCTTGGCACGTCGGCGTTATGACAGGCTTTCCCGCCAAGCCCTAGACATGCTGTCAATAATCGTCTCCAAGATCTCAAAAGTGGTGTCGTTGAGTAATGGAGAGGGTATGGATAAATCTATAAGCTGTCCTTCCATCTGTGTGAAAGTGACCACAGAGTACATACAGTACAATTGATATAATCAGTGCCTTTTATAAAATACAAACACAGTAGCCGTAAATAACAAAACAATAACCTTCTTTGGTGGCCGCGTGGTCTAACGCTCTACTCTCGCTGTAGACTGGACTGCCGATGACTGGGAGATCGAAGTTCGAGTCTCGGTTGAGTATACTAGGAGTGGGGTTTTTTCCCAATTTTTTTTCCACTTTCCGTCCAGGTAATGCGGGTAAACTACATCTAAATATTACCTTCTTATTCCTAAATCAATTAGCGTAATTTACTACATAGCCGTATAGCCCAAAGGGTGGTTCTAAAAAAAACAGTCGAACAGGTTAGCCATTTTACTTCTCTAGGGAACGACATTAGCCATAACAGAGACAAAGGGCCACTTTTATAGTCAAATTTAGTACGCTTAAAGTGCGGTTCTATACTAAATAAAAGATGACGCCTACCTATACTTGAATTAAATGTGCCAGTTTACCATATGAATCTGGCCCATTCCATCCTGGTCCAGGCAAGTGTCGTCCTGTATTTAGTATAGCGCCGCAATTGAGGTGTACTAAGGGCCATTTTCATAGTCAGATTTAGTACGCCTAAAGTGCGAGTCTATACTAAATACAGGACGACTCCTACCTAGACCAAAATGGAATGGGCCAGTTTCGCATATGAAACTGTCCCATTCCATTCAATTTCAGGTAGGTGACGTCTTTTATTTAGTATAGCTCCGCACTTGAGGCGTACTAAATCTGACTATGAAACTGGCCCTAATTCTATGAAACTGGCCCAGATTAATTGATAAGCTGCACAAATACTATATGAAATGTGGCACGATTAATAGGACTCATTAAGAATAAAGAAAATATGTAAGCTAAACTAAGGTTTTACAAAGTAAAGGCTGAAGGGAAATCCTATCTTGACCTGCCATGATGTCATAGGTAAGACAACTTCCTTAAAATAGCAAAATGATACCATTTAGTTTCACAAAAAAAAACTATATATTTTTATTTTCTAAGAGTTTCTTCCATCAAAAATTCTATTACTATCGATTTTTAATCTTACAAACGTTTACTTAAATAGTAGTTTCACCCAGTAACCCACTAGTTTATCGATTTTAAGCTCATATAGTAGCAGGTTTGATATTATTTAGCGGGCACGTAGCCAAGGGGAATAACGCGAGGGAGGGGTGCATCTTGGGATAGCGACCAACTCTCCTTTCCACCAATGTAATATTTATAAAACTTGTTCAAGAATTAAATTATCTGCTTCGTCTCCACAAAATTTCTAAACTTCGGGAAAGGGTTAGAGAGTTGGGATGTGTGTCATTTTAAATAAAATAACACTAGTTATATGGTAACAAATTGTAAATAAATACACTCAAAAGAGTCAGCCCACAAGCGAGCTATAATGACCGAACGTTCGCCACATGTTAAGTCACGTTATGTCTTTAATTAAGATAGGATTTATCATGTTAGTATTGATTTTATTTTAATTATTTAGCACCACGTCCTACTACCCGTTTGGGTTATACGCTTAAGTACTAATTACGCTAATGGGTTAGGAATTGGGAAGGTTGAACTTAGAGGAAATGAACCCGCATTTACGTGGATGGAGAGTGGAAAAGAATTTTAGGGGAAAAAACCTCCAGTTTACTCGACCTAGATTCGAACCTCGATATCCCCGTCCTCGACAGTCTAGCTCAACACGAAACTAACACGTTGTTTAACTACGCCACCTAGATGGGCTCATATTTTAGTGAATTAACATTTTATTTAACGGTGTTTTAAGAGCTATAACGTTAAAACGAAAACCATAAATTATTAACTAATTCTAAAAATAGTCATGCAGGGTCACAGACTTATTAAATCATTTACAACTTAGGCTATTTGGCTTAGCCATGAAATGGCCTGTAGTCTTCCTGCCAGGATTTAGATTAAAAAAGTCCGTGGAAACATGTATATCTAGAATAGGAAACATGAAAAAGATAATTTAAAAAAATCAAGTCAATGTGTTAAAGGCGCAAATAGTTTGTTAGTGTGAAAACTCGTCAGAGGAAGAGGGGGAATGATATCAGTACATAAGACAAGAGGCCAGGTTGAATTACTCATTTTCCCCACAATTTTAATATTTCTTAAATTGGCGTGCAAATTATGTATCCCTACGCCGAACCATATGATCTGCCAAAACCCTGTATTTAGCTGTTGTCACTTCTGACAGTCAAAATTTAGGTATATACCTAACTGTTGACTGTCAGAAGTCAGCTGTGAGCTGTCAGTCAGCACCACAGAAGATAAAACTGAGGTATAGAATGCTTAAGTGCGTCAGGTTAAGATTTAACCCTCGTTGCAAAATAGCTTAAAACTTTGCAAGTAATAAACGTCGTTAATAGTGTTATTTTATAGGTATTAAAATCTTATATTAAAATGTAGAGCTTCGGATCACATGACTTGACGTATGGAGGCTTTAAAGTAGATAAAGTTTATTTTTAGCTCTCAGCTAAGTTTCTTTCCATAACAATTGAACTCTATGGATAGAGCATTAATGTTTGAAACAAGCTTCGCCTCTGAGCCGAGCTCTCTAAACTGAATTGCCTCTCCGGAATGTTGTTCAGTTTGTCCACGGGGAGCGTTGGTGTTGTATTACCCTTCTGTAGATGGATGTGTCGGTGGAGGGTGTTTATTTTGTGTGGGAAGTGTGAGGGAGGTTTTTTTTTGGTCGCTGTATTTCACCCTCGAGTGCTTCCAAGGCTAGCTGGATGCTTAAGAGTGTGTGGGGGTAGTGAGGAGGGGGGTGGGAGGACTTCCAAGGGTGAGTTAAATATTGACACTGTAGGCTAAGATTGTCTATACATGGAAGGCTCGCCGTTGGAAGATAGGTTGTTACTCTTACGTGGGATGGTGGTTAAATAGGAGCGGAAGATTTATCTTGTTGCCAATTTTTTTTTAACATCGCGTTTTACTTAATGTTCAGGTATACGCTTATTTACTAATTACCTAATTACGCTAATGGCTTCAGGGATTGGTAAAGCTATATTTACAGGAAGAAAAAAATATTCATTTACCATCGGCCATTTTGAAAAATGGCTGCCATTGATGCCAGGAGACAAAACGGTGATGGCCTTATAGCTAAAAAACTGACATTCTAAATTTAATTTTTCTATCATCAAGTGAGGAATTTCTTCACCATTTTGCCGCACTATATCCATATCATCTATGACCTTTCTTCCGAAAAGATTTTATTTTTGTACCTCTTAGGGCTGTACGCATTGACCTTAGTTGAAATTTGTTTATTTAAAATTAAATTTCTATACCGACCCCATTAAAAATATTTATATTTTGTTGGTTATAGATCATTCTCTTTGTTTTTTAACTCCTTATCAATGCTAATATATATTTTTCAGTAGCTTACAACATTTGAACTCCGTCGGTAGCTAATAATTCCGGGTTAAATTCCTGGTATGGCTGTAAACTTTTTTATTTTAAATGGCTTCTTCATGTGCTGTTGTAATTAGTCTCGTCGAAAAGTACACGTTAAATGGGGGAAAAAAAAATACTTATTCAAATTTTGACCAACGCAGGTGAAATATGTTTAACCATGAATTATGAATGACTATGAATTAAATGTTCATGAAAGTTTTTTTTTTTTTAGAAAATGTTTTAGTTCTTTCTCTCCCCTTCCCCCCCCCCTCCTCCTTTCCGGATCTTTAATGAGCATTTTAATGTTATTGCCGTTGGTGGTTTTTTAATAGTCAAGTTGAAACGATGGAGGCTACTGCGTGAGTAGTAAGTTGTTAGATCAATGAAATGCTGTCCGTGGGAATTTTTTAACGATCGCTCATTGTTAGGAATGGCTTCTGCTTCAGAGGCTGGGTGGGGAAGGGGGGGTTGCAGGGGAAGGAGGAGAAGACGCAAGAGTAGACGACCGACCGTACACACAATTTCATGGAAATAATGATCCCAGATTCCTATCGTATTTCTAACGACTTCCGCGGTAAAATTGTTTGGCATTTATGCGCCCCCTACAGGGATGTTTTGTTAATTTAGTGCAAATAGTACTTGTAAGTCATGATCTAGGCTTTTTAAATAGCCTTAACAAAATAATTTCACGTTCGAACATCAGGCTGTCTTCAATTAAATAACAAGTTCTTAGAATAAATAAGATCCTGGGATTACTTTTTTTTATCACAACGTATGTTACCTGTTAAGGCTATGCGCACTTACGCTAATGTGTAATGGTAGGGTGATTGTGAGATGAAATGGAGGACCTACAGTTTAACGTAAGATCCGAACCACGGTGGAGGTGTGGCATTCCACACATTCACAAGTTGTGATTAATATACGTCTTGTCAGAGGTGAAGAAAGGGTTTGGCAATCAAATAAATCTGTACCGGGACTGAAGATTGAACCCCAAACCCTAGCACAGAAGTCCGACATCTTAACCCTAGACCACCAGGCCACCACTATACGCATATATAATTACTCTAATGAGGTAAGGTTGAGGAAGGAAGCATTTTAGAGGTAATCTACCTGTATTCGCTTAAAAGGAGAGTGGGAAAGTATTTAATAAAAAAAACTTCACTAGACCCGACCAGGATTCGAACCCCGATCTCCTCGTAATCAGCAAGCCAGGATAACACGAGGGTGACACCTTTTAGACAATTATGCCACTGTGGCCGTTTTGAAAATGTTCGATACTGAGCTAATAAAACATTTATTGTATTTTTTTTTAATTTCCTTAATTCTTAATGCTAGTAAAATAATTATTTTACTACTCACATTTTAGAGGTCTAATCATATAAATTCATATATACATTTATATAATACATAGAATGACCGTTACGAATAATGCGTTATTTGTGTGTTAGTAATAATAATAATAATAATAATGTTTTATATATTTAATAAAACTAGCTTAGCTTATTTGAGATTATTTAATTAAATAGCACTGATGGCGCAAAATATTATTATTTTTATTGTTATTGTTATTATTATTGTTAGTGCTATGTCTCACGATAAGTCCATTCCTTTTGTCAATGAACTTAGATCGCCAAATTGGGCCCTGTCCTCTGCCTCTTTAGCGCCAATAATTTTCTTCTTTCCTTCAACCATTTTATATTTGAATTCTCTCTTATTCCTAAGCTCCTATTTCCCTCAAACTTTCCTTCTATGACTTCGTGCAGAGGACAGTTTGCTTTGCACCGAAGAATCGCATTCAAAAATGGTGTTCTTCTAATCCCACTTAACAATCGGTATAAAATAACTATTACTGTTTCCTTGTCAATTGAGGTTTAACTATGCCTAATTCATTGATATTTCTCAAAGAGCTGGTTGACGATGTCTTTGGTTGTCAAGCTATAGTGCTATATGATATATTACAGGCAATATACATTTTCACTACTCAAATTTAAAGTCTTGGTAGAAACAATTCGAAACATAAATGTGTGATTTAAGGTGGGATTGTAGGGAACACGAGAAACGCTAGAGAAGATCATGTTTTTGCACTTTAAACATTTATTTATTCAAATAAATCAAATTGTTCTCCAGTAAAAATATAGTTTAATGATTCTTCAGATGGTGACCTCAACCGTTCTTGAATATCTGTCAAGGTTCCTGGAATTTAATGGAAAATTTCTCTCGTCGCTTAAAAAAATTTCTTATTTATGACGATAATGTCATGACAGATATTCAATTATGTCGTGTCACAACATTCAATTTCATGAAAAAAAAATCTTAATTCCTTACTTCAATCTAGTCTTAATAAACAAAACATATTTTTGTAAACTTTGGAAAGTACAGGAAATGTGTTGCAAGTAGAATAGGGGCAACCATTGGACATTCCTGAATTGTAAGACGCTGATCACAAAAAAAAAGGTACTTTGCTCAAAATATGCACCCACGTCCATTATTATTTTGATGAGGCTATGTGAATCTTGAACACGCCATCTCCGGTGCTGTAAAACGAGTGGTTGAAAAGCCAACCTCCCGGGTAAGAAACCCACTCGCATGCCAACCTTTTGTTCCCCAAACGCTTGGTTTTTGGCCCGAAAAGCACGTTATTACCGTGTATCGCACTGTGCGGTAATCAGCGTATAGCTGCCTAGATACTGTTAAGTTGGTAACGTGCCGTGTTGCGGCGTGGGGTGTATATTTAGAACTTGGTTAATTACTCCCAACACCCTACTAGGAGCCACCCTTCTAATTTATTTTTCCTCCCCTTTCCCCGCCTTCCCCTACCGTGCCTTCACCGCCTATAGTACTTCTTGTCATGCCTGCTTCAAGAACTGCCTGAAGCACCTCGATAGGTCTATGGACTAAACGTCTCAGGATCATCTAGTGTGTTTTGCCGGTGTTGGGGCGGTTGGAGTTCGAATCGCATCTGGTATATTGAGCGTGTTTAAGGTGGGGATTTAGGTGACGCGAGGGGAAAAAATAAATATATTTGCATTCTTATAGCGAAACATTTTTTTAGCGAAAATAAATTAAATATTGTTCTAAAGAAAACACAAGGGTTTAATTTACTTCACATGGAGATATCAAAAGTTGTTGAATATTTGTCATAAGCATAGCGGCATTAGATGAGAAACATTTTAAATGAGAAGAGAAAGTTTTCACGAAATTCAGGACCTCCTTGACAGATATTCAATAACCATTGAGGTCCCCATGTGAAGAAACTTAAACTATATATCTATACTGGATAATTATTTGATTTATTTTAACCAACAAAATGCTTTGCTATAAAAACTGCAAAAACACTGTCCTTCTCTCGCTTCCCCTACATCCCCACCTTAATTTGCCACCATGTTCCACGCATAAGTGGTCATCATGAATCGTTGCTTCTCCTATCACGTGAAAAAGAAACGATTGTTAGTACATAAATTAAATAAGTTATACTTTTATTAAGGATAGGGAAGGAAAATGCATCACAGAAATATATAAGTTTAACAAATAAGTTTATTAAAAAGAAACAAAAATATATAGAATTACATATGAGTGACAAGATTTTTAATTCAGTTAATAGCAGATAACTGTATTCGTTATTGAGGTAGAAAACATTAGGTTGGGATGCATAGGTATTAATACTTTGTAGAAAAGGAACTGACAGAAGCTGAATAGAACATTTCGTTTAGTTTAACAACTCTAGAAATAGGGATATTCGCTTTTACTCGAAGGTGAAGCGTCTACCACAACTCGGCAACAGTAAAAAGGGGATTAAGTTTTAGGCAATATACAAAAAGACAATCTAGCCAGGCTAATACCAGACTAATACCTGAGAGGTCTAATCATGAAAAATAGTGAAACAATTGAAAATAGAAACATACATCAAATCCTATATTTTAGAGTTACTAAGAAAATATTATTAAGCTAGTTAGCTTGTATTGACCCTCATGGAGAGTTACGAAAAACCTAAGAATAATATCCTATAAAGGAGCTTCATTTTATAAATTATAGATGGCTAAAAATCAGGCACTTTACACAGTATTTTACTATGGCCGGTCATTTCCTAATGAGTACTGCCAGAGCAATCAATAGTAAATTTATACATTTACCATTACTAGGGCATACAATAGCTAGTACAAACTATATTTGAACACTTAGATACATATGGTGCTGAAGGGGCTGGAACAAAGCATTATCCTCGCGGGCCACTACTTCAATCTAGTAGTGCTCCCACAGGTTGCGCACCGTAAATAGCTACACAAAAAGGGTTGAATCGTGACTTTAACCAGTCACTGACCTAACTAGGTCCAAGAAGATAGTGTTCGATGATCTTATTGTTGCCATAAAGAGATTCTAAACTAGATCATAGCGTTTAGGGTGTCATAAAAATATAACAATGTCTAAAAGACTTAGAAAAGGAAATCAAATTCATGGACTCGGTATACTCAATCACCTGGTCCTATACATATGTAGAGCATAGAGCCCTCGTATTTATACATGCCTTATGAGCATAGGGAAATAATCGTCAGATTATCTGACCCAAGAAACTATGTCTGATGGACATAGAAAATAATGTTAGACCTTCTGACATTAAAACTTGTGTCTGTTAGACATAGAAAATAACTCAGACACTCTAACACAATACACTATGTATAATCGACATTGAAAATAAAGCAAAACATTTTAATACATGAAACTATGTTTGATGGACATAAAAAGGAGTTTAGAATCTAATGTAGATTCTAAACAGAAGATACGGATACTCAAAGTCTCAGAAGAGGCCTCCTCTGCGACGCGGTGGTGAGACCGATGCCTGACACATCGTTGCCACCAGCAGTGGTCTTTGGTGCTGAAGTTTTATGTAGTAGTTCTTCCTCCTGTGAATAAATACACTGAATAAAAAAATGTGAGTCGCAGGGAATCCGTTATATAGCAACAGAACTGCCTCGGAAAATGAACTACATTTGGAGATCTAAGGGGAGAAGAGGGGAATGGTTGCGAAATAACTCCACTTCCTCACTAACGCTGTCAGAAGGTGTGGCGAGCAAAGACAATAATCTTTCTTTTCTTCAATGTGTGACCTTCGCTCAAGACGTGAAAATGCTCGCGATGCCGAAATTGTCCGCTGGGGCAATGTTCCTCGACGCTTGGGCGTTTCCCGGCAACATAAATTCAGAGTGAGTCACCACCTGTCTCATCTTATTGGTATAGATTAGTACTTTTTATCTTGTTTTAAGTGTCTTTATGGAATTTCAATTGTAGATGTCACATTATATAAATGGCATGCTACAATAACTTTATTTACTTAAGAATAAAGATTTGAAGCTTTTTAGGAAAATACACTTTTTTTTTGCGCTAAACATTAATAACATTTTACCATAGTTGAAAATATAAACGTCTAATAATTTTTTCTGGCTGTTGGATATGTCCATTTTAAGAAAATTGGGGTCTACATACCTGCTCTAGATGCTACCTTTCTCTTCCCTTCCCCAATAGTATAATTAAATGTACATAGCGAATAAATGCGCTTGTCAAATAAATCTTTGTTTAACAGTGAAACTTTATTTTAGAATTTTATAGATTTACTGACCATAAATTCGATTTAAATATAGGTTTTAATAGCACTATCCCTATAGTTCAATTTTCACAGAAAGGATCTCTTAGAAAATATTTTTCTTATATTATTTATATTTTAACTATACTACTAGTGTTATTTTATAGGTACTGTATTATTAATATTTATCAAAAATGAAAGCTGTAGATAATATGACCTATGGATACATGGCATTACATCTAGTAACTTTTCTATCTGTCAGATAAAGGCCATTCAAATTAATATTAGACCGTAAATAAATCTTCAGTATCATTTTAGAGTAGTTAGATGAAGCTAAGTGGAATTTCCCTCTCTCTTCCCCTGGATGCAGCTCGCATTCCAAACGTTCAAACACTTGCTGACAAAAATACCTATTCCAAAGTTCCTTTACCCAGTATATTTTTTATGGTGATAGTAATTTTTTTTATCGCCGCATCCTACTACCCGTTGAGGTTGTACGCCCATGTACTAACCACACTAATGTTTCAAGGAGTATTATTATTAGGTGTTCTGTCTTATGACGGATCCATTCCTTTGGTAAGTGAACTTGAACTGCCAATGCGCCCTTTCCTCTCCCTCCTCCTTCAGATCCCAGAAATTTCTTTCCTTCAAGTCATCCAATATTTGAATCCTCCTTCTTCCTAAGCTCCTCTTTTCCCCAACCTTTCCTTCTATGGCGTCGTGAAGAAAACAGTTCTTCCAAAGGATGTGCCCGATCCAGTTTGCTTTGCACCGAAGAATCACACCCAAAATTGTTCTCTTCTTATCCATTCTTCTTAGAACTTCTTTGGCACCCTGTTTGTCCACCTAATCTTCTCATGGGATTTGGAAGGTTTAATTTAGAGGAAAAGCATCCGCATTTGCGTGGAGGGTGAGGGAAAACCATTTAGGAAAACCCCCCCTCAGTGCACCCGATTTCATCTTAGGCAGTCTAATCCAACATGAAATAAGCGCGTTAGATCACGCGGCTACCGTCGCGGGTGATAGTAATAATTATAAAACTGTTTTGTCTCCCTTCGATCCAGCGTTTCTTGTCAAACTACCCCTAGAGAATATTTGCTCCGCTCAAAGATTCACTAAAAGACAACCCTCAAGGAGCGAACATTAATTTGAAGACTCTCGGGGACGGATCATCTTACCACTAAATGTACTTCATTTTTTTAAGAAGGCAAAAAAATAATGTATATATTCTTTAACCACAACACACTGTGAAATTGGAGACGGCTGGAATTTCTCTAGAATGTAATTATGGGATGCGGTGCTACATAGTTCCAAGCTCTAATTTTGTAAATAATCTTGAAGGTATTTCCCATTTTCCAAGATGAAGTGCCCTTCGTTATAATTAACTTTTGTTATATAACATTTACCTTAAGAGGAATATCATGTTTACTCAAACAAAAACACATTTTCTCGCGCTTAAAATTAAAAGACGACGATTCTCGTCTTGGAAGTTATTTTTCAAATATTTACCTTCTCTCTACTATAGAACAGTTGTTTTCAGCTTGGGTTACGTGAAGACTTCTTAGGGGGTATGTAAAAAATATATATTTATATAATGAAAAGAACTAAATAATCAGGGTTATATTTAAGGTTAGCCACAATAGACCCGGATATAAGGACATGCGAGCTGAGAACTTCAGTTTTATTTTAGATGTAGATTATAGAATAACTTGAATTATATGCATAAGCAACTTTAGGGGGTCAAAAGTTGAAGATTAATTACATCTGAGGGTACGTTAATAAAAAAAATTGTTTATTACTACTGATTCATCCCAAACTTTCGCGACACACCTATCTTTAATGGTAAATAGGTGGGCGCAAGGGGGGAGGGGTTAAGATTTAATTTTTAATTCAATCATTTCCTAATAGGATCTATCAAAAGTTAGATGACTACGTTTGCATTTATGAAAGTAGATGTAGCTTACACACACACACACACACACACACACACACACACACACACACACACACACACACACACACACACACACATATTTGTGAATCGATTTTTTTTCTCTCTCCCATTTTTTCATAATTTTCCATTTTTAAATAGTAATAAAGTTTTCACGTTTTAAAATCTTTCCGCGACCGGCAGTTTGAAAGCCTATTGTATAGATAAATACTGTGTCATTAAACTATAAAAGTAAGTGTACAGTACAATTGTATTATATCTTATTTAACATTTAGAAAAGTTACATCTACTTTCATAAATACAAACGTCGTCATCTAACTTTTGATAGATCCTATTAATACCTAATAAATAGTTAAATTTGATAAAATCTTGCGCCAAAAATACGTCTGTATTATTATAAAAAGCTCTGGATTTGGCTTTACGTTCTAAAACATTTATACTAATAATTACAAGTGGTGCTAGCGATGCATGTCCCAGTAGGTCACCAGGTGCCTTGCAAGCACTTCCTTTAAATTGACATAGGTACTTTCCAAATTCTGGTAATGTGGTATTTACCCCTGTTTCACTCCCAACCCCTCCCGATGTGTTTAGGGAACCTATCCCTGGGACAAGGGCTTAGCCCAAACATTGGGGATTATGGGGGACTGGTCCCCAATGGATAAGGGAACCCTACCTCGAATATACTATACAGCGTGTACTGTGGGCTCATAATTCGGGGGACATGGCCCACGCTAGTCAGCCTGAGTGGTGAGACACAGGTTTGTCGATTCGCTCATTACTGAAGCCTGATCAATGATCACTAATGAGAGAACACACTAACATTGCAATGGAAGATAGCACAGTCTTCTGCCAACCCCCTTAGGGTATGTGATCACACCGTATTACCGTTCGTCATCACGCCACAACGTAGGTGTGAGAGTGGAGGAGGAAGGGGGTGATCAAGGTGGATATTTTCCGACCACACCACTGACAGTCATCGCAACTAAGAAATACACTCGAACTGCAAATGCATCGGCATTTATCTGGCAAACAAGACGTTTATTCCGAATGTCATAACTCGGAGGTAACACCCAACTTCAATATTCTGTCCTACCCTATGAATAAAATGATTAACCTAGTGTAGCTAACTACCATTATATATATTTCAACAAAAGCGTTAGTCCCTTCTTGTCTGGTTGGGTCATACACGTATTGGCACATGCGAACTCCAAATTTTCTGAAACACCTTAACCGAAGCTGTATATTGTTCGCAAGACACTGCATTGTACCGGAAAGTGCACCAACCACCACTTATGTTCAGACAAAGGCTCTAGTCTCCTCTTTTCTGGCTGACGAATTTAAAAAAACCTTTGAACCAATTTTCTACATCCTGGTAGAAAAAATTAATATATATATATTTGCGAGGAGAAATTTTGTGGACATAGCCCAAATCTTCCCGAATGGATCAGTGACCCTACCTCTAATCCACTAGCCAGCCTGGATGGATGGGTTCTTGAACCTGGATGTGAATATAACGTCAGCTTTGTAGATATATAACGTAAGATTTGTAAATAACCACATCCGGGTTTATTGACCTAAAAGGTCACCGCTTCCGGGTTCTATTTTTAGAAGATATCCTTTACATCCAGGTTGAATACCTGAATGTACACCTCTTGAATTAAAAACGCACCCTTTTTCACAATTCTGTTCCCCTTTTGGTCATTATGTACCTTTTCTTTTGTCTCTGTACCTATTTTTGTGAATACGTACCCTTTTTGTCACATTAGCTATCTCTTTTTAATTGAACACGCACCCCTTTTGCTTAGCTATGTACCCTCGAACACACCTTCTGCTTGATACGTACCTCTTTTTCTATATTCTGTACCCCTTTTTAATTGAACACGCACCCCTTTTGCTTAGCTATGTACCCTCGAACACACCTTCTGCTTGATACGTACCTCTTTTTCTATATTCTGTACCCCTTTTTAATTGAACACGCACCCCTTTTGCTTAGCTATGTACCCTCGAACACACCTTCTGCTTTATACGTACCTCTTTTTCTATATTCTGTACCCCTTTTTAATTGAACACGCACCCCTTTTGCTTAGCTATGTACCCTCGAACACACCTTCTGCTTGATACGTACCTCTTTTTCTATATTCTGTACCCCTTTTTAATTGAACACGCACCCCTTTTGCTTAGCTATGTACCCTCGAACACACCTTCTGCTTTATACGTACCTCTTTTTCTATATTCTGTACCCCTTTTTAATTGAACACGCACCCCTTTTGTTCAATTCTGTTACCCTTTTTGTCCATACGCACCCCTTTTTTTCTCTCAACTTTTGGTTAACAGTACCTCTTTAGCTTGATTATTCACCTCTTTTTTATCGATACATAGCCCTTTTTCTCATCTTTGAACCCCTTTATAATTGATCGCGCACCCCCCCTTGGTTCAATTCTGCTAAAAACAGGCAGAATTTTTGATCTTATTAAGTTCTAATTTCTGCTGCCATTCTAAGGGTGTTCGTTTCCCACTATCGCGTGATGCAATTAATGTGGGTACGTTCCTTCACAACTCTACCTTCCTCATACCTTCTTTATTATACAGGGTGGCCCACGGAAAAGTAGCCCGCCTTCTATATCCAGCAGTTGCCTCACTCTGAATTGGAGGAGGTCGATCACTTTGAGCATCTGTTGTAATATGTGGGTACGTCAATAAAGCTTTAGACAAGCAGTTCACTTGCTCATTCTTCATGTCACAATATGGGTGGAAGGGGATTGACCTCCTCCAATTCAGAGTGAGGCGCCTGCTGGATATAGGAGGTGGGCTACTTTTCCATAGGCCACCCTGTATATATAAGACTCAGTGGAGAGTGATAGACTTACGAAATACTCTTATCACTAACTCAGCAGTAAAAATTGGCATGTGCACTAGATGCAGAGCTCATTGAGTCTGGGCAATCGCTAGCCAATAGGTGAGGTTAAAATATCCATGCGAGACACAAATAGAAAATTTGAACATTTTTCTTCTGAGCTTCAAACTTGAAGAACCTAAAATAAATTCCAACCGCACACCCACAGGAAGCTTGCTGTCCAGATTAAAAGAAATTATGTGATATGATGTATTTACTATATGCACATTATGCACTGTAGTGTAGGACCACGTAAGCGAATGAAAGGTTATAAATATTTGTTTGGGAAAAATTCTACTTTTTAGTTATTACCTTATTAGTGCAGTTAAAAGTGGATATCCTGAAAGGATAGTAAAACGCGTTCGTTATAAATATTAAGTTTTATAATTTTTATTAATTATTTCCAGCCTCTAGTCCTGAAGACTTTGTTGAAGTCAATCTCAAATAGTTTCACTGTACCTTTTAGTGTAATTTCCACACCCGTCAAATTCTCTTAAAATTCTTTAAAACTCACCCGCCAAATTCTGTTTTTTTTTAGATCTAGTTTAAATTAAATGCCCTAAAGCGCACAATTGAATACAATGCTTTTTAACACCGCGTTTTACTATCCGTTCGGGTTATACGTTTATGTATGTATAACGCTAATGTATTAGGGATGAGGAAGGTTGAATTAAGGTGAGGGGTACCCACATTTGCATGGTGCCAGATTAGAAAAAAATTAGTAAAAACCAACCTCAGTACTCCGAATGTGATTCGAACCCTGATCTTCCCGTCATCGGCGTTATAGTCTAATTTGAGGGTGACGCCTTAAACCATATGGTCGCCAAAACGGATAAAAAAAATTAGGTCTGTGAAATTATAAAAAAAGGTTTGAATGTGCTCACCTATAATTATTTAGCTGATACAATTCCAGGAACTCGTCTCTTTTAACATTTTCTAAGTATAATTATATATATCTTATTTACCAGCCCTAATTACCGGTATCCAAGTGTTAAACCCTTATAAACAGGAATTTCACTTTAGGGTTAGCACAATATTTGCTAATTCACAATTTAAAAAATACACAAGCTGCTAAAAAAATATTCCAAACTTTCGAATTTCGCAGAAAATTATTGATGAACTCTGAATTCAAGAACTCTCTTTTTTTTTAACATGTGAAAACAATATTGAGAATCCCTTTAAAATAAATTACTAAGACTTTTACTTTTATTTTCTCTATCAATCTTTCACATACATGCTTAGTATGAAATATTATTTGGACGTAAGTATCCTACAAATACATATTTTATTCTGAAAAAAGAAATTTATTCAAAACTTAATATCATGAAAAAATGTTTTATTAGAGCTATACTTAAAAACTCATTATGAGACATTACAAATTGCCGTTTAACAAAGTTAGAGAAACACAAAAAAAAAATATATATATATATAATTTAGGAAATCATTAGAGCAGTACAGTGAAAAACACGTCATAATATTCAAGATAGTAAGAAAAAGAAAAATATGTAAATGCTAATTAAAGATACTCCCCTTCTCTTAGTCAGAAAGGCTTTCATCACGAAAGTCACGCTATTCAAAACTTAAAACCCGAAATGTTTTCGAACTTTTAGAAGCACGAAACCGTGGACAGGTGCGCGAAAATGCAAAAGTTTGGCTTAATGGAGTGGACTATTGAAATAAAACTTAAAAAGAGACTGAATCAAATTGAGCGTAATGGCATTTAGGACTACTCATAATAAAACATTACAAAGTTTTTGAGAAGGCAAAAAAGTGTTTATTATTATTATTATTGTTATTATTATTGTTTTTGTTGTTTTTTTGTTGTTTTTTTTGTTGTTGTTTTTTGTAGGTGACCTGGCGGTCTAGGGGTAAGGCTTATGACTTTGTGCTGGGGGTCCAGGGTTCAATCCTAGTTCCCGGCACAGATTTATATGATTGCCAAACCCTTCCTTCACCTCTGACAAGACGTGTATCAATCACAACTTGTGAATGTGAGGAATGCCAGGCCTCCACCGTGGTTCGGATTCCACGTTAAACTGTAGGTCCTTCATTTCATCTCACAATCACCCTACCATTACACATTAGCGTAAGTGCGTATAGCCCGAACGGGTAGTAAGACGTGGTGCTATTATTAATTATTATAGAATTAAATTTCCATAAAGTTTAGTAATTTAGTCCCTACATCATTTAGCAGCGTACACGACTGCACCCCTCCTCTCATTCGGTAGATTGCGACCTGATCTCTGAGCACATTTAGGTAGTTTTTTTTTTCTAGCACCTGTCTTACTACCCGTTCGGGCTATACGCTATGTACTATATCACGCTAGTGATTTTAGGTTGAGAAGATTGTACTATAGGACTTGTACCCGAATTTACGTGGAGGGAGAGTGGATAACTATTTGAAAAAAAAAACCACCATCATTACACCCGACCTAGATTCGAACCTCGATCTCCCCGTCATCGGCAGTCTAGTAGTCTACTGCGAGAGTAGCGTTTTAGACTATGCGGCCAAAGAAGCAGCTTGGTTTTAGTTTACGAAAGTGATTTTTTTTATCCTTTATAGAGGCGAATTCTGATGCATTTCCTTTTAAGGGATCATACATAAACCACGTGACTTTTTTTATTAATTCTTTTGACCCTTCCCCCTTTCTTCCTCTATGGTTCCTTGTAGACGTTAGACTTCCCTCTTCCCCTTAGCAACAACTTTACGTGGTTTATGGATGACCCCTATACCTACACCACCTTATTCTTCCACTACGTCTTAAAACTACACACATCTTAATTCAGTTAATGGAGTAAGATGAGGCAATTAAAATTGAGGAAAAATACCCACATTCACCTGGAAGGGAAAACCATTTAATAAAAACCACAGACAATAATAACAACCGGCTGAATTAGATTCGAAATTGATAATTTTAATATTTGAAGATTAGGATTTGATTCGCAATTTCAAATCTAAATAAATCTTCTTATTTATTGGATGGGCTTATCTCAAAATTTGGATCTATATTTCATACCTACTTAATAAATTGATATAATCAGACCTGAAACCAGTTGGGTGATGGAGCAGATGGATCTATTTATTGAGATTTCTTGTGTGACAGTAATGTTTTGGGACAGTAAATATCTTATATTAAAAAAAATAAAGTAGCTAGGCTCACCTGGGATTAGTAGATATTAATTATGATTAACCTTTGAAATATTAATTTAAAAAGTTGTGTGATCTTTATTTGATTTTTCACCTTTTGAGATTAAGGTTAGCTTTTTTTAGTTACAATTCTTTTTAATAAACCTAAAATTTGTATAAAATATTTATCGCCATTTAAAAAAATAGTTTATGGTTATATTGGAGTCGGAAACTTAACATGGTATGATATTCTACACAGATTTGATTTGAAACATTATCATAGTAATCCTAAAATAAATTACAGTATACATACATTTAAATACAGTTTAAAGTAAAATATTTAAGAAGTTTTGAACACTACAACTGAGTGGTAGTGAAGCTACAACAGAATTTTTTTAACGTTAATAGATGACAGTCTGACCGAACTACTGAAAAAATGACGCTACGCCCGAGTTGACGGAACACACCGAGGCTGTTATAACCAAGCTCTACTGTATTAGATTCAGCTCTGATTCCATTTAAAAAATAAAATATTAGATTCAATTTTTGAGCATGAGATTTGACTAGGATTCGATTTGATTAAATAAATTTAGCATGAAATACGAGTAGGATTTTTTTTTTTTTTTTTAGATATAATATTTGGTTTGAACTCAACTTTGAATTCTATTTTAGGGATGCGATTTGATTCAAATTCGATTCGAGTAAGTTATCCAATATTGGGATTTGATTCAAAAATAAGATTTATGGGTTCACATAGGTTTAGATTACTTTATCTACTAATACTTTTTAAAGTGTCTGAGAAAATGGGAATTCCTTCAGGAAAACACAAGAACTTATTTCAATAAAAAGAGTGGCACCCTGTAAATATATTTTAAGATTGAAATTCTGTCTAGAAAACCAGATAAAACAGGGAATTTTGTATTTATAAAATAGTGGCTACCCTGATTTGTTTTAATTTACGTTTTTCGCAAACAAAACGTATCTGGGCGTCCTTCGTCGTTTCGGATCGGACTGCAAACATTAATTCACAAATCGTCCAAATTGGCTGCAACCATTTCCTCAATAGTTTTTTGGTAGTTTTTAGTAGTTTTTAGCATAATTTTGAAACCACACAAGTTTTATACGTTTTAGAGAAATATTGTATGCTGTGAAAACTATCACTTGACCAATATAAATACAGATTTTTTCGGACATATTTCAACAAATTAAAATTTTAGTGCGATAGAAGCTGCGATAGAAGCTGCGCTGTACCAACCCCTTCGAGTCTCTTCCTATTAATATATATGTCCGCTTTAATATAAAGTGATTCATTAACCTCTTTCATACTACTAATTGATAAAATACGCCATTTTT
The DNA here is from genome assembly GCA_033556935.1 of Timema podura. Classification (NCBI taxonomy): domain Eukaryota; kingdom Metazoa; phylum Arthropoda; class Insecta; order Phasmatodea; family Timematidae; genus Timema; species Timema podura. The sequence continues at coordinate 46,127,362 of JAVRXN010000012.1, forward strand.
AACTCTCATAAAATAAAACTCGGGGATGAGGTTTTTTTCAACCTCGTTTTACCACTCGTCCGGGCTATATGTGGTTTTATTTCTACTCTGCTGGTTGATTCCCGTCTAGGCTTTAAGCCTATTTAGTAGGAATAATGAAGGTAGAGTTTAGAACAAAATGTACCCCATTTGCGTTGAGGAAGAGTGAAACCATTTAGGAAAAGCACACCCTCAGTACACGTGGCCAAACTTCGATAAATCGAACTAGATAATCTTTGTTTAGTATCAAGGAAGTTTTTTTAGCACTGCTCCGAAGGTAAAATCTAGAGTAAATGTAGCCGCATTTGTATGAAGCTATTCAGGGGAAAAAAACACTTTATATACCCAGTTAGTATTTAAATCTAGGCCTTCCTGTCACTGGAAAACCAGGCTAAATGAGTGAGGTGGCCGCATGGTTTGAGGTGTTACCCCTGGAATAGACTAGTCTGCCGTAAACTGGTGATCGGGGTTTGAACCTGGTCGGGTGTACAAAGGGTGGCTTTCCACTCTACCTCCACGCAAATGTGGGTAAACTTCATCTAAAATTCAACTTCCTCATTCATGACACATTGGTGTAATTATTACATAGGCGTATTACCCAAAAGGGTAGTATTACGTGGCGATGAAAAAGAAAAGAGCAGCCTGACATATAATCCACCTGTCCACTGAAACTAGAGAGTTAGAGTTTATATTTTGAAGCAGAATTTAGAATTCGAATCTTCCCCCCCCCGAACCCCATCCCACCCAATCGTTATGAATGACATGGGTTGTGGAGTTTTCATCTAACTGGTACTGAAACCGAAATGATATTATCAGCAATTAAAACTCAACTTTCAAGACTCGGCGAAGTTAAGACGGCTAAGAGAACCTCTATAAAGTGTCTCTTGTCTTAGGGAGCGTTTCAAGTACCTCAGCGTCTTATCGCCGAGAAGTGATGCCCTCGATGTGCCCTCTGATTATTATGACCGAACCGCGGTGAAGTTTACAGCGTAACTGACAATGAGGGGAGCGGGAGACGGAGAGAAAGGTTTTGTCAGTCGAATGGGGTGAGTGCCTTTGGGAAAAGGGAGGAGGATGAAGGTAGAGTGTGCATGGGAGAGTAATTAGGCTGGGCTAATGTAGCCTAACTTCGCTTCCAGCTTGCTTCAGACGATGGAGGTTTGTGTAACGTCGTTAAAATCTAGGAGGAAACTCAAATTAATGATATTGAAGTAGTGATAGAGTGGCGAATATTTATTTTGTGGTGAGGGGAAGGGGGCCAAATAAGGGAGACAGTTAAAACAGTCTACATCTGAACTTATTTTACCACTAAAAATTCAAAATTATGTTTAACTTTAATCTCCTATTAAAAAAAAAGTTTCTCTGCGTAATGTTGGTAACTTTAATATAAATTCAACCTTTCTTATCCCTAACAAATTAACGTAATTGGTACATAATATACACAGAACCTGAATTGGTATTGAGACGCGCTGACAAAATAATATAATAATAATAATTAATATAATATAATAATAATAATAATAATGTGATTGTGAACACATGGACTGTATATAAGTTTTTTAATCTGGTTTGCCGATGATTTTGGTTTCGGGGTTCGAACTCTAGCTGGGTGAACAGAGAGCCTTTATTTACCTAAATGGTTTTCTACTATTCCCTCCACACAAATATTGGGTACATTTCCTCCAAAATATACCTTCCTAGTTTCTACCTGATTATTGTAGCTAAAAGCCTATGTATCTCATACAAATGTTAACACGTGATCAAAATATATTATCAATTTCCATCCCTCTCTATTTTCTATTTATATTCACATCCAATACTTTTGTGAACGTAAATTGTACATAGCTTCTTACTACCCATACAATCTAACAGAATTTTCACTCTATTGTGATAGCTATGAGAGAGAATTAATTTAAAGGTAATTACCCGCTTTTACATGGAAAAGGCGAGGGAAAATATTAAAGAAAAAAAAACCTCTATAAACTTGGCCATGTTTTGAGCCGAAACCTCTCTTTAACCTCACACTAATTAGACTAGACTTTAGTCCACCCCGCCCCCCTGTTTGTGGTGGGTCAGTGAACAATTGAAGTTATAATTTCGAAATATTTAAATAATAAATAAATAATACATTGTATTTAATTCTCTTGGTTTGTTGAACATTTTTTTCATCACAAAATGAACTTATGTAACAGTTAAAGTTATTGAACATAATCAAATACTTTTCACTTTGAAATCAACGTTACTAAAGCTTAAACTGTACTTAGATAATTTTATTTAGCCAACTACATGAACAGAACACACCCAAAAATACGTTTTTCCAACATAGTCTGTTGAAATATATCTCATATTTAAAAGAAGAGCCTTCAAATTTTCCACACATTTTATTATTTCATAATAGCCTACTAATGGACGAACTTTATGAACAGCTTATAGCTATACAGGGTGTCTACCGTGAAATTCCCAACATTTTAAGCACATACTGTTCCGTACAGTGGAGTTTCACTGTGGACATCCTGTATAATGGACTTTTGTTTGAAATCCACAGTATGTTCATTGCTATTTATTAAAGTTCAATTTTTTACTGTACTTAACATTGCCATAAAATTGGTAAACCCACTTAGAAATAAATTTTAAATATTAATTATGGCTTAGTCTGAAAAATTAACAGTAATTGTAAATCATTGCATAGACCTTCTTCAGCGTATCTGCAAGGCAGCTCAATCAATTAGTTACTTTATGAAGCGCTCCCTCTGATTTGTGTCATACACACACACTCACTTTATTTTCAAAGGCTCTATATGACTTTAGAACATATTGTGTTTCAACGTGAAAACACATCCAATTATAAATGGGTAGTTTATTATTGTTTGACCCTAGGTGTCATCATTTAATGAGAATCCATTTTACAGCCGCAACAAAAACAACAAAGAGGAGGAATGAGTTTCCTTTGTATAAACTCTCGAATCCCTCGTTCAATCCAGTTTTTCATATAAAGGGACTTTTAGTAATTATCAACTTTTTTTTTGCTGCTTACATCTATAAAACTTTACTTTATGAAGTATTTTATTTAACATCACCTCTTACTACCCGTTCGGGCTATACGCTAATGTATTAGTTACGCTAATAGTTTCAAGGATTTGGAAGGTTATATTTAGAGGAAGTGTTCCCGCATTTGCGTGGAGGTAAAGTGGTAAACTACCCTCAGTACACCCGACTAAGGTTTAAATCTCGATCTTACCGTCATCAGCAGTCTATAGTCTAGTGCGAGAGTAGCGTGTTAGACCACGCGGCCACTTAAGCGTGTATGTTTAGTGTTATTTCATAAGGATTGATATTATATATGAAAAGGGACAGCTGTATATAACATGAATTTACATACAAATGAACATTGTTTTGTTAATTGCATACAACCCGAACGGGTAGTAAGACGTGGTGCTAATAATAATAATAATAATAATAATAATGTTTTGTTAAGAGAGCTGGATATGAATAATGTTCCTATACTTCACAGGGTTATGTAGCTGCGGGTTTTCTCAGAAACTATACAATACATCAGAACAAAAACATTATCACTTCGTAATCTATCTAAAAAATAAAATTGCATGGAGTCATCCCATAATCGAGCCATACCGACCGAACGGCCGCCGCCTATTGGCTAAGATAGTGCCAACTTCTTTGGCTAGATGGTGTCATCGCGTCAGCACAACGAACCCTCCGGCCGTTAATCTCACTTTTTGATCGGAGCTACTATTTTTTTATTCAGATAGCTGTAAAAATGTACTAGAATTATCCATTTATGATTAATGGTTTGTCTCTAAACACATTTCTTTGAATTCTCTCTACCAGAATATTACTATAGCGTCTATTATTATGCTACAAACTTGAGCTGACTTTTTTTCATCTGGTCTTGATGCTATTTTGGGTCATACATATACATTAATTACGCTAATTAAATTGGTTTTAGGAAGGTAGTTTTAGGGTAAAGTTTCCAGCATTTGCTTTAAGGGAAAGTGAGAAAGCATAAATGAAACTCTGTACGTCCTTTTGGGATTTGAATCCCGATCTACTCGTCACCGGCAAACTACATAAAATTTTTTGTAGCACCGTATCTTTGGTGTTCGATCCTTGTTGGGTGCACTGAGAGTGGTTTTTACTAAATGGTTTTCCACTCTCACTTCACGAAAATGCGGGTGCAATTCCTCTAAATTTAACCTTCCACGTCCCTAACACATTGGCTAATTAGTACATAGGCGTACAACCCGAATGGTTAGTAAGACGTGGTGCTAAAAAAAAGTGGTAAAGAAACAAATCAATGCAAGCCTTTATAGACCCGTCACGTTCATAAATCATACTTCAATTTTTTATCATCAATAAGTTAACTAAAATCATTTTAAGGTTGGCTCAACATTTGTCTCTCCCCCCCCCCCCTTATCCACCGTGCTTTCCTAACCACCCCTTCCCACCCTCTCGCCCCCTCCCTCCTTATTATAACCCACCCGTCTCTTAACACACTATATTTTTAAGTATAAATAATAGGCTTTATCTAGGTGCCAGCTCTACAATTTAACCCCTCCACCACAAACCGCCACTGCAGAACATTTCCCGGAAAATCTCCCGATTCAAAATGTCCCTGAAAATTCTCATTTCTAGGTGTATCCTGGGCAATGCTTTGTGGCACCAGAGCGGCAAATAGTTAACATACAAGCGACCAAACAGGATATCATGTCCGGAACGGTCAGTAATTCCATACGCTTTTTTTTTTTTAACTCTGAAACAATAACCTATTAGTTCACCACCAACCCTCACTCTATGATAATCAACATCGTACCACCTGAATGAAGAGTTTTAAACTACGCCCATTAAAAAAAAAATCCTCGCTGCAGAAACAGTTGCAGTATCTAAAAGCCACCTACTGCATTATTGCTTTTTTATTCTGCTTGCGAATTGATTGTTTGGTTTTAATATCTTGTGTGCCCAATGTTTCATCTATATAACGGGAGTTATGTGGTATTCTCTCTTTTTGTTTCGTGACCGTTGGTTGGAAATATTGTTTTGGCCCGAGGGCTTTTTTTTTTTTTTTTTTTTGTCGGTGGTATGGGCACTAAAAAGGGAGCGAGGGTGTTTGATATGTTTTGTAGTCTGTGGGACGCATATATGAAAAACCCCGTAGGGTATTTTGTCATAATATTTGAAACTATATATAATATCTCTCCTTTTAAGTTGGGTTCTCATTTTCCCCCTCGCCCCTTGATTTTTCACATGCATATTACGAACCCTTTGAGTCAAAGATGAAACATACAATAAATACATGTTACTTATAATATTATATGTTGTTATATTTTACATGCATTAGGTGTCATGTATTCAAAATTACACATTGATTTTTTTATGTTGATCGCATTATACTTCTCTTTCAATGATATTATAGCATATGGATCATTTTCAAATGCTTTCTCTCTCTTTCTCTTTATATATATGATATATTTTTTATATATTAAATATATATTATATATAATATATATAGAAAAAAAACCATTTTTGTATTTATTATATAATATAGAAATGTAGTGGTTTTGTATATTAATATATAGGTCTACACTAAAACACATACATACATACATACATACTTACATACAGAATGGGGCAAAAGTCAATTTCCCCTTCCAAAATCAATTATTATTTAAGGGGAAACCGACTTTGGCGTCGTCCTGTATATATATATATATATATATATTTACATTCTTATTACGTTATTTTGTTTGAATTTTTTTGCACCGAGTCTTACTTCCCGTCCACGTCATCTGCGCGTACTTATAATATTAAGGCATAGATGAGAAAACTAAGCTGTATGGAAAATGTTCGCTAATTGGCGAGGAGGGAGATTGAGAAACATTGTTCGGAAAATTACAAGTGTCCTGTGACGTCATACAAATTGTGCTTCAAAATATGTTATCAGGGCTCGAATTTTAATATTTCCGTCTTTTTTACTTTCTCTCGACACCTCGAAGTATTGTGATTGTCAAAAAAAATCGAACTTAAGATTTTTATTAAATGTCGACGTTTCATGATCCCCTGAAACAAAAAAATTGCTTTCGCAATGCCGTCTGTCTATACCTTGGGCTAGATCCAAAACTATTTTACCGTTTGGGCTCAAACTTAGCATTTGGGGTTTTAATAAGGTCCCCTCGAGGGGTTTTTGGATCTATACATCCTACCCTAAAATTAAAAATAGACTGTTTACTGAAGGGCAAAAAGAGAAAAATTTATTCTCTCAAAACTAGCTCGAACGATTTTGATTAAGTTTTGTATCTAGACACTGTTTATCACTATACGCAAGATGGAAATTCTCATTTTCTCATGAAAATTTCCCAATTTTCAACAGTTCTCTGTAACTATTTCAGATACAAAATAACTTATCACTATAAAATTGTAGTACTATTAAAAATAAAATCTTTTAGTTGAAATATATTTTTATAAAACCAATAATTTCTAAGTTATAAGTAAATATACATACTTTTTAATTCAAGTTTTTGAAAGTGAATTTGATTCTTATGCTCTTTGGTGGAGAAAGATATTTCTCTTTGCTCAATTTTTCTGTAACAGTGTTCCTAGTTCCTAATACCATAGAGTAAGTAAGTAACAGTGTATATTATTTCATTTATGATCTTTGTTGTAATGTTTCTACAACAATGTATAGACCTGCTATTTCGTTACACATATCTTACGAGTTTTTAGTAAATGTCAATCTTAAGTTAAAAGCGAGATAAATTCTGTTTGGTGCATCGTACCATTTATTTCTTGCATGTTACGGACACTGTTCATGTGCACATAATATATTTCCATGATCCCATGGTTGTAGAATATGTTTTATTGCTAAAATTTTAGTAAGTTTTTCACTTTAGATTTTAGGTACCTAAGTTTCATGTTTTATTAATTTTTAGTAGGTTTATAATATTTGTATTATATATAATCGATGTGTTGTAAATTCATCAAAACTTAAACATAACATTTTTTACCACACTTTTGCTGAAAAGTAAAGATAATACAGGCTTCAAATAATTGTTTTAAACTCCTTACTCCTGTGATATTATTGTGTATGTGTATATACTCGCTTTGCTCGTTGGGGGTTCTGCCCCCAAACCCCCGGTGAGTTTTCTTTGCAAGTGGATGTAAACTAATGTAATGTTTTGAACGTAACAACTTAAAGTTACCGGTATTGTATTGTATATACCGCACCGACTTTAACCCTTTATAGGGCAAAACTTTTTTTTTCAATAAATTTTATAATACATATACATTACAATGCTAGACTACTTGTATGAACACCAGAAAGAGTTAATTTGGTAATATTTCATCTTTCACCTGAAATACTGAAAAAAATGTGTGGTTAAATTATTGACCACAGACTGTTTAGGGTTTTGCTAGGACACAAAAGTTCAATTGGTCAATAAATTGACCACGGTTGATAAATTATAAATAAAATAAGTATTTCAATTTATTTTACATGAAAAATTGCAAATAACTAACAAAAACATACTTAAATTACTAATACAAAAATTTGCTATTAAAAAAAAATAAAAAAACACTGCATAAAATTCAAAAGTAACACAAAACTACACTGCAAGAGTAAATTGTATAAAATAATTATGAGTAGTAATATAACTTTCATGAGTAATATATTATCATAAAAACATAGGTGAACATATATATAACTGTTTATTTTAATTGTAATAACATGAACATCATTTTCTGTTGTGATATGGAAAAAAACATCCTTTACATAAAGCAACCTTACACGTATTACAGGTCAACTTGCTTCTCTTAGGTTTAGCACATGTGCTACACATTGCACATCGTCTTGATGTACCTGGCACAGGCATATGATTAGAGATATTTTCAAATTGTTGCACTTTAGGTTCAGGTCCTTTTTTTTTCTTAGAACAAAAATCTCCAATAAGTTCATTAGCTAGAGTACTTCTGAAAACCAGGTGAGACATAGGTTTTCCACGGTCTGCTAGATAATTTGTTTCTTTATACAAAATATATGCATTTACAATCGCAGCGTCAACAAGGTAATACCAGATTTTCAACCACCAGCGCCTTGACTTCCATGCAATTTCATAGTAAGAATGGTACTGGTCGAATTTATCTACTCCACCCATGTAGTTGTTATAATCAGCAACTGGCTTAGGAGAAGTTATGTTCTCTTTCCTTCCTTGTTTATTTCTCCTGGTAACCACAGACTTCACTGCAGGATTGTGCATGTTACTAGCTACAACAACAGCCTTTGAACCTCTGTCCTTCCACTTTGTGACAGAAATATCATTTGCCATGACACTATCTGACTGTCCATATGTCAATTCCTTATCAGTAGCAAGTAGTTGTTTTGGAAAAAATTTTCTTGTCTGAAGAATAGTCCCACAACCAAAAAGACCACGATTTAGCAATTTTGCAAACAATGGCAAACTCGAGAAAAATCTATCAAAAAATAGACAATAACCAAGATGTTCGAATAGTGTACCAAATCCTAAAACAAGCCTTTCACCCAGAGTACCTTCTTCCTCTGCATTTGTTGTTTTAACCCTCGTAGATTTTAAAATTTAGCATGTAGCCACTTACCGCACAACACACTACAAATATTTTGAAACCACGTTTCACTGGCTTCATGGGTAGATATTGCTTTAGACTGGATCTGCCTTTGAAAGCAACCATGCTTTCATCAACGGAAAGATACCGACTGGGGTTAAAAGCATTTTTGAAAACTTTGTTCAGATGAGAAATTAGTGGTTCTAATTTGTATAATTTGTTAAAATTTGGCTCAGTTGGCTTTGGCATTTTCTCATTGTCATTTAGATGAACATACCTTAAAATTTTTAAAAATCTTTTTAGTGACATAACATTTGCAATTCTAGCTACATGAAAATTTGGATCAGACGACCAGTACAGTCTAATAGAAGGAAGCCTGTGAAACCCCATAATAATTAGCATACCAATAAAAGCTTTCAATTCATACAATGTAAGATCAAGATTATTTCCATTTTGCACAGCATATTTGTTTGATTCTGAGATTATGTTATTAAAAACATTTTCAGTAAAGAATATTAAAAAGATTTCCACTGGAGACAATAAGTTCACGATAACTCTTGGTCCATATGATTGATCAAAGGTACTCTTACTGTAATTGATAGGATCTTTTGTAGTTTTAGAAAATTTCATATCATTTTCTGCTGAAATACTGCAGAAATTTTCTTCAATGTCCGACTCACTTTCTGACTGAAATGGAATTTGTCGTACCTGATCTGATGATGATCCTTTGTTACCTTCAGTATTGGTATTGAAAATATCTTGTTGTAACCCAGTGAACGAACAAGATGATTGCACAGATGAAAATGTGAGATTATCTTCAGCATCTGAATCCCCATCATAGTCTGAATCAATGGCCTGCTGTTCAGAAATTTCGTTGAGATAACTCGCTATATCCAGATCATTGAGAGCCCTCGATGACATAATCTAAACAAGAGTTAAGAAATGAGAAACTTAAATTAAAAAAAAAAATACCCTTATACATTTTTTCTGCTTCATTTTTATATATTTTATAAAAAATATTTTTAGTTTGTATTTTTGTAATTTTTACTAATTATTTCACAAAAAGTTTATAAAAAGTAAGAATTAACAAAGTAAAGTAAGTAAAAAGTAAGCATTACCAAAATACAGCACACAATACTCTATCGTAATATTGCTTATAATTTATCACTTCACGTAACCTAAAAAAAGTGTAGCAGTCACATTGTTTTGTCTATAACAAGTCTGCCGAAACACCAAACGCATATGGAACTTATAAAATACATTCTATATATATACTATTCCTCAACTCTATTTTAATTTTTTTAAATATCTTTTCAGATATTTAGCAAATAATATTCAAAAAACAACAAAAATATCTGAAAAGTGAGGTTAGTAAACCATCGTGAGAATGAAGCGTAAATATTACGACTAATATGGTTACAACAGTGTGTTTATTAAACACAATCAATACTTTATTACTTATATAAGCATAACAAAAAACAAATTCAGTAATTATTAAATTATAAATAATAAAATTTTATACTTACATAAACAAGTGTAAAGAAGAGCCACACGTGAACAGGTAAATGAGCAAATGGTTGAATATTCGACCACAATAACTGATACGCTCTGTTGGGAAATAATGTAACTAAATAGAGGTTCATATATTGACCAGAGAGCATACCAGTAGACAACTAAACCAAGAAAGTTGAATTTCGTATGTCTATGCCAAGAGAATTTGAACCTTAAGGCTGTGGTTAAAATATTAACCACAGACCGCTAAAGGGTTAAAGTTGCTCCGCCATTTTGAATTTTTTTTCGGGAGCTAGATTTTTTTCTTTTTTTACTTTTTGGAACTGTCCCGTTGGTTATAGGCTAGAAGCTATAAGTTTGCCAAATTTCAAGTTTCTAGCTCATTTGGAAGTGGGTAAACATTAATGTCAGTGGGTGAGTGAGTCAGCCATGTGGCTATGTAGTAGTATAATATATATATATATATTGTGCGTATGGGCTACAGCACTCGTAACCCATTGGTGGAAAGATTATCCAGTACTAATGTACCGTTGCCCAGGGGACGCCCGAATGTTCTGATCGTACATCCTTTCCGTAGAGGCTCTTTCCATGTCAAGATAAGATGAGATGTTGGTGACAGTGAGTATGAGGGTTTGGAACCAGTCGAAAAACTTAAACCTAACTTGAGCCTAATTAACCAAACCCTGGTGACTGTCAGGGGAATGCCCTTTCGGGAAATATACCCAATGTACCAGCTGGGAATCGAACCCGGGACCCTATGCTCGTAACCAGGTGCACTAAACACTATAGGCCTACCATGAGATCAGATACATCCCTGGTAAAGCACTGTAACTAAGCTGGGAATATTTCTGAAGATCATGTTGATTAATTATTAGTAAATAAATGTATCAAAGTGCAAGAGTTTATTTGCTAAACGTTTTTCTCTGCATACATGTCTAATTCAGTTTCGTTTTGTTAATTATTGTTGGATCTAAGAGTATAAGTGTGAGTTATTTCAGGGACTACGTTTACATTTTTAGATCATTTTTTGTTAATGTTGAGTCATTATTTAGCATTTTTAATATCATTAAAATGGTCATTTTTTACCATAGTAAAACTTCAGCAAAATCTGAATCCTACTTTTTATTATTTTGTGCAGCTTCATGCTACCCGTCCGTGCTATCCTAAAATGTACACAAATAAGAAAAAGTTAAAGCATCAATTAATGGAAATGTACCAGCATTTTCGTGGAGATACAACGTAAAACAATTTAAGGTAAGACTGGCTTGGATTCGAACCTAGACATCCCCGTCCCTGGATAAAAGAATACCAGTTGAGTCTTAGCCCACGTATTCAACGGTGTAAGTTAAATTATCTAGAAATAATATACTAAGGTAAAACTTTAATATAAAAAAAATTATCGACACTGTAAACGTTTACATTTTGGAGCCTTATGCTTTTAAATAAATTAGAGAAAAAAAATAGATTTCATAACAAACTAAACAAAAATCTCTGAACATTAAAAACAAATTATTCATTTTAGGCTTCTGTTTTTGTCACAACACTTTCTTTTTATCTCACTTTGACATGAAGTAAGGACAGGAACAAATATAATGTCGTTTATTAATTAAAATATACGTAGTTTTAAAATTGTATTTTGTTTAATTATAAAAATCCCGTTTCGTTCCTCTATTAGCGGTATTTGTGGGGGCGTGTTTGTGTCTTTGTGTGTGTGTGTATGAGAGAGAGAGAGAGAGGAGGGAAATGGTTAAATGAAGCAAGGGGGGTAGTAGACAAAGCACGTAATCTCTTTTAATTTTCTAATTTTTTTTTGTTGGTTACCGCTTTTTTTTAATACTATTTCCTTGTGTAATGAGTTAAAAGCTGAAGTTGTTGAGTCTCCATTTTGCACTTCCGCAACCGCAGTGGTATTGTGTGTACGTTCATTAAGAACAAGGATTAGCTAACTTTATTTTCGAATTTTTACAGGTGGTTTAAATCTCGTCTTGGATATTGAAATATGAACACACAATATCAATCCATGGTAATACGGATGTAAAATAATGTTATCTAATTTGATTTTTCAATCAATCAAATAAAATTTTCCTTTATGTCCTTAATTGAAATACATAATTACTTTTAAAAAATCAGACTCTAAAAAAAATTAGATTTTTTTTAAATACCGAATGAAACGAGGATCCGATTTTATCTCTTCCGTTTGAAATTTCGTCTATCTGTGTTACCAAACGCAAGGACCAATTTTAACAAAGTTTGTCAGGGAAGTTCTTTGAACCTAACTAATCCAAACAACGGATGTGTGGTATATATTATTTTTAATTTATATACATATATAGTGAAACTGACGTCTTAAACCACATACGCAACGTTTAATTCACGTGTATAGTATTTGGAACCCGCCTCGGTGGCGTAGTTGGCTAACGCACTAGTCGTGTTGAGCTCGACCTCCGAGGACGGGGAGATCGAGGTTCGAATCTCGGTCGGGTGAACGGGGGATGGTTTTTCCTAAATGGTTTTCCACTCTCCCACCACGCAAATGTGGGTTCACTTCCTCTAAATTCAACCTTCCAAATTCCTCATCCATTAGCGTAATTAGTACTTAAGCGTATAACCCGAACGCGGTGCTAAAATATTTTTTTAAAATATAGTATTTGAAGTATTTAAACTTTTCATGGATCTATAATTACCTTTAAATTGCCGTCGCTAAAACGAGAAATTGCAAATTTTTTTCGCTTGTAAGCTATTATTCAATAGCTTTCCCAACTCAAGCCCAATAACTGGAAGAGGCTATTACTTTTTTATGTCAATACTGATGACATCTCATTAATTTATTAGTGTTATTATGTGACCTGGTGATCTAGGGTAAGGTTTCAGAATTCTGTGCTAGGGTTCCGGGGTTCATTCCTCGGTCCTGGCACAGATTTATCTAATTTCCAAACCCTTCCTTCACCTCGGACAAGACTTGTATTCACAACTTGTGAATATGTGGAATTCAAGGCCTCCACCGTGGTTCGGATCCCACGTGAAACCTCCTCCATTTCATCTTAACAATCACAATACCATTACACATTAGCGTAAGTGCGTACAACCCGAAAAGGGTAGTAAGACGCGGTGCTAATGATGATAATAATAATAATAATAATAATAATAATATTTTATAGGTTATAATAATCTCTAACTAAATTGACAGCTGCAAATCACATGACGTATGAATACGGGAAAGTAGATTTAATAACTTTTATAACTATTAGATAGAGGCTTCCTATGAAAATTCATCTGTAGGTCTAAAGAGAAAACCACAAAATTTAAATAATTTGCTCATAATATAATTTCCCTCCAGGCGCAGTTAAATAAATACAAAAACATAATTTAAATTACAATTCAATTAGAGGGAGCGAGGTCCACTATTAATAAAACTAACAATATCCAATGTAGATATTGATTAAAATTCAAACTATTATTTTAATCGATTCTATTGTTTATCCCGGTGATTTATTAAGATCTGAGCTTTATTTTTTAATAGTTGTTTGTTTTTATCAAGTTTAAACTTGTCAAGGCGGCCACCTGTTGCACCGAACCAACCCTTCCCCCTCTCCTACATACACAGGTGGGAATATTAATCATTTTACGTGAGGGGAAGGAAGGTGAAACGGACGCATTCTCGAAATATCAACCTTTAACTTGTTTCGATTTTTTTTAGAAAAAAAAATATTAGAAAGAAAAAGAAGAAACAATCCTTAGATTTTTTGTTTTGTTTAGAAATACCATCATAAAGTTGTTCAGACTGTAAACCATTACCTAGATTTAATGAAATATTTGATATTTTTTTTACCCACTATGGTGGCTAAAGGGTCTATCTAAGACAAGACCTGACTCTCGCAATATACTAGACTGCCGATAACGGGACGATAAGGGCTAGAACTCATTTAAGATGTTCTAAGGGTGGTTTTTGAATCATTTTTCAATCCACCCCTCACGCAATTTTTTTTATTAGGACTTATACTTACCTGTTTAGATTAATTTGACTTGTTTAAACTTTATTCACTAATAATAGTTATTAATAATACTTTTAACATGAAGGCTATTAATTGCTTAGTCTTAAGAGCTAATACGAAAACCACTTTAATATACTTTAATGATCCCGGCAGAGTTCGAGTCTAGGTCTCCGCGGCACCGGCGAACCATGCGTGATAAAATTTCTTTTTTTTTTATTACTGCGTTTGGGCTATACGCTTATGTACTAATTACACTAATGATTTTAGGTGTTAGGAAGGTTACCCGAATTTGCGTGGAAGGAAAGTGGAAAACCATTTTGAAAAAACCTCAGTACACCCAACCGATATTCTAACCTTGATCTCCCCGTCTATCGATAGTCTAGTCTACTGAGAGAATAGCGCGTTAGACCTTACGGCCACCGAAGCTGTTTTCTGTATCTAAATTTATTCCATATAAAATATTAACTGTTAGAGCTGTATCTGCCAAACTTTTAATAACTCTGAATTTATGAACGAATTCAAAGGCGTTATAAATGTGGGTTTTTTTTTACATCAAAATAATAGGCCTGTACTATTTTGTTTTTACATGCCGCGACAGTTGAAGTAGCTCTGCGAACAAATTTGGTTTTATTAATTATCAAAATTAAGTGATCCCACATTAGTAAATGCTAACGTTTCTAACTATAACTAGTGTCATAATTATTCTCTATTTACAGTTTAATGCAGTTTCTAGTAACATTCACACAACTTTGTTCTGAAGCGACTTAGAAATATAGTCATAACACCGTGACTACTGTTGCCGTGTCTTGTCATAAGTTTAGAGAGTTTCCTAAAATGAGAAATATCTCCATTGTATTAGCTTAGCTCATTTTGCTCAGTCAATATTACCCCTTACCTTCTCCACGTGGCAAAGTTTTAGCACTCCTAATAACTGTCACCGTATTAAGAAAGCATTATGTCCACAGGTGTTACTATTCTGTACTCTTATCTAAAGAAATATCATACAATGTGTTTAAAAAAAGGTATTTTCTATTTGAAGGTATTTATAAACAAAAAGCTGTGCTTAAAATTTATTTTTCATGGTCTTTGTAAGCCTCTTATTTCCAATTTCAGTTTTAAATGCTATAAAAAATATGTTTCCAAAAAGTGATCTTCAGTAAAAACGAACAAATTGGTAAATTAATCAACACAGACTTTTATTATTTTAAGTAAAATAGTAAGTTAATTTTAAACTGTTGCATTATTGTATATTTTACAAGGGGTTCTTTTTTTTTTTTTAGAATTAGCTTTTAACTACTTAGAAAAGTATTTTTCTTTATAATAAATAAAATGTATTGGATAAATAAACGTCATATTTAGTATTATACTCTATGAAAGATCTCCAAAAGTTATTCTAACTATTAAAGAAATAATTTTTCTTCAGATCGATGTATATAGTATTCCTTCAACCTTATGAAAACAGCTTGAAAATAGTTATTTTTTATCTGTGAATATTATGTTAATAAATCTAATGGTTTTAACATTATGACTCTCACGTTTATTCATTGGATTTTAAATTTTATTTCTTTGTCTTAAAACGGACTTACCTGGAATGGAAGACGATTAAAGTTAATATTTTACCGTTTTTATAACAAAAAACATTTCTGTCCAAAGAAAATAAATAAATAATTTTACTTCAGTAGATACATATATTTTAGTTTTCGTCACATCTCAACGGTTCTTGAATATTTTTCTTAAACATTTGAAGATACACTTTTTAGATCAAAAAATAAGATGTAATAAGCAAATAATTCCGCCGTGTCCATGACAAATATTAAAGAACTTTTGCCGTTAATATATGTTTACAAACTAAACTGAATGTATCTGCTGGAGAAATATTTATTTTATTTTGGTCCAAAACAATTTTTTGTAATAAAAACTACAAATATTCTGACCTTAGTTCGCGTTTCCTTCCAAGCTTACAGATATAATGAACTCACGACTGTCTTTGTTCTTAGCATTAACATAATTTGTAGTAATCATTTATTATTATTATTATTATTATTATTATTATTATTATTATTATTTTATTATTATTAGCACCACGTCTTACTACCCGTTCTAGTTATACGCACTTACGCTAATGTGTAATGGAAGGGTGATTGTGATATGAAATGGAAGACCTACAATTTAACGTGGGATCCGAACCACGGTGGAGGCCTGGCATTCCACACATTCACAAGTTGTGATTAATACACGTCTTGTCAGAGGTGAAGGAAGTGTTTGGCAATCAGATAAATCTGTGTCGCGACCGAGGATTGAACGCCGCACCCACAGTACAGAAGTCTTGACACCTTACCCCTATACCGCACCTAGGTCACCTTTCAGTAATCACTTTACCCGCAACGGTGGCTGCGTGGTCTAAAGCGCGACCATTGCAGTAGACCAGACTGCCGATGATGGGGATATCAAGGTTCGAATCTCGGTTAGGTGTACTGAGGGTAGTTTTTCCCCAAATGGCTTTCCACTCTCCCTCTACGCAAATGCGGGTACATTTCCTTTGAATATAGCCTACATAATCCCTAAATTCATTAGCGTGATTAGTACTAGTACAAAAGCTTAAAATCTGAACAGGTAGCCACGCAGTATCTTAGTGCCAGCTAGACTGTCATTGCACTTTCTCGTTTTTAACAGGGTTATTTTAGCGTTTTAACGATGTTTACGCTT
Source organism: Timema podura (assembly GCA_033556935.1). Lineage (NCBI taxonomy): Eukaryota > Metazoa > Arthropoda > Insecta > Phasmatodea > Timematidae > Timema > Timema podura. Next base: position 46,144,176 of record JAVRXN010000012.1, read on the forward strand.
TCTCACATGTGATTTTACACCCTCTTTGCACACACTTACTTAAATTTTCTTAAAGTCACCACCACCCCTTACGTCAAGTAGTTAATGTACCCTTATTCTATACAAAACCCTACACTATCGTAATATGTTCGATTAAGGAGATAAGGCTATCTATTGAGAGGTTAAAGTAACTTTACTGTAGCTAGCTAGTGTTTACATTTTGTCTCTTGTGAGGCTCCGTTCACACTCAACCAGCTGCGTCGCGGAAACTTGTCACGAACTAGGCGTCGGGCCGTCTTTATTTGAAGTTCAACTTCCTCGAAGGGAATACGTACATATATTTTGAACTGTATTCCCCAAGTGTGAATGATGTCCACACGCTACTAAAATCTATCGGATAATATTTCTGTACCTGCACCGGTGAGCACATGGAAAAAGACGTCACTGTCATATCTTGTTTGCCGGCGATGGGTAAAGCTAGGGCCACACGGACCATTTTTTCCCGCTGCGTTAAAGCTGTTTTTTTGTCGCTTGAAAAAATTGAAACCATGAGTAGTTTCAACTGCCGGATGCTAGACAAGCGATAAATATCTCACGACAGAGGTACGTCAGATTCGGCTTCAAGGTCATGTCACGTCTGAATGCGCCGGGGTCCATTTTCCAGGCGACATATCCCGCCTCTCTACCTGCCACGCGTGTGACAAAAACCGAGGGATGCTCCTCCACCAGGGTTGTGCCTCCACGTTCCTCCAATTGGCATTCAAGTGTAACCCCAAGCCACGTTTATTTGCGCTGTGATAAGTGTTATATTTTTAAAATGAGCTGTAATATTCAATATTCAATATGAATGATGGGGTTATCGATTTAATTGATAGTGAAGGAATTATTATTATGCACGTTGAAACGATCTCGTCGACGGACTACAACCACTGATGTTGCAGCTAGACGTACACCCTACAACTTGTAGCGGCAAATCATTGTTCCCGATATAATTAATAGGAATGATGTTTGCGTGACTGAAATGTAGACAACGCTTAAGAGACGTCATGGGCGACAATCGGTTACTATTATTATTATCATTATTATTACTAGCACCGCGTCTTATTACCCGTTCGGGCTATACGCACTTACGCTAATGTGTAATGGTAGGGTGATTGTGAGATGAAATGGAGGACCTACAGTTTAACGTGGGATCCGAACCACGGTGGAGGTGTGGCATTCCACACATTCACAAGTTGTGATTAATAAAACGTCTTGTCAGAGGTGAAGGAAGGATTTGGCAATCAGATAAATCTGTACCGGGAGCGAGGATTGAGCCCCGGACCCCCAGCACAGAAGTCTGACACCTTACCGCCTAGACCGCCAGGTCACCTCGGTTACTGTCGCTCTGTGTAACCTCCCTACTACGAATTTCGCAGCTTCGACTACGCTCCTTTTATCGCTCCGTCTAGCAGCCTCCTGTCTGACTTAAGTATTCACGATTTTTGTAGCTGAGGTCTGAGCGGGAAAATTCATTCGTGTGGCGTTAGTCTGAGGTTGGACTCAAATCAAGGGCGGGTGTACTGAGTATCTTCATATCTCAAATAGTTTCCCTCTCTCCCCTCAACTACGAATGAATTTATCTCACTTTTCTAGATCGGAGTCTCTACTTTTGTCATTCAAGTAGATCCTCATTTTTCCTCGTGAGGCTGAGACGACCCCAATCCAGAACCACTGATTTACATAAAATCTGTAAGTACCGGGGATCGAACCTGGAATATTTTGATTTGTAGTCGGGAACTATGACCATTAAACTACAAAGGTGTTTTATTTTGAGTTAATGTAAATAGTATACTCGTGTGTTAAGTTTTATTCGGCTAACATTTTCAATGAGATATGCTTTGAAAATCTTTAAAATAAACTATGCTAAATTCAATCGTTTTTATGTCCTTTTTTTATGTCTAATTGTACACTGTGTCTTTCTACAAGTCCGGTATATCCATATATTCACACTGTTGAAGAAGAATAAGGAATATGTAACCTATAGCAAATGCGCCCGAATTTGCATGAAGGGCAGGAGTAGAAAGCTATCTAAGAAAACCACCCTTGGAGTATCCGGCTTGTATTATAACTCCGACCTCTCTGTCATTTGCAAACCAGATCTGATTATATGTACACCTTAATCCCCGTGCTCACTGATGCTGTTGTAGATATAGTTGAAACTTAAAGAGTTTCAAGTGACATTATTTTTTAAGACCCGTTAAATAGGGCCAGCTTCATATTCAGCATTATTACGCCTCAAGTGCGGTGCTATACTAAATACAGGACGACACCTACTTACGCAAGAATGGAATACGCCAGTCTCGCATATGAAATTTGCTCATTCTTTTCTGATTTAGGTAGGTATAAATCATACTGTAGCGCAACAATTGAGGCGTACTGACTGGCTAATAAACTGGCCTTTTAACTGACAAGTCACCTAAATAGAAATATATCTCCTATAGCAACCAAGATTCAACTTTTCCTTGTAACGATCCTGGTCAACTCGTAAAGACACGTTTCGTGTTGACCTGTTTTCATCTTATTTTTGTCATTTTACTTGGTCCAAAACCACTTCAGGACGACCCTCCACCCCCCAACCTCAACCTTCTTGTTGCCATCTTTCAAAAATATATCTCCTTCCTCCTAACCTTCCCACCTTTTACCCTCTCGCCCCCATCCCTCACCCCCACCTCAACGTCACTAAACCCGACCCAGTTTCTCTTGCCCTGCGTTCTCCGCCCCCCCCCCCCCACCCCCTTTTCGCTTCTGCTAGATTTTGTCGACCTCGAAATTGGTTTCCGCTGGACTGATTCGACGTTCTTGTACTCGCCGTACAAGGGAGCGTAAATAACATAGCTCTCTAACCCATATCTCCTGATCTACAGTGTGTCCCAAAGCAACTAAAACATAACCTTAAAATAACCAGTTTTTGGAAGTAAAATAAATTTAGATAATTTTTATTACCAGCACATTGTCTAACTCAAGTAAAGTGATTGTGGGTTCAAACCCAGCCGGGGTTGACGGATTTTTCTTGAGTGATACAAATCCTTCTCACAACTTCCTTAGGACGGGAAGTAAAGCCGTTGGTCCCATGTCGATTGTGTCATGTAAAATAACCATGGAAGGTATGTGAAAATATCCTTTTCCGATCGATTATAAAAATGCTCGTGTGCTGATGTAATCAATCTGTTCAGAAAGTTCACGTTAAATACCTCAAATAAATAAATATAATACAAACTATATAGTATGATAATGGAAGTTTTATTTACGATATAAATTTTTCTCCAATGGTAGGGGCCCAATTATTTGAAGAAAGATTTAATTTAAGGACTACATATGAGACGTAACCTATAGACGATAACCATGGATGATTGTGCCAACTTTATAAGTTAGAACCGGGCCCAAAAAAGTTGGTGACCCCCTGGTATAAAGCATCACTCTCGTGTTAGGCTGACCTACTGATGACGGGGAAATTGGGGTTTGAATCCCGGTTGGGTCTACTAAGGTGTTCTTTCCTAAGTGGTTTCCCACGCTCCCTTAGCACAAATGCGGTTAGATTACCTTTAAAATGCGTTCTTCTTCATCTTATCAATAAGAGTAACTACCATACTATATCTTTAACACTAACAGGCAATAAGACGTGATGCTATTGAAAATAAAAATATTTTGTGGCCCATTCTTATATTTAAATTTAAATTGTGGGCATTAAACAAAAATAATTGCCCAGGCCTATCTCTAATCCAACTTTAATTAGTAAAACCTCACCTAAAAACCAGAAAAGTTGCTAGACCTACTATCATGTATGGTCAGGTCGGTTGAGGTGCAGATTTTTTTTTTTTTTAACATCGCGTCTTACTGCCTGTTTCGGCTATACGCCTGTTACACTATGGGTTAGGCATTATGAAGGCTCAATTTATATAAAATGCACCCGTTTTGCGTGGAGGAAGAGTGGAAACCCCATTTATGAAAACCACCCTCGTTGGACCCGACCGAAATCGAACCACGATCTCCCTGTCTTCGGCAATCTAGTCCAACACGAGAGTCAGCGTGTTAGACCACGCGGCCACCGATATTGTTTTTTTGCCTGTGAAAAAAAACTTACGTAGTTCCTAAGTGATTTTAAGTTTTGTGTGTTTTTTTTGTTTGTTTGTAGGACGTGCAGATAATGAAAGCCTTGGTATTGGCGAAGAGGAGCGGGGACAGAGTCAGTATCAGGTCATGTGCTTCGTGTGTCACTTCCACAAGCAGACTTCATCTCGTCAGACGCCATGTCCAAACTCAGGCAGGTTAGTCGGCTGCACAAGTACAGTAGCGATGGAAATTTTCTGGAAAATGTTTCGCTGCGGTGGTTTGCGTTAGAGGGGTCGAATCATATAGCTGACACCTAGAGCTTATTATATATGTCACCGGCAATGGTGAAATCCAGGCATCTCTATAAATGCCTAGGACTTTTATATAATAATTACCAGAGTGGTTTTTGCAAAGTATGAAATAAACGCGTTTTGATGTTGTATTTCATATTATTTTCAAATTCTTTGTCTTTTTGAAGTCCCGGAATATGTTATCAAATTTTTATCAGTTCTATATAAGTCTTGCGCCATTTTCTTGCAGGCTCACCTAATTCCTAGGATTTAGTGGTCAGGTTAGGATATTTTAGAATAGGGTAGTTAGGTAGGTTAGGTTAGTTAGGTTAGGCTAGCTATTGCTCTCGGTAATACATATGAATTGTTTATTCTATAAATATTCCTACGAAAAGTATTAAATACAACAGCAAAACTAATTTTAATTTCATACTTTGCTAAAACCACTTAGGAATTATATAGAAAACCTAGGCATTTGTAGAACGCCGGGTTTCCACTTATTGCCGTTAACATAAACACATCAAATACTGTGTTGAAATATGAGTGGGTTGATGGGGAGAGGGAAGGCAGAGGGACAAATGTTATCAAATACTCGGGGCAACCTTAAAATTATTTTAATTAACTTATTGATGTTAAGAATACTTTAGTACGAACATTACGGTTCTACAAAGGCCTGCATTCATTCATTCGTTTATTTACTACTTACTACTACTAATGGTAAAGAGGGGTGGGTAGGTCCGTATTCAAGGGAAGGTGGCAGGGGTTACTGTCCCAGGGACTCCGCCAACTGTTGCAATAAAAGCCCACTTTTGGCTCTATATAGATTGCAGTAATGTTAAGATATTAAAATTAAAAAATACATCTTACCATATCAATTTTTATTTATTTATGGACAAAATATTGCTTACTTTCTTATGAATGGCACGTGTGGAAAACTAAGATTTCAACTTTCCATTTTTGGACGGAAAATGTGTAAATATAAATTAAACAAAACAACATATTCTCAAAGCTTTGACCTTATTTCTGTTCTTATCAAGATTAACTAAAAACAAACTAAGTATATAGTAAAAATGTTATTTTAAACGAACCTAATTTATTTGTAATGACAATATTTCTTTATTCAAATTATATATTTAGCATTGAACTTTTAACAGTTAATTTTGTAAAAGAAAATTTATCTTGTCGAAACGTTTAAAAGAAATATATTTGCATTATGTTGGGGCCTGCAATTTTTCACAGCCCTGGTGCCTCAAAAAGTCTAAATACGGGCCTGGGAATAGGAAACACGAGGTGATTAAGGCCATACTTATACTGTCCCATTTTTATGGAGAAGGCTTTTTTTTAGGAAACTCATTTTTTTTTTTTGCTGCCAAAATTGATAATAGGTAATTGTACGATGTTAATATTTACCTAAAGTGACAGCTTCAGATCACGTGACGTGACGTGTGAATACGTGAACGTAGATATAGTAACTTTTATAACTGACGGCTAAGCTAAAATTACCTGAAAATTCAAAAAAAAAAAAAACTTCAAATTTTCAAAATTGACCAACAAATATGAAAGCTCGTAATAAATACACATGACTATATCATACACGCACCTTACTAAATGTAAAATGCATTGAAACGATTGTAATATACAAACTTTTGTATTCTGTTAAATATAATATTGATTTACAAATGCCTGCTTCATAAGTAATAGCTACCCCTCCCAACGCAACCCTCTCCAGCCTAGTTGTAGTGTCACGCCAGTAATTTGAATTTTACAAACTAAACAAGTAAATAGGATACTAAGTCCATCGCCTACATAATCTTATAATTCCAACAAGTGTGTTTGAAAAAATATGTTTAAGCATATATGAAACCAAGAAAATATGAGCTTAGATTCCAAAATGACCAAAAAAAATCCATAAAATATACATCTTAAGCAAGGGACTGTGAACAGAGTTTATGTACTCATGAATATTTTATGTAACGAACAAAAGAAAAAAAATGGCATGCCATCGAAATTTGGGTTCTGCAGATAAGGTTATCAATATTTATGACGAGACAGTTTTATTTATTTTTTTCAGAAATAAATATGTTATAAAATGGCACTTCGTCCTATATTTTATTTACTTAACTACTGTATGGCGCTAAGAACTCAAAGTTCATTGCCTAATTTATAAAAGTACGCCACATATCTCTCTCTTGAGCTAGCTCCATCCAGTCCACCTCATTACTCCTTATCTTGAGATAGACTATTTATATCAAGTCCACCTCATTACACCTTAGCCTTATCTTGAGATGGACTATTTATATCCAGTTCAGCTCATTACATCCTATCCCTATGTTGAGATATGTCTTTCCGGTCCAATTCATTACACCCTATTTCTTTCAGGTCTCTTCTAATGTTATCCTCCCATCTGCGTCTAGCTCTTCATATTGTGTTTGCCAATCAGTAACCTGAACGTGGTTCTAGATTATTTCATTTGCGCTGCATGTCCTGCCCACCGTAATCTACGAGACTTGATTATCCTAACAATGTCTTGTGATGAGTGCAGGGTTTATAACTCATCATTATGTAGCCTCCTCCACGCCCCAGTAGCCTAATTACTTTTTGGACCTAGTATCTTCCTAAACAGCTTGTTTTCTTACTGTAAGTAAGGTATTCTAAAAATCTTGTTAATCGCATTATTTCCAATCAATAGGTCTAAAAATAACTAAACGATTAAAAAAATCGAATTTATCAAAATAATCGTAACAAAAACCACACGTAAGATATGGATTAGAGAGGGAGTGGTCGAAAATCTTTTTTTAAAAAAAGCCTTACAATATTTAAGGACGAGCCTTAAGACAGTAGCTGATCTTCTAACTTGATTGACAACTAATGGGCTCTGCTGTAATATCCCTTGCTGTTCACATGGCCTAGTCAGTGACGTGAAACTAAGGGTTCGGTCAGACTGACAAGCGCGCTAGCGACTGCATGGCTAAACTGGCAAGCGAGCGCGTGATTAGCAGATATCTCTCAATAGCTGTTGACGGGGAGGCTTGGCTCAATGAACTGAGAGTGTTTTTTACAACTGATTAATTGTTGTGGTGTTGCCATCATTCATCTCTCCACGCTGATGGTGATTCTTATTTGTAAAGGCCTAATTCGATTATAATATTGAAGTATTTTAATATTTCGGGTTTACATGTATACAGTATAGTATTTATGGTCTTATCAATTAGGCCATTAGTAGCAAGTGTGTTAAACTTATCAATAATAATAAAAAAAAGTCAAATATCACGTCAAATCGAGAAGTTTTTCTAGCACGCAATGGACCAACAATCAATAGCGCCTGTAAACTAGACTGTTCCGGCTCGAGTGCGTCTCTCGGGTCGCTCGCTCGCTGCAGTCTGGCCATCCCTCATTACAGCCGATGTGTTCTATTTTATTTTTTTAGTCTCGCGCTAGCTCGCTCGCTCGCCCGCCCGGTCTGGCCGTACCCTAATGCGTTTCTCCGCCCTCTCTCTTTTCCTCCAGAAAAACCCCGGCACCATCCGCACTCCAGAGGAAGACAAAGGTCGTGAGAACTTCACGATGGACCTTTACGTCGACGTGGCGAGATCGGCGGTCATCTCCAGGCACATAGTGAGCCTGTGTTGGAGGCTGGAGACGCTACTTACACCAGAGAGGCGGACATCACCCAGTGGTCCACGCAACCAGGTAGGTCATCATACATAAACCTTCGATTTTATTACGGATGGACACTCCGTTTATCTTAAAGGTAGCGAACAGTCTTACCTTGACGCACTACAGTATGGCTACATCTTATAAGCTGCGCCATAGTGGAACCATTCAAGGAAAGTTGGCAACCTTTCAGGGCAAACAAAGGATACTTTTAAAGCACCTTTAAAAAAAACATAATTTTTGTGTCCAACAGTGATAAAATTTTAATACCTTATCATAGTTATTTAAAAGTACTGATAATTTTTATCAAAAATTTAGCTTCGGATCACATGATTTAACACATGAATATGTGAAAATAAACCTTGTATTTTTTATATTTGTGCGATATATACATGTGTAAGAAAATGGGTGTGTACCTATTATGTTCCATCTTATCAATCAATATTCATACATACCTTTATATACATCCCGATGTATAGAGAAAGTAATTTTTTTTGACATTATTATTTATTAGTATTTTATTTATTTTATAATCATTCGGTTAAGAAATTGCAGGCTACATATCTCAAAAAAAAAAAAAGATAGTAAGATTGCTGATAGTAGTCAGTTTAATAAGTAGTAAAGTTCTAACCGCTTCGGTGACCGCATGGTCTAACGCGCAACTTTGTGTTAGCCTAGACCTGCTTAAGACGGGGAGATCGGGGTTCGATCCCGGTCTTGTATACTGAGGGTGAATTTTCCTAGATGGTTTTTACTCTCCCTTAACGCAAATGCTGGTGCACTTATCTAAATTAAACCTTGCTAATAAGTGCAGTTAGTACGTAAGCGTATAACCCTAACGGCCAGTAAGACGCGGTGCTAAAATAAAAGTAAGGTTTCTAGTGTAAATATTAAATTATAAACTTTCTACTCATTTCAATTTGTAATTTAAAAAAAATTCAATTGTGTAAGCAAGAAAATATTATTTTTAACGAGAGGTTTTTTGTTGTTGTTCTGGTGTTTGGTTAACTGCCTTTCCTCCCTTCCCTCCCCCGCTTAGTAATTATAACCCACTTCAACCACAACCCAATTGTTCGATGCGTTAAATTTCCCCGGCTATTCCGGGATCCAATTACTAAACTATATTGAAAGAATCCTTTTTTTGGGGGGGGGGGATATAGTTTATTTCTTTCTCTCTCTTTGTCTCAATCGTTCTTCTCTCCCTACTCCACATTTCTAATAGAACTGTCATCGACATGTTGGCTTGTTGGTTAGTCCTGATTATAGCATTGGTCGGGAATTCGCTTCTATTTCATTATCATCCATTCATAAAGTAATTCAAGTCATTAGATCTAATTAATTTTCAAAGAGCGTCAACATGATATTATAATATCGATGTCTCGTTTAGGAGGACGCAGAAAGCATGTTTTGATTTCGAGGTGGGTGTTAAAGGCCTTATCTGTACAGTTTTTGGACAAAAAATCTTTTTGACCAAACTAAAAAAAAAATGCAAGTTTTTAAGCCTGTCCTTGACAGGCTGATTAAACGTAAACTGAGTATGTAATGTCAAAAGTCTGTAAAAAAAAAATCTTATCCACTGATACCTTATTCATCGCTGTAGGCTTTGTATTAGTTGAGAAAAAGGGATGTTGACAACAGAAATAATATATAGGATTTTTAGTAAATAATTTTATACACTTAGTAACCTACACAGTTTTTGAATATTTGTCGTGAGTATTGCGAAATATGAACAGAATTTTATTTTCTCATCACCGCGTTTGTTCTTGTTTAGGCTATACTATAAATGATAATTACTCTATCGGGCAGATATGGGGAAAGAAGTATTTTAAAGGATAAGGGTAGTGGGAAACCATCTATGAAAAAACCCCTCATTAGATCCGACTGGCATTCGAACCTGATCTCCTCGTCTCTACGCAGGCCAGAAACTTTTTAGATGAGAGAAAAGTATCCTTTTTTTAATTCCGTAATCATATGAAAAATATATTCAAGCATTAAATAGATTATTATGTGAAAAAAAGACTAAACTTATCTACCAAATTTTTTTAATTATTAATTTTGGCTAAAAAATTTTTGTCACACAAACTAACTGAAACTCGCGTTCCCTTCCAACGCGCCTTAAGAGCCTATCCCACGACTGATTAACCGGGCTCTTAGATACTAGATTACGGTTAAAATATTATCTGATTGCGATAGAGCGTGATAAATATTAATTAATGATTGGTATTAAAATACGTTTTATTTTATTGTGCCCTAACCTTATTTTTTTTATCTAGAAACATCTACATACAATACAGAACGATTTTGTAATTTTGTGTGGGATGGGTAGCACCCTTAATGGGAACCCCAGATGGTTCCTTAAGAGCGTGCCAATCAACTCTGTGATACAGTCGGCTATTAATCGTAAATTAAACCAACACTATTGCACGTCGATAAAAATTTCTTGTTAAACATTAATGGAGATAAAAAGTTAATAGAAGTTCTTAGCACGGAACATTGTTCAAATATTAAATGATAATTAGATCAAAACCGTTATTGTAAAGGTCGTTTTTGACCATTTTTGAATGGCTACACAGATAAGTATTTTGCACAAATCTTTACTCTATCTTATTAGGGACATATTGTATTTAACAATAAACTTAGTCGCTTTGTCCCCCTATTGTCACCGCGGAAAACTTCTAGTAATTGTTCAAATATGAATGCACTGTACACATTTTGGCATATCGTCTTTTATTTTATCCTTTTACTCCCATACCTCGCGTGAGCCGGGAGCTGAGTTGCCCTGCTATGGAGGCACGCTCTTTATTCTCCGAACATTTAATAACTGTGGATAGTAAAATAATTGTTCTCAAACAATAGGACAAAGTAGTTAACTAATTCAGTTTAATATCATATTCTGAAAATTGAAAAATGAACTTGGACACGGGAATCGAACCCGGGCCTGGCCGAGTCAATCCAGTCTAGGTGTCATTTTTCAATTTTCAGAATATGCTATCTAACTGAAATAATTACCATTAATATAGCTCTGGCTATTTACTCTAATAATTCAGTTTAGCTTGGCAAAACACACATAAAAAATTACTGATAGTATTTGGAAAAGGGTTTGAAGGGGTTCCAAACCCCTGTCCTCCCCCCCTTTTACCCAATGACTACCCACTGCTCATTTTAAATAGCTGATTTTTTTTTTATTTCATTCTATTTTACGATACCCGCGTTGTGTTAAATAACATTTTATTGAAGTGTTTTTTTCAATTTCAAACAGGACCATGAAAGTAAATAAATCCATACGCAATATTCTTTATTTATTTTTAACAGATGTTTATGGTACTTGAGGTTGAGTTAAATATAATATTCTTTTATTAATCATCATGAAACATTGTATTTAACAAAATTCAATTTGTAATACTAAAAAAATGTTATTAGTAGTCTATATTTAAAGCCTGAGGAAATATTATTTATTTTTACGATCTTTTTTTTTTTTTTTTTTTTTTGCCCCTCTCAATAATTTTATACTTTGATCTCTTTGGATTAAACTTCCGTCATCGAAAATACTTTTATCAACTTCTCTTTATTTCATCGAAAAGAACATGTGATTTAAAAATAATCCTGGATTAAGTTAGCCCATGTTAAGAGAGTTTTTTTATTTTATTGGCGCGTGGTGCAGTCTTGCGTGAAGCAACGCTAAGCCTACTTACCAAGAACTATTAAACCCTGTTCTCTGTGAAAGCTTAGGATAGACCAGGAGCGGATTAGGATTGTTTGGTTATAGGCAAGGCCTAGAGTCTTTCATCACGTCCAACTTCGTAATAGAGGGTGGGCTTTGACAGCCATAACTTGGTGGACCAGTCTTCTGACGAAAATATGTTTATTTGGGGGTGGAAGTACATATTGTTTTATTGTGTGTACAGCGGTTTATAACCGTCTGGAACTATCCGCATATTGGGGTAGGGATGAGGAAAATATGAATTTAAAGCAAATGTACCCGCATTTTGCGTGGAGAGAGAGAGTGAGAAACTATTTAAGCGAAAAGAACTTCTTAAGAGAATCAAACTGAGAATTTTTTCTAAGCACTGTCTTTCTACCCGTTCGGTTTACACTCTTATGTACAGTACTAATTACGCTAATAGTTTTAGGGGATTGAGAAGGTTATATTTATAAGTGTACCCGAATTTTGTGAGGGAGGGTGGAAAACCATTTTGGGGAAAACCACCTTCAATACACCTGACCGAGATTCGAACCTTGATCTACCCGTTATTTGCTATCTTAGTCTACTGAAAAGTATGCGTTAGACCATGCGTTCATCGAAGCAGGTAACTTGAGATTCAAACCTCGGACATTTCCAAACCTGAAATCAAATGAGATCAAGGATACGAGAGATTCATAGTTTATTATAATCATATAAACCCCAAGCACTTGTTTGTGTTACGATCGCTCTGAAACCGCACACACAGTAGAATCCTGTCAAGCCGAAGTGTCGTACTACCAGAGGTAGTCTAAACACAAGGTTTCTTGAGAATCGTCTAGAACAGTGTTCCGTGGCACACTGGTGTACCGCAGTGGCATATTATGTGTGCCGTGCGGCCACAGCCTAGAACACCACTTATCTCTATTCTGTAAGAATAAGAATGAAGTTAGTCCGAGATGCAGCCATGAGTCATCCGCATTTTATACTTAATTATATTTTAAATGCGTCAGAACAAAATCAAAATCTTTTGCACAAAGTTAATAGTTATGATCTACCCAAATTAATGGTTGTAATAAGCATCGTGGAATTTAACTTGAAACTTTTTCTAATCATTTTTGTTGTTGTTCGAATGTTACTACGTCTAATATCAAGTATTAAAGAACTGTTTTGGATTATTATTTGTAGAAAAAAAGTATCTCATTAAACTTAATTTGAAATAATTTTGGCAAAACTGAAAAAAAGTAGCGAATTTAACTCTAGTTAAATTTCACTCCAATTTAACGTCTTAAGTAGCTATTATGATGATTTACGAGTCGGTAATCGAACCGGTAACTTCAGAATAGAGATGCGAGCTTTCACTCTGTGGTAAAATATAAAATGATCTTCTAAATTTGTCCCCGGAAGGGTTCATGTAAGCCTGGCGCCCTCTCCACTTACCTTGTAGAACTACTTGTGTTAGTTTCCATCTCTCCCCATCTTCTCCCCCGTGTTGATCCGATCAACTCAAACCCTTACACTCCCCTCACACCATTTTCAAATTCCCCCGCCACCCCCACAAGGCGTCACCTTTTAGCTCCCAACCAACCCTTCTCGGTTTGCCGATGTTCGCCCTTTAAAAATTAAAGACGCATTCTACGACCAATCTCTACCCCTTCTCTCAACCCACCCAAACCACCCCTATTTTTTTATATTTTTTTTTTACCTATTCCATCCTCCCCAACTTTGCTTCTAGATCTGCATGTTCATGGAAACTTCTACCCCGCGAGGAGGTTTTTTTTTTAAGCTTTCCTTCATTATGCGTCTACCGTTTGGGATTTTAGTGACTGAATGGGGAATTTTGTTTTTCAGCATGGAAGTCTTTTTTTTTTTTTGCCATTGAGTTTTTTTTTTATCTCTTTCACTCCCTCCCTTCCGTCCCTTTACTTGCGATTAAAAATTCATTGTTAGGTTGCTTTTTGGCGTTCTTCTTGAGTAGTTATTTTTTTTCTCCATTATGTTGGTCTTCTTTCTTAGTTTGTACATTGTAAGTTAGTGTTTATCTTAGAATATGTAACAACATGACTGCGTAGTCTTTTATTCTTATTTTATTTTTTGCTTCTAAAAGTTTGGGGTATACTTTTTTTGCTATCGTTTATTTTGACCCGGATAATGTAACCACTCTTTATAGCTTATTATAAATTGATTCTAAACTGTTCCTACTACAGCTCATAAAATAAAATACACCCCATAGAGAAGCAGAAGATTTTCTATGAATTTTTTTTTGTGAGACTTTTCATTTAAATCATTAAGAAATAAAATAAATGGTACCACAAAATTAAACTTTTTTTTCAAGCTGTAAATTAAATTTTGTGACCAGATTTAAAAAAAAGTCCGTTTTCAGTAAACTACCTTCATTAATATTAGAGATGTCAAACTCGATTATTTGATACCTCAATATCCTCGATATATTTATTCTTATTTATCATAAAAAACACTCCTCAAGCCCCATTTTGAACATAAACGTCAGCCATTATCGAAAGAGTTAAGAAAAACAAATTAGTTCTAAGTACACCACCCTTAAACTAAATCACACTTTTCCCAAAAAACATAGTTTTGATTATCGTAATAAACACTGTCTAGGTATCACTCTAAAACATATCTATGACTCTTTCGAGTCTTGGTCCCTAAAATAGACAGACAGACGGGCAAGTAAACAGACACACAGACAGACATACTTGAGGACAAACTAAATTTTTAAACCGACCTTTTCGGTTTCGTGGGCACATAAAATATTAAAGGCTCATATTATAAAATTACAATACTTTTTCTCTGTGTGAGAAATAAAAAATTATAATAAAAAAAGACCTAACTGTAAGCGTGTATATCTCGCCATCGTGACGGATACGATTAAAAAGATTAAAAGCGGATAACATTCCGTGACAGACTTGATCGCGTGGTTATCGCATATGAGTCTGTACCGCCGTACAGGGGGTTCGATTCCGACAGACCGTACTGGATTAATTTATGGTGGTTTCAGTTATCATCCAAGGCGAATGTAAATGCATTTTATTTAAAATAATAAAATGCCCGTTTATAAATAAAATGTTTTCAGTATGTTTGTCTAAAAACACGCACAAACATGAAATTGATAGAAAAGAAGTTTCCACTGTACCATATTTTTGATTGTTGCGTCTAACATTAGAATTGTCGACCTCGGGTGGTCTTGGGGTAAAGTGCTCGCCTCAGGACCCGATGTTTTTTGGGTTCAAACCCCAGCCGATGTCGACGTATTTTTCTTGAGTGATAAAAATCCGTAGCAAAACCTCCTTCGGTGGGGAAGTAAAGCCGTTGGTCCCATGTTGATTGTGGCATGAAAAAGAACCCTGGAAGGTATGTGAAAATACCTCTCCCGGCAAAATTGGTAGGCCTTTTCGCGCTCGATCATAGAAATTATCGTGTGCTCATATAAATCAATCGGTTCAGGAAGTGCACGTTAAATACCTCGTAAATTAAAAATATTAGAACTATAAAAGACTTAGAGCAGGTGTGCTAAACTTGAGGCAGGTGTGCTAAACTTGAGGCAGGTGTGCTAAACTTGAGGAAGGTGTGCTAAACTTGAGGCAGGTGGGCTAAACTTGAGGCAGGTGTGTTAAACTTGAGGCAGGTTTGCTAAACTTGAGGCAGGTTTGCTAAACTTGAGGCAGGTGGGCTAAACTTGAGGCAGGTGGGCTAAACTTGAGGCCCGTGGGCCTCATGAGTCCCAACCCACGATTATGTATTAGGCCTACCCGTGAACTTTATGATGAATATATTATATACATGGCCTAATGATTTTTAACACCCTTTTATAAATATTCCATTAGGAAGGTTACTCCTGGTAACATTTAATTGCGTCAAATTTAAAACCTTTTAAAGATGGTCAAATTATTAAAAAAAAATTTAAAAAAACGCATCTTGGACACGGCAAAAATTTCTGGAAAAAAAAAGACAAGCATAGTCTTAATATTTTATATTTTACTTTTATATTTGTAATATAAGTGTGTTAATTTGGAGCTACAGATTTGGTGTCCGCGTGTCCAAACGCGCTACTCTAGTAGTAAACTAGACTTTCGATGACGGGGAGATCGAGGTTTTAATCTTTGTCGGGTGTACTTTTTCCCAAAATAGTTTTACATTCTCCCTCGACCCAAATGTGGGCACACTTCCTCTAAATATAACCTTCCTAATCCATAAAACTATCAGCATAATTAGTACATAAGCGTTTAACGCAGTGCTAAAACAAACAAAAAATTTGAGTTATTTTTACTTAAAAATGTGACTTTTTATTTTTTATTTTACTTAAAACTTTAATTTTATAAATTTATTTTCCCTTTTTCATTTCCCATTTATTTATTTTGACACTCTTGACCTCGCTTTTTGTAAGGTAGTTGCACGAAATAAATGGAAGAGGGGAAAACGTTCTGCACTTAAGGCTCTTAATCTAAGGCAGTATTTCCAAAACTTTTCTTCTCTCTCCTAACTTTTTCAGGGCCGTGGCCTAACCCACGTACCCCTTTCATCGTTTAAAAAAAACACAGTAAGTGCACAAATACCAGCTATTTTGTAAAGCATAAGCTGTTGCTCCAAATTTTAATAAAGCATTGGAGATAAGCTAGACAAAGGCATTACAGAAGGGAATAAAAGCTTTGAAACTGCAATTACTTCAAAATATGCGTTAATTTATCACATTTTTACTAATCTAAAAATAAGTTATTATTTCCAAAACTTAGTGGTACGTCACTCTCCCCAGTTTGGGGAGCACTTATCTAAGTAGTAGGAATGATAAAAATGTTGAAGAGGAAATTCAACAGCGTTAGTATAGAGGGCAAAGTGAGAATCACAGTGGGGGGGTAACCCCCCTCATGGTATTCGGCATAGATTCAAACCTCGATTTATCCTTGGTGGCCAAACGCATTCAGAGCTACCACACGGCTGGTAAACAGGGAAAAAACACGAAATCTCACACCCCAAAAAAATACATAGACGCTGAAAAATTGTTGAATTTGGGGCATTAAATTGCAAGCTTTACATAGTGTGCTTGTGTATGTAAGAAAAAGCGGACTGAATAAATAAGCACGATGGTTCGTATACATACCTTATCTTCTCCTACCTCAGTGGTTTGTTTTTTTCTCCTTGAAAAGTTTTAAGTTAAGGTTGTGTAGAAATTTAATGGATTTCCCCACTATGGTCTAACAACCATCCTTTTCTAACACCACTTTTTATAAAAATTGAAATTTTATTTCTCTAAATTCTATACTATTTCTAGTGTTACGAAAAAGGATTTATCCTTCTTGTAAAACAGGGATTTTTGAATTAAGAAAATAGTGCCAACGATGGTGATGCGTCTGCTTGGTCTCCATTGCGAGCTAAATTTTAAATATGTTGTAAATTACTATATTTTAAGGTCGTGGACTAACCTTGTTTTCAATAATGCATATAAGATAAACAAAATTAAAATTGGTGGATGTACACATTTCTCTGTTAGTCTGGAAACTTACTGTCCAATGTTCTTACAAAGGTTCATTTACTAATCAAATTATTTTATTGTTTTTTATTTTATGTGTGTTGACAAAATAGATCAAAAGTGACTGCGTTAGATGACGTAACTTGACGTATGAATAAGTGAAACATGATCTAGTAGCTTTTCTCGCCCTCCAATAAAAATTGGACTGTATCTCAAATAAACACGACTGCTTGCCTGAAAAATATTATATTAACGTTATCTTATAAAGGTCAGGGCTTTCCTTTGCTGTGGACTTAGAGATTTTCCTATTGCGTTTTTTGGACATAATGTGGGCATTTAATTATATATATATACACATATATACATACACACACAAGTTATTTCACAATACATATGAACTTCTAGAGAAATGAGTTTTTACTTCTTAAAGTTACCTATATTTGTATTTAAATGAAAGCTGCTTATATATTTTGCTACTAATATACTTAATGTGATCTACTCTGATAGGTTAGTTCTTATTTTATTATATATTTTATAAAACCTTGTCAAATAAAAGGGAAATAACTCTTATATATGCTTGAGATTGTTAAAGAATATTTATATTTTTATTAATTTTTACAATGATGAATCGGTATTGTTACGGCTATCTAGACGGATCTCGAACCCCGTCAAGTTGTCATAAACGCCGTGAGATAGAATGGTCCTGCAACTTGCGCCAAACTTTTGCTTTATTGGTTGTATTTTGCGCCGTGAGATAGAAGGTTCTGGCAACCTGGTCTACACTCGTGCTTTCCAGGTTGTATTTTGCGCCGTGAGATAGAAGGTTCTGGCAACCTGGTCTACAGTCGTGCTTTCCAGGTTGTATTTTGCGCCGTGAGATAGAATGCGCTGGAAACCTGTGTTATATTCCTGCTTTATAGGTTGTCGTATACGCCGTGAGATAGAAGATTATGGCAATCTGGTCTACACTCATGCTTTCCAGGTTGTATTTTGCGCCGTGAGATAGAAGGTTCGTGCAACCTGGTCTACACTCATGCTTTCCAGGTTGTATTTTGCGCCGTGAGATAGAATGCGCTGGAAACCTGTGTTATATTCCTGCTTTCTAGGTTGTCGTATACGCCGTGAGATAGAAGATTATGGCAACCTGGTTTACACTCATGCTTTCCAGGTTGTATTTTGCGCCGTGAGATAGAAGGTTCTGGCAACCTGGTCTACACTCATGCTTTCCAGGTTGTATTTTACGCCGTGAGATAGAAGGTTCTGGCAACCTGGTCTACACTCATGCTTTCCAGGTTGTATTTTGCGCCGTGAGATGGAATGCGCTGGAAACCTGTGTTATATTCCTGCTTTATAGGTTGTCGTATACGCCGTGAGATAGAAGATTATGGCAACCTGGTTTACACTCATGCTTTCCAGGTTGTATTTTGCGCCGTGAGATATAAGGTTCTGGCAACCTGGTCTACACTCATGCTTTCCAGGTTGTATTTTACGCCGTGAGATAGAAGGTTCTGGCAACCTGGTCTACACTCATGCTTTCCAGGTTGTATTTTGCGCCGTGAGATAGAATGCGCTGGAAACCTGTGTTATATTCCTGCTTTATAGGTTGTCGTATACGCCGTGAGATAGAAGATTATGGCAACCTGGTTTACACTCATGCTTTCCAGGTTGTATTTTGCGCCGTGAGATAGAAGGTTCTGGCAACCTGGTCTACACTCATGCTTTCCAGGTTGTATTTTGCGCCGTGAGATAGAAGGTTCTGGCAACCTGGTCTACACTCATGCTTTCCAGGTTGTATTTTGCGCCGTGAGATAGAATGAGCTGGAAACCTGCGTTATACTCCTGCTTTCTAGGTTTTCGTATACGCTTAGAGATGGAGTGCGGTAGTAGTAAGATAGTAAAAAAAGAGTTAAAAAATAATTAGTTGATCATTAAGATTTTAATTCCTTAGAATTGAAAGGTAACTGGTATAAGAGCATAAAATGGATCTTTGAGAGTCGAATGATGTAATTCAATAGGCAGGGTCACAACACGTTGTTTTTTTCCCTCCTCCCCTGTTTGTTCTCTTACTGCTGGACAGTTCTACCCGAGAACGTTACGAACCTACTTGCCTTATGGCTTTCATGAATTTCTGCTTGGCATTTTTTTAAATTACTTGTTAATATGGTAGATTTATTTTAGAAATAGTTTATCAAAGACATTTATAATGTTTTGGCAGCTTTTGTACAAGGCTATTTTAATTTCCGATCTACTACACCTTACGCTCTTTTTACGAGACAATCTCTTGTTTAGAGAGCACACTGGTAAACGCCAAATGAACTTTTTTATTTTAAGCAAAAGTCTGTTTCATCCTGTGCTTACCAATCCCCCTCTCACTCTTTCCCTCGTATGCATTGTCCATTGAGTTTTGACTCAATTCAACCTGTTTCAATTTTAAACTCCACTTATCTGAGCATCCCCCCCCCCTCCAACCACCCATTTTGAAACATTATAGACCTGTTCCTGTTTCGTTCCCAAGATGTACGACTTTCCTTCGATGAAAATATTTCCTCAGCCATGCCGAGTATTTGTGTCCAACTTCCGTCCACCGAGACTACCCGAACAAACTTTACTTCTCAGATAATATAAAGGGCCTTAAGTGCGCCTTGAATGTAATGCTTGAAAATAATACTTTTTTTTTTAATGTTTGATATTTTACATATTAGTACAGATGTCTCTGACATAAATTTAAACCCGATTAGTTGTTTTATTTAAATTTATTATTTTAAGTACTTAACTTGCTTTTTATGAATCGACTGATTTTATTAGAACACGACTCATAAACCAACTTAGATCTAGAACAGAAACAATATCCAGCCCACACTTTTGAAAGGAGAAACCCACATTTCATTAGTTATAAATATTTTGGCCTTGCCGAGAATCAAACCCAGAACCCCTACCTCAGTAGTAATTCATGCTTCCGACTGAAATAATGTTCGGACCCCGTTTAGTTAGTAATATGTGGTTATCATAATATTAAACCTTGGTACTCGCGAATAAATTAGTTATTCTTGTCTGGTTACTAGTAGAAAAATACTCGCAATAGACTTAAGACTGCTGATGACGGGGAGATCTAAGTTCGAATATCGGTCGGCTGTATTGAGGGTGGTTTTTTTTTTCTAAATTCTTTTTCATTCTCCCTCCACGCAAAAGCGTGCACAATTACTATAAATATGACCTTCTTAATCCCTAAAACCAGTAGTGTAATTAGTATATAAGCGTATAACCCAAACGGGTAGTAAGACGTGGTGCTAAAAAAAAAAATTGTAGTAAAGGTCTTGTGTCTTGTCGGGGCGATGTAAAAGGTCGCGGCAGTTTGTCTTCACCTCTGTCTCGTTTCCTCTCTGGGGGGAGGGGGGGTTGTATGGACACCCGCACGCTACCCACAACATGAGTACAGTATGAGGAAAAAGCCTCGTCACCTCTCGCGAGTATTTCAACTCGTCCCTGGCAGAAACGAGACGTACCTTTCGTTCACCCTGAAAGATAGCAAGCTAACCTTACATTGTAACACTATGGGCCAGCTTATACTATAGGGTCATTGTGAAATATGTCCAGGTAAAACTTTTACCTCTCATGGTAAACGTGGTGTACACTGTTTTAAATTAAGTTCGTTAGTTCGTAGTAGTCATGAGTATAACACCCCCACTATCGCTACCCCCTCCCACCACCCTTCAACTCCCCCCCCCCCGGTTTAAATAATTAGTATTTACAAAACTACCTTTTAACATTCTAATTAAACTACCTTTTAACATTCTAATTAAACTACCTTTTAACATTCTAATTAAACTACCTTTTAACATTCTAATTAAACGCTATATATTTAAAATCGTTAATGTATATAAAAATATTTAAAAACTGATATTTTTCCAGATATTTATGTGTGTTATCGAATTAGGTTACTCGAAACATTATCTACTTATTAAATGTATGTAAATTGTATTCCCACATTCGAGTATTTAAAGTTTAAAAAAATACATAACAGTTTTTGAATAGTTTTTTGTTTTTTTATTATTTCAAATAATTATAAACACATTAAAATTAAACGTTATCCATAAAATAAATGGTACGGAGCACCGCACAGACTTTCTCTCTCTTTCTATAAACTCCTAAGATTTCTGAACGGAATAATGTACATTGTATCATCACCACTCCACATAAGAACACGCATAAAATAATATACAATGATATCGAATCAATGAGAAAAGAGGCGCATCTTTGTCCACCTAAGAGCATTTCAAACAGTTTAATGTCTTCCACAAGGGTCAACACTTCGTATTAAAATTTCGATTTCTGGTTAAAATTTTAACATTTTATAAGGTGTTGCAGATCTTCAAGTCATCGCATTGATATTTAATTATTCATTTATTACATTTTGACCAATAAAAAATGTAAATATTGACTATTGAGTCTAAAATGGAGATAGATCATTGCTATGCAAACATTTCTCCTAAGAGATTTAAGGAAAAATAACATACTTTTTTAGATACTTATATTTAATTACTCTATGGCATTGGAGAATTATTGCGTTAAGACTTAAGTAGTTTATGTTTACAACTAAAGCTCACAAAATTGTATTAATATATTTGCAAATATCTCAGAAACTGCTGCTTTTATAAAAATATATGTCAAATAAATTTTTTTTTATTTCTGATAGTCCTACAATTTTGCAATGATAAGTTGTTTAGTTTCTCCAATAGTTGTGGAGATAAGAAAATTAACGCTTCTGTAAAGTACCCTAAAAATCATTTTCATAGGAAAATGAAAATAGCCAGTTTATTTATAATCTTAATCAACGCCTAGATACGAATTTTAATCAAAATCGTTTGAGTAGATTTTGAGAAAACCAAATTTTTCTCTTTTCGCCCTTCAGTAAACTACCCTTAATTTTAAGTTTTTATAGACACACAGACATACGGCATTGCAAAGACTATTTTTTAGGGTTCGGGGGGTCATGAGACGTCGACATCCATCAACATTTCAGGTTAGTTTTTTTTACGGTCGCAATACTTAAACTTTAATGTCCAAAAAGTTAAAAAAAAATTCATGTATAATTGCGTATAGATTGAAAGTTATTGATTTTATAAAAATATGTTTCGGATAAAATATCTGTATTATAAATATATATACATATTTGTAATGCTAAGTAATTTCATATCTCAAATAGTTTCGGAGCTATTTAAAAAATGTTAATTGACGCATCAGACCGGAGCCCTTAAAGCCATTTTGCCGAAATATTGAGGGTAGCCATTTTGTTTGGAATATTTATTAATGTTTATAAATGAAATTTAATCAAAATCGTTGGAGCCGATTTTGAGAAAATCGACTTTTTCTCTTTTTGCCCTTCGGTAAACTACCCTTAATTTTAAGTTTTAATAGACACACAGACAGACGGCATTGCAAAGACTATTTTTTAGGGTTCGGGGGGTCATGAGACGTCGAAATCCATCAACATTTCGGGTTAGTTTTTTCTACGATCGCAATACTTAAGCTTTAATGTCCAAAAAGCTAAAAATATATATATAATTGCGTATAGATTAAAAATTATTGATTTTATAAAAATATGTTTCGAATAAAATATTTGTATTATAAATATATATACATATTTTTTATGCTAAGTAATTTCATATCTCAAATAGTTTCGGAGCTATTATAAAAAATGTTAATTTACGCATCAGACCGGAGCCCTTAAAGCGATTTTGCCGAAATATTGAGGGTAGCCATTTTGTTTGGAATATTTATTAATGTTTATAAATGAAATTTAATCAAAATCGTTGGAGCCGATTTTGAGAAAATCGACTTTTTTCTCTTTTGCCCTTCGGTAAACTACCCTTAATTTTAAGTTTTAATAGACACACAGACAGACGGCATTGCAAAGACTATTTTTTAGGGTTCGGGGGGTCATGAGACATCGAAATCCATCAACATTTCAGGTTAGTTTTTTCTACGATCGCAATACTTAAGCTTTAATGTCCAAAAAGCTAAAAATATATATATAATTGCGTATAGATTAAAAATTATTGATTTTATAAAAATATGTTTCGAATAAAATATCTGTATTATAAATATATATACATATTTGTAATGCTAAGTAATTTCATATCTCAAATAGTTTCGGAGCTATTATAAAAAATGTTAATTTACGCATCAGACCGGAGCCCTTAAAGCGATTTTGCCGAAATATTGAGGGTAGCCATTTTGTTTGTAATATTTATTAATGTTCATAAATGAAATTTAATCAAAATCGTTAGAGCCGATTTTGAGAAAATCGACTTTTTCTGTTTTTTCCCTTCAGTAAACTACCCTTAATTTTAGGGGTAGATGTCCAATTCCAAAATCCCCTCGGGGCAACCCTATGAAAACCCAAGATATCAAGTTTCAGCTCAATCGGTAAAATAGTTTAGGCTCTAGTTGGAGGTACAGACAGACAGACAGACAGACAGACAGACAGACGGAAATTCAAAAACCACTTTTTTGGATTCAGGAAGTCATGAAACGTCAAAATTCATCAAAATCTCGAGTTCGAATTTTTTGACGATCACAATACTTTCTCTACCTGTAAGATAGAGAGAAAGTAAAAATTGCAGACAATTAATGGTCGAGTCAGAAATGTCTCGTAGGCCGTGATTTTGCAAACCCTGGTCAAAAGCCTTGTTGGATTTAAACAGAAATATTCATTTTAAATGAAGAGAATTTTACTTTATAATTATTGACAAATATATATATATATATATATATGTAATTAAAAATTTGCTAAACTCCTGACATTAACTACGCGTTCCCTTATACACCAAACTAAGTGTAAAGATAACAAAATCTATTCGCCTATGTATTTTTTTTTACTAAAAATAAACAAAATCTTTACTAATTAGTGTTTTATATTTTGAGACTTTCTGTCTAGACTAGGGATGTCAAATCTATGGCACGCGTACCACTTGGCGGCACGCGAAAAGATTTAGTTGGCACGCCGACATGAAAAAAAAAAAGACACCTAAATAAATATTTTCCCAAACGTGGTATATTTTTTCATAAGTCACTAAGATTTCGACAGCCATGCCATTCACACGTCCAATAAACTTTGTGAGGTCAAAGGTTATAAATAGTCCGGTGTGCTATTGACCCGCTTCAGTGGCTGCATGGCTTAACGCGCTACTCTTTTGTTGCTAGACGGATGGAGATAGAAGTTCAATCCAGGTCGGGTGCATTGAGGGTTTTCCAACATGGTTTTCCACTCTCCTCCACGCAAATGCTGGTTCACCTCATTAAACTAAACCTAACTAATCCCAAACAAATTAGTGTCTTAGGCTTACAAACCGAGCGGGTAGTAAGACGTGGTGCTAAAAAAAAAGAGCTATGAACCGAACATAAATATATTTGGTTCATTAAGTATATTAAACATTTAACAATTTAATAAATTGTCTTCTTTAAAAATCAGGCATTTTAAAAATATATAAAATTTTATTTGTGCTATTACCCTACCTACGGTGGCGTATTTGGGCTAACGCGCTAGTTTCGTGTTGATCCAGACTGCGAGGAAGGAAGATCGAGTTCAAATGTCGGTCGGGTGAACTGGGAGTGGTTTTTCCTAAATTTTTCTACTCTTCCTCCACACAAATGCGGGCTCACTTCCTCTAAATTCAACCTCCCCAATTCCTAATCTATTAGTTAATTAGTGCTTAAGCGTATAACCCGAACGGTCAGTAAGACTGGTTCTAAATATAAAAAATATATATATTTAAGCTATTCATTGCACTTCATAATATTCAACTAGCTTTGATTTTTAAATATAATTTTTTTTAAAAAAAGTTAATAAGACGTGATACACTAAACTAGTAAAAAATTTAGCTGGTTCCTTAATGGCACATTGGGCGGAAAAGTTTCACCTTCACTGGTCTAGACATTGTTGTATATCGCCTGTGTCGTAACCTGCTCGTATTACGATTTGTCATGCCTGCATTTCTCGGAGCCAGGAACGATTATACCGGCACGCCATATATTCGTCTATAACATTCATCGGCCCTATTTAAATAACGGTGAACTTTGCGATGCTTCCCTTGTTTTCCATTCCGAATACCTCCCCAACCTCATTCTCTAGGGCAATTCTGTGATCGGATGGCAAAACCTGATATGTGTAATTTTGCTCATTTTTCAGGGAGCTACCTGTATTTAAACTGTTAGATCTCAATGAGAGTAATATGATTATACTAATAACTCAATTTTGAAAAAAAAAAAAAAAATTGAGATATCGGGTTTTGCCACCTGACCGCAGATTCACAGTCTATTTCCAAACTATTGTATTGATCAATTTAGCTGCACATTAAGGTTTTATTTTAAGCATAACTTCTTACTACTCGTTCGGGTTATACGCTTTTGTACTAATTGTATAGGAAGTGTACCCGCATTTACGTGGAGGGAAAAAAGAAATACCATTTTGGAAAAAAAAAAACCACCCTTGCTACACCCGACTGAGATTTGAACCTTGATCTCCCTGTCATTCAGCAGCCTAGTCTACTACGAGAGTAGCGCCTCGGACCATGTGACCAATGAAGTGGGTATTATACTATTCGTATGGTAATTTTTCAGGAACTCAAGTGTAAAATATCTAGAGAAACCCGGGAACTTTTATACCTCTCTAAATGTCAAGGTAGTTTAACAATAACTGGGTGACCTGGAGGTCTAGGGGTAAGGTGTCAGACTTTTGTGCAGGGGTCCGGGGTTCAATCCTCGGTCTCGGCATGATTGCCAAACCCTTCCTTCACCTCTGACAAGACGTGTATTAATCACAACTTGTGAATGTGTGGAATGCCAGGCCCCACTGTGGTTCGGATCCGACGTTTAACTGTAGGTCCTCCATTTAATCTCACAATCTCCCTACAATTACAAATTAGCGTAAGTGCGTATAACCGAACGGGTAGTAAGACGTGATGATGATGATGATGATGATAGATAATAATAACAATTACTGTATGAGTCCGTGTGTTTTAGAGCGTGCCAAAATATTTGGAGTGCTTTATAATTGGTTTAAAAGTTTATAAATGTTTTAGATGATGATGAAAAATAAATTTGGGATTAAAATACATTCATATGAGACGTACACACAGAAATATTAATAATATAAATATTTAATTCTGTACACCTCATATGAACTATCTAATATTGTAAGACATTTAAATCATTGAATCACTATTTATAGCTTATAATTAAACACTTATTAAGATTTTGCAATTAAAATATTTAATGTAGAATTACCTTAAAGGCACTATCTTTAAGTCACCCTCCAAGTACGGTCATTAAACTAAAAAGTAACGCCGGGTACTTCTAGTTCTTTACATAACTGGGTGATTATCCTAGCAACGAAGCTGAGCTGGCGGGCTACCGGTATTTTTCAACATATACAATTCCATCCACGTTCACTAAACGTGCGCGTTTTGTTTCGGAGTGTACACTGATAACCAAGCCGACTGTGGTCGTAAAAAACAACCTCTCCTCACTTATGGCCGCTCCTCTACCACTAAGTTGCTCGCTGTGACCATAGTTCGATACCCGACTGGGGGAGTCTCGCTGTGCTCTCAGATGAGAAAGCACGTTTCTTTTACCTTCCTCGCTCGCTATATTATTTCACCGTGCGGGTTTTTATTTTTTTTATTTTACGAGGTACGCTATGCCGCGTCTTGTCTGTGACCGCGTATTATTTGGCGGACGTATTTTATTTTATTCGCCCGAGTACGCTAAATTCATTATATATATTATATATATATTTTGATATGCATGATATATTTATGTTTTAAGTATTATATATATTAACATATAATTTCTATAATATATATAAATATATATTTTATAAATAATTATATATATTTTAATTATATAGCAAATATTGTATAATTTTTTATATTATTATTTATCTATTTTTTATATATTAAATGCCTAAATTTATCAATATTTATAGAATATTTAATATAATTATTTATTAATAAATGAATTTAATATTTTTTAGTTTAATAGCTCACATAGTGATTTTGGCGTGCGTGCATGCGTGCGTGTGTACGTGTGTGGTGAAAGCTGAATTATTATGTGGTATCATGTAACATAGTCGAAAGTTTCCTAGACAAATAAGATAAACTTCTTTTTAGAATAACTTTGTTTTATATTTGGTCAATTATTCTTGGAGCAAATATTGTTGGCCGAGCATAGCAAGGTTCTGTTTTAACTTGAGCGTTTGGCATTTCATCCGTCCGGATCTTTGTTCAGTGTTAGCTCTCAAATGCCTCTACCAATTTTATCGAAATTTATTAGGGACATTATTTGAACTTAAGTCAAATTATTTATGTTAACAGTTCAATTTGGCAATCCGTTTCAATATGGTGGTTTTTAGTTTAATAGCTCAACCATAGTGATTTTAATTTAAAATTCTAAGCATTCGATTATATACTTCTGTCAAATTCAAGGAGAAGTTATAGGAGATATTTCAACGAGAAACCAAAAGAGAAATCTTAAGATAAGAACATTACATAATTCTTAAAATTATTTAGTTACTGCATATATTGAATGGAGGGAGCGAGGTATACTATTCACAAAACTACTTGTACCGTTAGTTTTAATTTAACTGCTTTGTACAAATATTCATCTTATTAAAATATAATTAAAAATCAATTTTAACACGATATTGACCCTAAGGTTGACCACATAAAGAGCGTCGTTCATCATAGTTCTCGGCTCGCGTCTGCGTTATTGTGTGTACAGGAATGTGTGCAGTGCATTCGTATTGGAATGATTACTCGAAATTTTCCTGCGATGACGATGGCGTACAAAGCGATAAAGTTATATTTAATAACTACAGTATGTAGACTTATACACGGTGCTTATCTGGAAGCAAATGGTCAAAAAACAACCTTTTCATTACAGTTTTTATCCAAATATAATTTAATATTTCGACAATGTTCAATATTAGGCACTTTTATTAAATCTTGATCTCCATTAATATTTAATCAGTAATTATTATTATTATTATACCGCGTCTTACTACCCGTTCGGTTTATACGAACTTACACTCATGTGTAATGGTAGGGTGATTAGGAGACGAAATGGAGGACCTACAGCTTAACGTGGGATCCGAACCACGGTGGAGGCCTGGCATTCCACACATTCCAAGTTGTGATTAATACACGTCTTGTCAGAGGTGAAGAAAAGGTTTGGCAATCGGATAAATCTCTAGCAGGACTGAGGATTGAACCCCGGACCCCCAGAAGAGAGTTCGACACCTTACGCCTAGACCGCCAGGTCACCTTTAATCAGCAATGATCACATGCAATAGTATTCGTGTGAATTCACGATTTCTAGCCGACTGTATCACAGAGTTGATGGGCATGTGATGCCGCTATTAAGACGCAAAGCAGGTCAAGCCAGAGCAAGCATACAGAGGTGGTAGGTGCATGTACTGTTGGAAAACAAGAAAATTGTGTTATAAACTGATACAGTAGTCAGTCAACACAAGTCTAGCAGAGGCGGGAAACTGGGCTTCATTTCCCGGGAAATATTAATTGCTAAAATCTTCCACAATGGTGGCTTGCGGGCCTACTGAGTAGATGAAGGGTCTAGTGGAAAGGTCGCATCTAGGGCCTATTACATTATACATAAAGCCATTAAATATTATATGGAAAATATTTTAATAGTAAATGGTATTTATGAAAAATATTTGTCATTAGATGTGAAAATATTTCGATAAAATGTTCATATAATTAAATATCAAGGAATGGCGTTTCTGAAGTTTTTTGATTTTTAATATCAAAGCAATAACCTATCTGGTCTACAATAGACACGACGTTAATAACACATTCACCCACCAAGCGCTGTATTCGAAACGGTAGTGGGAAAAGAGAACTAAAATATTTGTTAGTGCTTTATTGTGATTGATTTGATATCGTTTTTCGTGAACTTCTTTGGTAGAGTTTTTTTTTAGCGCCGCGTCATTACTACTTGTTCAGGCTATGCGCTCATGTACTAATTACGCTATTGGGTTAAGGATTAGGAAGGTTGTATTTAGATAACTGTACCAGCATTTGCGCGTATAGAGGGGGAACTTTTTAAAATCCTTCATTAGGCATACACCTGACTAGGATCGAACCATAATCTCCCGGCCATCGGCAGTATAATCTTTTGTGAGGGTTGCGCATTAGACCACACGTCCCTATAGTGGGTTTTGGTAGAAATTAAACTTGCGCTATTTAGATTTCATTCATCCCATTTAAGAACAGATAATTGAACATTTTACAAAACTGAAAATTTTCCTAGAGAAAATAAAGGGGGTTAAATATTCTTTGTACGTTTCTCTCTAGCTTAGCTTCATCAACAACTCGACGCAAGTTAGCCCTGTTTATCAATGTGCCTTTCGGCTGTCGACTTTCCCCAGACCTGTTTGACACAAGCATCTCGCCGACTGGCTGTTTGACACAAGCATCTCGCCGACTGGGGTGTGCTCAGGCTGATCTCACTTTGCGAGTTACAGGTTTCCGCTGCTAGACCCTTATCCTCGGAGTGTGGGGTTCAACATATTAATGAATGAAATCTTTTGAGTTGACAGTGTAGAAGAGAAATTACTTATGGATTAGAACTCTCACCCGCTGTGGTAGTCGCATGGTCTAATCGCTAAAGAGCAAGCAAAATATATATGGCTTTATTTATGGTTCAAAAAATAACAAAATTAAGATACAAGTACAAATTAGACGGGTGTGGTACCATAAAAATCATTTCAGAGAGCTTTTAGAGGTGTTTAATATTTATAATTTGTCCTAGCCTCTGGCATTTAGGGGGTTATGTTGCCATAAAAACACTTCAGATAACTTCTAGAGCTGTTTATCATTTAGAATTATTTCTAGCTTCTGGCAATTGGGAGATGTGCCCACCAAACAACCCCATCCCCCGAAATTATTGGCTGGCCATGGCCTTGTTGAAGAGTAAACTCTCGTAAACTGTTGTTGACGGGGATATCGCTGTTTGAATTCCGGTCAGATGTACTGAAGGTGATTTTTCTAAATAGTTTTACATACTCTCTGGTAAATGTGGGTGCACTTCTTTTAAATGTTACCTTCCTCATCCTTAACACACTAGCGTAATTAGTACATATCATATAACTCGAACGGATAGTAAAATGCGATTTAAAAAAAACTTTCAATGCGTCTTACTACTGGTTATAGACTTATGCATTGGAAGGTGGAATTTATATGAAATGTACCCGCGCTTGCGTGGAGGTAAACTGAAATATTTATTTTGTTTAAACAACTCTCAGTACACTCGACTGAGTTTCGAACCCCGATCTTCCCATCATCGGCAGTCCATTCTACTGCGAGAGTGGGGGTCTTATACCGTTTTACTTCTAAAGCGGCTGATGACTTGTTTTTTTTTTAACGTAATATAATTGGTTAGTTTACTAACCACGGATAATATTTCTCTTCAGAGTTCTGAGAAGGGAAAGGAATTGGTATTGTTTTACGCTGCTTTGTGTGATATCGTATTTTTTTTTTGTTTGCTTTAAGCCAGTCAAAACTGAAAAAAAAGAAAGAAAAAAGTGTATTTTTATTTCATTGGAATATGAGAAGCGTTTTATATTGACTTAGCAGTATATTTTATTATAAAGTTTGCCAATTTTAACCTGTATAGTCGGTTCGCTGATAAATGTTAAATTTTAAACAAATGTTTCTTGCATTTTCGAAGGTGAAATTTATATCTAAGATACGTTTGCTATCAATGTTATTTTTTACACAGTTTTCATTTATTCGTTTCTTGAGGGTTAGGTAATATTTCGGGTATCAAAAAATTTTCATTGGTTAGTATAATTAATGTCCCAGCTCGTTTTTATTTTATTTAAATTAAATAACCTCTCCCTCAACCTAGAGCACTACACTCTTAATAAAGTGACATAGCTCTTGTCTCACTCTAAAGCACTACACTCTTATTATATTAAAGTGATATGAATTCTGCCTAACTCTAGAGCACTACACTCTTAATAAAGTGACATAGCTCTTGTCTCACTCTAAAGCACTACACCTTAATAAAGTGACATAGCTCTTGTCTCACTCTAAAGCACTACACTCTTATCAAATGGTATGGCTCCTGCCTCACTCTATAGCACTCACTCTTATTAAAGTGATATGGCTCTTGCCTCACTCTAAAGCACTACACTCTTTATCAAAATGGCATGGCTCCTGCCTCACTCTATAGCACTACACTCTTACCAAAGTGACATGCTTCCTGCCTTACTCTAAATCACTACACTCTTACTAAAGTGACATGCTTCCTGCCTTACTCTAAACCACTACACTCTTACTAAAGTGACATGCTTCCTGCCTTACTCTAAACCACTACACTCTTACTAAAGTGACATGCTTCCTGCCTTACTCTAATCACTACACTCTTACTAAAGTGACATGCTTCCTGCTCACTCTAAATCACTACACTCTTACTAAAGTGACATGCTACCTGCCTCACTCTAAACCACTACACTCTTACCAAAGTGACATGCTTCCTGCCTTACTCTAAACCACTACACTCTTACTAAAGTGACATGCTTCCTGCCTCACTCTAAACCACTACACTCTTACTAAAGTGACATGCTTCCTGCCTCACTCTAAACCACTACACTCTTACTAAAGTGACATGCTTCCTGCCTTACTCTAAATCACTACACTCTTACCAAAGTGACATGCTTCCTGCCTCACTCTAAACCACTACACTCTTACTAAAGTGACATGCTTCCTGCCTTACTCTAAATCACTACACTCTTACCAAAGTGACATGCTTCCTGCCTCACTCTAAACCACTACACTCTTACCAAAGTGACATGCTTCCTGCCTTACTCTAAACCACTACACTCTTACTAAAGTGACATGCTTCCTGCCTCACTCTAAACCACTACACTCTTACTAAAGTGACATGCTTCCTGCCTCACTCTAAACCACTACACTTACCTTATCAAATTGACATAGACGCTGGTAAATATAAAGCCGCAGTTATTCTTATTTTGTCTGCTGCATAATTAATATCTCCAAATTTAAGATAAATAAACGGGTGGCTAGAAAATCATTAAAATTGGTAAACTTGAGGAACTATGAAATAAAATATATTTGTTTTGTTATTTCGGAATCGAACCTCGGTCGCCATAGTGTTGGGGCTGGCGTGCGATCCTGCTTCATAGTTATCATGCCATTGTTAGATTAGTCTATACAGAGCCGGAAAAGAAATGGAACTGTGTTAAAAAGTCGTTCTTTTTTTTTCTTGCTTTCATTCCTCCCCTTTTTTCAATTAAACTCGCGGACGGTAATGTTGTTTGTAATGGACGGTAACGATGCCGTGGCACCATGGCGATTGTCCTGACGATATCTGCTAACACCCCCCACCCCTTCGACCCCACCCCTTTCCCCTACACGTCTGCTGATGGTAATGATGATGGTGATGATACGACCGGACTAGAGGCTGCTACATGAACACGATGAAGCAATCGACCAAACTGGCAGACATTTTCACCAAGAATTCAACTTTCTTCTCTTCCCCCCACACCCCCAAATCTTTTATCTTTTTTATCCTCCTTCCCTTCTCCCTTGCCCTTTTATTCTGTCCCTTGGAACCATTTCAAAATACAGTCAGTTTCATATGAGAGGGCGGAGAGAGGGAGAGAGAGAGGAAAAAAAAGTGGTTTTGCACGTCATGAAAAGGTAGTTGGCCAAATTTTTACACTCATATAATTTGATGACTAGCTACAGTCAAATTTTTATAGGAAAGGCCTTTTATAAAATACAAACACATTATTTTGTGGACAAGATTGATAACATTTCACCTTAGTTTTTTTATAGATTTATATCTTTCAAACGTGATTTCTTCAGATGACTTGGCATAATATGAACACGTTAAAGTATATCTAGTAACTTTTTCTAGCTGTTATAAGGCTCGTTTTATAAAAAAATTGGACTAGTTGTGTTCTTTCATGTGTTTTTTTATCTCTTATTTTTACTTTATCTTGACACCTTAGAAATGGTTATCGTAAAAAAATGATATTTTGATAAATATTGACGTTTCAAGAACCCCTTGAAATCTAAAGAGAGGTTTTTTGCAATGCCTTCTGTGTGTAGCTTAGCCTAGAGCCGAAACTATTTTACCGTTCGGGAACTTGTTTTCTCTCATGAGGTACCCCTAAGTTGTGTTTGGAATTAGGTATCTTACCCTAAAATTAAGGATAGTCTACTGAAAAGCAAAAATAGAAGAAAAAAAATCGATTTTCTCAAAATCCTCTTTAACGATTTTGATTAATTTCTTTATCTAGGTACTGTTTAAAATTACAAACAAAATAACAATTTTCATTTTCCCATGAGAATGACTTTGAGGGAACCTTATATAAGAATTTTTTAACCAAATGTTTCTCCAACGATGTGTATTATTTGATTTATGCACCTTGATAGAGTTTTTCTGCAATAATGTGTGTTTTTTTGTTTCACAAATCTTAAAAGAGTTTTTAGTAAATATATTTTTTTTTAGTTCCTCATCTTAATACCCGTTTGGGCTATACGCTCATGTACTAATTACACTAGTGGTTTTAGGAATTAGGAAGGTTATATTCATAGAAAGTGTACCCGCATTGGCTTGAAGTGTAAAACCAATTTTGAAAAATCACCCTCAATGTACACCGTACCGAGATTCGAACATCGATCTCCCAATCATCGGCATTCTAGTCTACTGCGAGAGTAGCGCGTGTGGCCACGGAAGCGGATCTAAATGTTTATATTTTAAGACAAAAGCTAGAGAAAGTCGGTCCGGTGCATCGTATTATCTATTAATTTTATTATTCACGATGTGCTGATACCATCAACATTAAGGTGCATCTGCCGTGGCTAGTGGCTGTGTTAACACGAGGTGCGTTTGCCGTGGCTAGTGTCGGTGTTGACACGAGGTGCATCCGCCGTGGCTAGTGTCGGTGTTGACACGAGGTGCGTCCGCCGTGGCTAGTGTCGGTGTTGACACGAGGTGCGTCCGCCGTGGCTAGTGTCGGTGTTGACACGAGGTGCGTCCGCCGTGGCTAGTGTCTGTGTTGACACGAGGTGCATTTGCCGTGGCTAGTGTCTGTGTTGACACGAGGTGCATCTGCCGTGGCTAGTGGCTGTGTTGACACGAGGTGCGTTTGCCGTGGTTAGTGTCGGTGTTGACACGAGGTGCGTCCGCCGTGGCTAGTGTCGGTGTTGACACGAGGTGCGTCCGCCGTGGCTAGTGTCGGTGTTGACACGAGGTGCGTCTGCCGTGGCTAGTGTCGGTGTTGACACGAGGTGCATCTGCCGTGGCTAGTGGCTGTGTTGACACGAGGTGCGTGTTCCGTGGCTAGTGTCGGTGTTGACACGAGGTGCGTGTTCCGTGGCTAGTGGCTGTGTTAACACGAGGTGCGTTTGCCGTGGCTAGTGTCGGTGTTGACACGAGGTGCATCCGCCGTGGCTAGTGTCGGTGTTGACACGAGGTGCGTCCGCCGTGGCTAGTGTCGGTGTTGACACGAGGTGCGTCCGCCGTGGCTAGTGTCGGTGTTGACACGAGGTGCGTCTGCCGTGGCTAGTGTCGGTGTTGACACGAGGTGCGTCTGCCGTAGCTAGTGTCTGTGTTGACACGAGGTGCGTGTTCCGTGGCTAGTGTCGGTGTTGACACGAGGTGCGTGTTCCGTGGCTAGTGTCGGTGTTGACACGAGGTGCGTCCGCCGTGGCTAGTGTCTGTGTTGACACGAGGTGCGTCCGCCGTGGCTAGTGTCTGTGTTGACACGAGGTGCGTCCGCCGTGGCTAGTGTCGGTGTTGACACGAGGTGCGTCCGCCGTGGCTAGTGTCGGTGTTGACACGAGGTGCGTGTTCCGTGGCTAGTGGCTGTGTTGACACGAGGTGCGTGTTCCGTGGCTAGTGGCTGTGTTGACACGAGGTGCATCCGCCGTGGCTAGTGTCGGTGTTGACACGAGGTGCGTCCGCCGTGGCTAGTGTCGGTGTTGACACGAGGTGCGTCCGCCGTGGCTAGTGTCTGTGTTGACACGAGGTGCGTCCGCCGTGGCTAGTGTCGGTGTTGACACGAGGTGCGTCCGCCGTGGCTAGTGTCGGTGTTGACACGAGGTGCGTCCGCCGTGGCTAGTGTCTGTGTTGACACGAGGTGCATTTGCCGTGGCTAGTGTCTGTGTTGACACGAGGTGCATCTGCCGTGGCTAGTGGCTGTGTTGACACGAGGTGCATCTGCCGTGGCTAGTGGCTGTGTTGACACGAGGTGCGTTTGCCGTGGTTAGTGTCGGTGTTGACACGAGGTGCGTCCGCCGTGGCTAGTGTCGGTGTTGACACGAGGTGCGTCCGCCGTGGCTAGTGTCGGTGTTGACACGAGGTGCGTCTGCCGTGGCTAGTGGCTGTGTTGACACGAGGTGCGTGTTCCGTGGCTAGTGTCGGTGTTGACACGAGGTGCGTGTTCCGTGGCTAGTGTCGGTGTTGACACGAGGTGCGTGTTCCGTGGCTAGTGTCGGTGTTGACACGAGGTGCGTCTGCCGTGGCTAGTGGCTGTGTTGACACGAGGTGCGTCCGCCGTGGCTAGTGTCGGTGTTGACACGAGGTGCGTTTGCCGTGGCTAGTGTCGGTGTTGACACGAGGTGCGTCTGCCGTAGCTAGTGTCTGTGTTGACACGAGGTGCGTCTGCCGTAGCTAGTGTCTGTGTTGACACGAGGTGCGTCCGCCGTGGCTAGTGTCGGTGTTGACACGAGGTGCGTTTGCCGTGGCTAGTGTCGGTGTTGACACGAGGTGCGTCTGCCGTAGCTAGTGTCTGTGTTGACACGAGGTGGAGGTGGACAGTCTCACTGTTCAGAGTGTACCGCCGTCTTATTGGCCCCGTCGTGGCGCGCTATAATGTGCCGGCGTGCGGAGAGAACAGAATCGCCCAGTGGCGGACGAGAGGAAGGTCGCGTGGGAAGGGGACAAGGGGTGGTGGTGGTGGTGGTCTCTGGAAATGGTCCAGGCGACTTCACCCTACCAGCCTCCCCTTGGAATGAGAGGTCAAGTGAGACACACGGCCGGAAGGGGTGAGGAAATTTTCGACCCCAGTATTATTCTATCAGGTCGAGAAATCAAGGATGTCTAAACTGTAGTAGCCTACTTTATTAACGTGTTCAGACATGGAAAATCTGGAAAAGACAGGGAATTGTTTTAGGATCGGGAAAAACGAAGAAAATGTCAGGAATTTAATTAAAACAATTCAATGTCTAGGGATTTAAATACCTGACTAATACAGCACTTAAATATTTTGACAAGAGTAATAAAAAAATTAGGTTCCGCGTCTTACTACCTGTTCAGGTTATACGCATATACACTAATTAGGCTAATAAGTTACGGATGAGGAAGGTTTAGTTTAGAGGAAGTATAGTCGCATTTGCTTGGGGGGAGTGGAAAACCACCCTCAACACATCCGATCAGGATTTGAACCCCGATCTTCACCATCATCGGCTGGCCAGTATTTTGCGAGTGTGATGCCTTAGATCATACGATCACAGAAGTGGGTTGTTGTAATGGTACGCAATATATTTTAATTTATGAATTATTTAAATAATGTTTTTAATGTCCTTGACAATTTTAAATGCCACAAATGTTCCAGTTATCTACCTATGTTCCACATACTACTTAAAATGTATTATAACAATTAGGTATTATTAATTATTGTAGCTGCTATTTAAAATTTTGAAGATTAGCTTCAAATTTTTCTCTTATGATATTTAAAAAAAAATTATATTGGCAATAAAATTTTGACTTTTAGTGAATTCGGTTAAGTATGTCTACGATTGGGAACTTGAAACGTATTGGAAAAGTCCGACGTTTTTAGCTATACAAACGTAGTGTTTAATTTCCGCCTTAGAGCTAACAGTTAACTGATTTTTTTTTTGTTTCACTTTTGCCCCGTTCATAACGTTTTGTAAATATTTATCCTTAGTTTTTATTCTCGACTTTGTTTTTATCTTTCCTAGTATTATTATTATTATTTAGCACGCGTCTTACTACCGTTCGGTTATACGCTTAAATACTAATTACACTAATGGATTAGAAATTGGGAAGGTTGAATTTAGAGGAAGTGAACCGCATTTGCGTGGAGGGAGACTGGAAACCATTTAGGAAAAACCACCCCCAGTTCACCCGACCGAGATTCGAACCTCGATCTCCCCGTCCTCGGTGGTCTGGCTCAACACGACTGGTGCGTTAGCCAACTACGCCATCGAGGCGGGTCTTTCCTAGTAGCTACAAGATACAGTTTCCTTATTGATGAAGACGAACATTTTAATCTCGATACCTCTAATTAAATAAAAGTGTACAGTTTACTCGTGGCTGTCACTACGTTCGGATTATAGATTTGTTTAGTTATCCCCAATGAAAGAATTTTCTTCTGACTTGAGTAATCCCTTTCTACCGGTATTGGACTTTCATTACCCTTCCAATATACTTAACATAAACTGCCAACTGAAATCCGAGGGTGCCTTGATCAAACCACTGCAATCGTTTTGAAGCACAGAATACGTACGTAAGAACATTTTCGTTTTAGTAATATTAATAACGAGAAATAATAAATTTAAAAAATAAATTTATCCTCTCTTATCGGTTAGTTGTTGTTAATCCCTTTCTCCTGTATGACTTAAAAAAAAGAATTTTCTTTCGTATTTGTTAGCTGTTACATAAACGAGAAAGGGAATAAAAGCTAACCAAAAATGTTGTTTTTTTATCATAAAGCAGAAAGGGTAACATATAAAAATATATATATTTATTTTTAAACTTATTCTATCTTAATACAGTGGGATTCTGATTCTAAATAAGATCTTTCAGAAAGGGCTTTCTGCCAAATTCAGCGTATATTTGGAGTTTTACCTGTGAGTTGTAGACTATATAGAACACTCATTGCTCAGGCTTCAATGAAGATACATTCCCATGTGAGGCATGTGGAGCAGACACTATGTTTCTTCTTTCTTCTTTATAGGCCTTTGGCTTGTTCCATTCCAAGGGTTGTAAAGGCTGCCCTTTCAGCATTTGGCATGTTCCATTCCAAGAGCTGTAAAGGCTGCCCTTTCTGCCTTTGACCTGATCCATTCCAAGGGCTGTAAATGATGCCCTTTCAGCCTTTGGCCTGATCCATTCCAAGGGCTGTAAAGGCTGCCCTTTCTGCCTTTGGCCTGATTCATTCCAAGGGCTGTAAAGGTTGCCCTTTCTGCCTTTGGCCTGATTCATTCCAAGGGCTGTAAAGGCTGCCCTTTCTGCTTTTGGCCTGTTCCATTCCAAGGGTTGTAAAGGCTGCCCTTTCTGCTTTTGGCCTGTTCCATTCCAAGGGTTGTAAAGGCTGCCCTTTCTGCCTTTGGCCTGATCCATTCCAAGGGCTGTAAAGGCTGCCCTTTCTGCTTTTGGCCTGTTCCATTCCAAGGGCTGTAAAGGTTGCCCTTCCATCTTCGCCTCGGTCTTTCCTGGAGGTCTTTCGTCTCCAGCTATTTTGACAAAATTCTATCTTCTTGCATCCTGTCAATATGTTTGTTCCATCCTCTCCTACGTGAAGTTATCCATTCAGTGATGGCGTTAATTTGACCAGATTCTCTTATATTCTCTTATCTTCTCATTTCTGCGACCCCCAGCTGTTGTTGGGAACGTTTAGTTTCACTTCGTGTTTCTGCGGCATATACGAATATTGGTCTCACCACTGACACATATATTCTTTTTAATTGAAGTAAGGATAAGTAAGAATGAGTATTATAAGGAACGTACTTGGTAAAATGACAATTGGTTGATTAATTGTTACACTTCTGAGTCAATTAACATAAAAGTTATGAAAAAGAAAAAAAGGGGTGGTTTAATAAAAGGGAGAATGTTAAAACATAAAAAGTTATATGCTAAGTCAATTAACAATATGAATTGATGGAAGCGATAAATAATTAATTATTCAAGGATAAAAATTGATATGTCAGGAATTTAATCATTTTCATAACTTGTATGTTAATTGACTTAGAAGTGTAACAATTAATCAACCAATTGTCATTCTACCAAGTACGTTCTTTATAATACTCGTTCTTACGTCTCCTTATTACAATTAAAATTAATTTAATTAATATAATTGAAGCTTCTAAAGCAAACAAATACTTTCAGTATCTTAACATATATTCTTGCTTTTGAATCTTGTCCTAAGATATTTGCTGTGACGTATTGAGTAATTAAGGCAGCCGGAGATTCTGTTATCTTTTGTTATTTTATTTATTTCCCCAGATACTATTTATGACTGTTCAATCGGGCACATAGTGAGGTACCTTATCTCCAGGCAAATTTTGGTGCATGGACTTAAAAAAAGGGTCCTTATTAATTAAGTTCTTAACTACTTCTTGTAACAGAGCTAAGTCAAGAATACTTGAA
Source organism: Timema podura (assembly GCA_033556935.1). Lineage (NCBI taxonomy): Eukaryota > Metazoa > Arthropoda > Insecta > Phasmatodea > Timematidae > Timema > Timema podura. The sequence goes on from JAVRXN010000012.1 coordinate 46,183,801, forward strand.
ATCGCGAGAGTAAATTACTTTCCCCTTTCATATAGGAGTACTTACTTAGTCAACCTACTTTGGTAACACCAGCGTTGTCTTAATGGCGGTAGAGGCTTCTAGAAAGTTATGGAGCCTTTTTACTTAGTGCATTAAGGGGTCGTCTTCGTTGATAGTATCACATCCAATATTTTTTTTTTCGACCCCCTCGGCAAGTAACTCTTTTAAGCTTGCAACCATCGTCGTCTTCTCCCCCCCCCTCCTTTTTTTTTCTAAAACCCCTTTTTGGCCGAGGTAGGATACTGCCCCCATTCCTTCTTTTTTTTTTTATCTTAGCGCTATACTGCTGCAGTACTTTTATTACGGCCTGAGCACAACCACCTAATGTTAAATGGTGAAATTTTCCGCGTTCTTTGAAATGACCTCTCTTTTCATCTTACCCCCTACCCCCTTTTTTTCATCCCCCCCCCCCTTCATCCCTTCTTCCATAGTTTCCACCTAGTGGCTCTCAGGCTGGAGAATAACTAGAGACAGAAGCTGAGCGGAATTTTTAAGTGAGTATAAAATTCTATGGAATTGGACAGTAAAAAAAATATCTCAGAAGTGGGTCTTAGGGTTAGATATATCTTGCCGGTTCTGTTTTTATCTTTTTATCGTTATGTTTGTTTGATTTTTATAAGTGGGTAAATTTGCTCTGAACTATATTTGATATGACCTGCTTCGGTGGTCGCATGGTCTAAAGACGTCACTCTTACAATATGTTGGATTGGCGGCGACGGGAATTTAGGGTTTCGAATCCCAGTCGGTTGTACTGGGGGTGTTATTTTATTTTTTCTAAATATATATTCACTCCCTTCACGCAAATGCGGGTACACTTACTATAGACTCAACCATTCTTATCCCTAAAACACCATATTTTTTATTTTTTTATAGCACAGCGTCTTACTACCCGTTCAGGTTATACGCCTATGTACTAGTTAAACCAATTAGCTAGGGATGAGGAAGGTTGAATTCTGAGGAAGTGTACACGCATTTGCGTGAAGGGCCAATGAATAAAATAATTTTAGAAAACCAACACTTGGTACACCCTACCGGGACTCGAACCCCGATCTCCCTTTCATCGGCAGTCTAGTCGAACACGAGAGTGACGCCTTAGACAATGCGGCCACCTAAGCGGGAAGTACTTGGTATATTTGTGAGTTTAGAAGACTCAAATATCTACTTTTTTCGACGTTAAACTTTCCTTGCGTGATCGACTGAAAATGTCGGTGAGAATGACCTACCGATCGCGATCGATAAGTTTCCGACGACCCTTGCCTTAGCCTGTTCGATCACCAAAGCGGTTATTTTGTTTATTTAAATCTAAATCTCTCTGATGAATAGTAAGGGTGCAATAAAAAAATATATCACCATGATACTTATTTTTAACTCCACCATTGCACCCCTAAAAATATCGATATGAACACTTATGTTAAATCTATTCACAACTATTCTTTAAGATTCACGTGACTCACAAAATTATTCACATACAAAAAAACAAAGTGAGAGTTTCTTAAACCTTATTCTTACCATTTGAAATTCAGATTTAATCTGGTGACCTAGACGAAATCGTCCAAGGACCTTAGTTTAGAGAGTAAATGGCATATTGGCTCTCTCTCTCTCTCTCTACAAGAAAAGGACCGAAACGCACCATTTCCTCCCTCTAAGGGCCGAGTATTCATGCTAAGGAGGGCTCCGTGTGGAATACTGATGTCTTAGGCGATGTAAATCTCTCCATAATGTTACTTTTATCTAGCCATCACTTCTTTATTTTTATTCTTTCGGTTGTTTCAGAAATATTTTTATAGGCTAAAGATTTTTTTTTTTAGATTCCGTTCAAATATCTACTCTTTTTTTTTTATAACTTTTATGAGCTAATATAAAGTGACAACTATAATTTCCTGCCTACGTTTTATCACCGAAATGAGCTATAAAATTGTAATTTAAATTTGTGAATACTACTGTGGAGTCAGAATATTTCTAGTGCAAGACGCCTTGTATGCGCCGTGAAGAAAATGTTTTATGTGGTAATTCTGATTATTATGCACCAGTTGATAATTCGTCGCCATGATGTGAATATTTAATCATTGGTTTAAAAACTCTGTGTATCATGTTTATAGCGATAACCTTACTTCGATGTAAAATATTATACTCCTGATCTTATTCGTGAAGGTAAAATCTTGTCGCAATGCACTGCAGAAATAAAACGGAAAATAAAGCATTATTTTTAAAAAAATGTTTCAATTTAGGTAAAAAAAACTCGAATTTTTTATCATTAAACTTGAATAGCAAGGGTCTCATAAACTTAGTGACACCCATATTGATGGACATGTGTATAAAATCAAGCTAATGTTACCTGTTTTTCCTGCGGATGAGAGGTTTGAGTTCGAATTCCGACCAGTAGTGGTGGGCTTTTTTTCCTCCCTAAATGGTTTCCTAGTTTTCCTTCACGCAAATTATGGTACATTTGACCTTTTTTATCTCTACCTCAACAGTGTAAATAATATGCTGATAGCCTTGAAAGGTAGTAATATACAGTGCACTGGAAAAATTATTAAAATAGGCCTTTGATTATTTAAAAAAAAACTGTCTCACTGATGGCGTTACGCTTGAGTTGCTCTTGGCTACATTTTTGTAACTTCTCGTAGGTTGGTACTCATACTTTTTCCAGGTGCATTAGCAAGGTTGCAACGTAGCTGAAAAACTGGGATAGCTGGGAAAATATAGGGCATTTTCTGTCTGGAAAAAACCTGGGAAAACAAAGTACTTTTACAAAATATAGTAAAAATATTGAAATATTTGTTAATTTAAGAAATTTAATTGAAAGCTTATAAATGGTATTTGTTAAATTAAAAAGTGAACTTAAGAACTAAGAACGGTGATTCAAACATTTCTTACTACCCCTTGAACAAGGGCTGTGAAGTGACAGAAGATGCATTTCCCCATCAATCTTAAAATCATTCTGTTTTAAACATAAATTACATAACGTCACACATAGTCAGTTTGATAGAAAATGAAATTTTATTACTCTTTTCTTTAATCCAAGCTCCCTGTAAAAATGAGAATTCCTTCAGTAAAACCTATAAAACACTAGAAATTCGGTATAAAAAAATAGTGGAAACCTTGCTTAGGGTGGTTTTGCCAGACATATACACATAACTGGAATCTTCCTCTCTATCTCTCTCTCTGCTAATTCTAGTGCACTTTTTAGTAGAGACCCTCCGCGTAAGGTATGTTTGTAGGTGCTTTCATGTGAAGCGTGACTAAAGGTATGAAACTTTATGGTATTTTTCTGTCTGGAAAATGTCAGATAATTTAATTTAAAATAGGTAAATATCAGAGAATTTAGATATTTGTATGACAAATAATGTCACGAACATTTAATATTGGAACGATAACTTGTAGAAATGCTGATGTTAAGTATCTTCTAACCTGCTTCGGTGGCCGCATGGTTCAAGGTGCTACTCTTGGAGTATGCTAGGCTGCTGATGACGGGGATATCTAGGTTCTAATCTCGGTCGAGTGCACCGAGGGAAGTTTTCCGCTCTCCCGCCAGGCTAGTGTGGGTACATTTACTTTAAATATAACCTTCATAATCCCTAAAACTGTTAGCATATTTAGTACATAAGCGTATAGCCCGAACGGGTAATAGGACATGGTGCTAAGTAAAAGAGGGCCTTCTCGAATTTTTGCTAAAAAATATGTGGTCATTGTAATAAACGGAAAAGTCCATACCCATAAATCAAAATGGAAACATATTTTGTCAGGTAAATAGCCAAACATAGTCTGGAAAAAGTTAAGGAATTCTTATAGTAGAAGTTTTATAGTCGCCCTGGTATGTGTGTAAATTGATGAATAGGGTTAAAAGAGGTTTTGCTAACAAGTGTCGGATGAGCTTTAAAAACATGCTTAGATATATTGTTAAATATATGGTTTTACAAAAACAACATCAGACTTAGTTTAGCTACGTTCATAAACTTTATTTCCCTAAGAAAAAAAATATGTATCTTATTCATTCTATTGATTAAATTATTTATTTATGCATTTATTTTCATTTTGCTTTAAATACAAATTTTAAAGATCTGATATCTAAATAGTATTCTATAAAAGGTTAAATAAAGTATAATTTATGAATTATCTGAATTGTTTACCTTTTTGTACTCACAATTACTTCAAAATAAACATAAGACTTTTAGAATGAAATTATACTTATTTTGTACCTTCTGTATATATATTATTTGTGTTGGTTGTGATCTTTATTTATTGGCTTGTCTAGTTAAATACAGTCTACCATGTCTCTACGTTGCGGTGATTTCCAAATCAAACGAGGACGCTGTATTGAATGTTTATAAATGTTATGTTTACCATATTTTCTTTATCAATGACATAAATGTGTGGATTTTTCATAAATAGTTTCAACGATATAAACTACTAGATACCGCCTATATTGGAATTGTGGTTATTAAAATAGTTAAATTAATAAAAATATGCTATTGTATATATGCCAATAAATAAACACTTATTAGTGATAGTCCACTATGAAAATACCGTTTTTAAACACTTTTTACCAATTAGTTTGATGGTATATTTTTATCGGGAAATAGCTGTGTATTACATTAAATGTGAAAATAATTATACTATTGTTAATCATACAAATGACTCAACGTTGATAACATTTTATACATTTTATTGTTATTTTGTATGTATTGATAATATCAATCAAAAGTGACAGTTGCGGACAACATGACTTGCCGTATGAATGCGTGAAAGTAGATCTAGGAACTTTTCTAGTTGGCGTCTAAGGCGTCATGCACGGAATATACTGGACCGTAGATGGTGGGGAGATGGGGTTACAATCCCGGTTGGATATACTGAGGTTTGTTTTTCCTAAATTGTTCTCTCTTCCCCACGCAAAGGCGGGTACATTTTTTCTAAACTCAACTTATTCATTCCTCTCATTTTAGAGTCGTTAATACTTATGGATAAACTACCTAGTTCATTTGAGTAACCTAGGTGGGGTTTTTTTTTTTTTTGCACCGTGTCTTACTATCCTTTTGGACTTTAAGCTTATACACTAATTACGCTAATCATTTTAGGAATTGGGAAGCTTAAATTTGGAGGAATAGTGGGAAAACATTTTGGGAAAAAACACCCTCAGTACACCCGACAGAGATTAAGCCTCGATTTTACCGTCATCGGCAGTCTAGTCTACTGCAAGAGTACCGATAGCGCCTTAGACCATGTGACCACCGAAGGGGGGTTGTCTTAAGTTTACTTCTCTTACAACCTCTAGGCTCTAAGACAAATTATATTCAAACATAGCGCACACATACAGCTCAACGATATATCTGTTGTTGAAAACTTTGGAATATTCATTGCACACACAAAGCCCAGAGACATATCTGCTGTTAAAAAATTTGAAGGATTCTTTTGGATGCCGCTCCTCTGCCAAGATGACCTATCTTTAAAATAAATTATTGCTATAACGGACATGTTTGGTGCCTAGAACTTAAATTAATTTAACTAAACTTAAGAATTCCGGCACACCTCTCTTGTGGTCACCCGTTATGAAATATAACATTAAAATGGGAATAAAAGAATTCAGAATACGCGGGGGGGAAATGGTAAAGGCTTACCTACGAATATATATGTCAAAGGATTAGGAAAAAAAGTTAAGAATTCTATCTATTAAATATCACAGGAAACATAATGTTATCTTAGATACAGGGCTCATACATAATCCTTTCTTCGGAGATAATATTTTGAAATTATTCTATCTATATTAATTTGGTTGCCAAAAACCGGGGCTAAAGGTATTAAGTAATATATTTAAAGTTATCATTTTTTTATGATATGGTTGGAATACAGCGTATATAATTTCTTCTTTAATATAGTTTTTAATGTGTTGCATATTTTAATATTTTAAATATCTTTTGCCTCTTGTTTTTCAGCCATTGAGCCTAATAAGGCCTTAGATTGATTTCGAACTTTGTACTGAACTAAGCATTATTATTAAATCCATAAGTAAAATCCTTTAAACACTTTATTTTTACCGAACTAAGTAATTAATAAATGCTTAAGGAACCTCCTTTGAAAACTTTTCAAGGCATCATTTCTTTGTTTGTGACTGGAGGAAAGTTTAATCACCTGTAATTTTGTAAATATTACTTTTGGTCTGTAGACAAAAAATAATACTTTGTCCTGGTGCTAGGTTTATCAATAGATCTGAATTATTAAATATTCTCTTTTCCTTTTTATCGACTTTGTTAATTGTATGTTTCGTATCCTCGAGAGGTATTTGATTTAAATTTTCTTTCTTTCCTTTCTTCTTTCCACGCCCCTCTTGTTTTCGTTTGTTTTGCGTTTTGACAAATGAATAATTAACGATTTTACCTTAGCTTAACCAACTCAAGAGCGCCCCCATGTTTTCACCAATTTCTTAAAATCTAACTACAGGGATGAAGAAGAGTGGTTTGGGAGAAATACCAGGGTTTGAGAAATCTGTTGTTTTCAATTAGACCTTGTCCGCATGTTGAATGAGCTTTATTAGAATAATACAATTCATTGAAGAGAAACCAACTATGACACACTGCATTTATCTTATAACTGTCGTAATTGAAACCCTTCTGTCAAAGGTTAAAGCTGCGGTATACATCCCGTGACGTATACAGATTTAGGAGTAGATCTAATAACTATATGAACTGTCGTAAAATGTTGTTCAACCGACCTTAGGGTGTAAACCAAGGGAAATAAAGTATATCATGTGAGGAAAATAATAATTATATACATTCAAATTTTCATAGGAAGAATCCTATCCGTCAACTAAAAAGTTACTAAATATATTTTCATGTATTCTTACATTAGATCAAGAAATTTTCAGTGGTAATTTTTAAATATTATATGTAATACCTATAAGATAACGCTAATTTAGTAAAATACTATCACTGTTGACCGGAATTATGTTATTATTATTATTGGAGGCTCTTTATATGAAAAGTGGATGGTATTTCTAAGCTAATGTGACTTAATTAGTTGCATAATGTTCTACCCTTGTGATTCCCCGGTTGACATAATTTTTTCTCATTTAAGAGTTAAGACTAGTAATTTTTTTTATAATTTCACTGAAAAGCTTAGTCTAAACGGTCTTTTGCTTGTGTTTTATGCCTGTTATTAATTTCATACATAACTGCAAACAACATAATATTAAGTATGGTTAATGAGCTCGAATATCTACAAACAATTTTAACAAGCATTAGTGATGTTTAGAGTGGGAATTAGTAGAATAATTCTGTTGGGAAATACTTGCTATTATCAGATGAGTAAGCAATTAAAATCTCGCCTGTTATTAAAACTGCAATAATATTTATCTTAATTGGTGTTCCCTTTCATTCTGCCCTAAGAGAAAGTATCTTTATGAATATAATATAATTTATTTGGGCTTTAATTAATTCTAACAAAATTGAAAATCAAAATAATTTAACTATAAGCGTAATCAATACTTTAATTAAGTTGAAAATCATAACTATGAGACATACACAGTTATCTTGATACTAAAATTACTCTTGTTTAAGTGTTGATTAATACGTTTGCTTCCATATTAATGTAGTTTGTAAGCTGTGTTAAGCATGCACCTAACCCCTCCCCCTCTTAAAAAAAATGAAGGCTTATTCATTATTATCTTTGACAAATAAAACTAACGCTTTTTGAATGATTTTTGACAGATGAAATAAGTTTTTACTGTTGTGCAAAATGAATAACCTGTTAATATTTATTTATAAACTTTTGTTCTTAATTGAATTTTCAAAATAGTACCTCTTTAATACCTGCTGCTTTGCTTGTCCATCGAATATTTTTTATAGTTCTTATTTTTAATTTTTTTTTATAACTCTTATTTTTACATTGCGGAATATTTGCTTTGTGTTTCCAATCAACTTTCAGTTTAATTTGAAACCTAGGGCTGTTCGTGTATGATTGCGCTTTTATTTTAGTAGCTGAAAGCGTTCGATTTTTGTTTTAGTTTATAAATTATTAATTAGTACATACACTCAAAAACATCTGCTTGGAGAATCGCTGATGTTTTTGAAAATTAAAAGTGTACACGTATGCTCATACGTTTATAAAACTAGTTGGTCTATGGTTAGTTTGTATTTTGTTGCTTTTTTATTTAGTGAAACGCATTTACAAAAATAAACTACTATACAAAATGTTTGTATATTTAAATTTCTGTAAAAAGGATTAAACATTGCTCTTTGAGGTTGAACCCCCCCGAGTCCTGTGGCACTATCAATGCATCTAAGCTGGTTAGTGAACATGAACTTGTCGATTTGTAAAAATTACGTAAAAACTATCAATAGTATTAATATATCATAGTGTTTTGTTGCTAAAATCTGCTACTACACGTTATTACAGTCGTAAGTTTTAAAAAAAATTCTAGTAATTTAAAAAAATCGATATTTCTCAAAATAAGCACTATAGACCCAAATGTGATTTATATTTCCCCTAAAACCCGCCTCGGTGGCCGCATGGTCTAACACGCAACTTTCACAGTAGACAAGAGTGCCGATGACTGGGAGATCGAGATGCGAATCTCATACTGAGGGTGGTTTTTTCCGAAATTGTTTTCCACCCTCCCTCTACGCCAAATGCTTATACATTTGTTATCAATATGACCTCCCTAATCCATAAAATCATTAGCGTAATTAGTATATAAGCATATAACCCAAACGGGTAGTAAGGCGGGGTGTTAAAAAAATCCTCTAAAACTGAAAAATCCTAAAATATGCAACTATATGGAAAAAATATGAAAACAAAAATATTCAAATTAAGTGTGTTCGAAATATGTATTTTTGTTCAGCCTTAAAATAAATTTTAGAATAATATTATGATATAACATAAATTAATAATTACGGCATGAATACCAGAGCTATCTGCCTCGGTGACGTATTTAGTTAACGCGCTGGTTTCGTGCTTAGCTAGACTGCTGAGGACGGAGAGATCGAGGTTCGAATCTCGGTCGGGTGAACTGGGGGTGGTTTTCCCCTAAATGGCTTTCCACTCTCCCGCCACTCAAATGTGGGTTCACTTCCTCTAAATTCAACCTTCCCTATTCCTAACCCATTAGCGTAGTTAGTACTTAAGCGTATACACCGAACGGGTAGTAAGACACGGTGCTAAATACTATTATTATTATTATTATTATTATTATTATTATTATTATTATTATTATCCGAGTTTAAGCTATATATGCTTTATTAAAACACATTGTACGTTTAGGTTATTTTAAAGGCTGCCCACACTCCTTTTAATGCATAGAGTGCATTAATTGGGGAAGGACTATCTTTGTGTGAAGGAAGTACTGGTTTGGGAAAACCATTTTACTACCTTATATCAAGAGAAAGAATTTTAATCGTGAACATTTTCAACCTAAAGACTATGATGAACTTTTACGTTTTATGTGTGCACCATTTCTTTACTATAATATTCGCTTTGATGCCCTTTCTAAATCGATTCATTTAAAAATAATAATCGAAAACTTTCAAAGGGAAATCATTTGTGTAGTGCCTTAATACATCATCTTAATTAGCACTTCACTTAGTGGTTGTTCTATGAAGAAGACATCGGTCGATGCGATGCCATTAATTAAATACAAGAATACCAAGTGCCCTTACGATAGTTTTGACAGGATGAAGAATAATTGCTCCATTGTTTTCTTCACGTAGCAAATGATAGCCCAAATTATCGATTACTACTCACAAGTGTACATTTTCTTTCGTATATGTTAAATAATTAATTAAGTGATGGGATCTCTAATTGCTTCAAGATAAATGACGCTATACACGGAACAATGCAAAGTGAATTCTCTTATCGATAAAATTGTTTATCTATAGTCATTTATCATAATTCTAATTTATTTAAAAGAATATTAAATTGATCAACAATTCCTGTGTCTTAGTATACAATACAGGCTATCGTAAAATTAATGTTTAAAAAGTCAACTTTAATGCTTGTATAATGTATATACTACCGATTTTCAATTTTTTTTAATGAATGTGTATATACCAAAAGTGTTTTAAAAATTTCAAATTTCAAAAATATTTAAAAGATAGGTCACAATTTCGGCAAACGACAATTTCTTTCTCGGAAATATCTTGAGTTCCATCAAACCTAGTCTAATTTTCTCTTTAAAAAAAACAACTAAATATATAAGCGTTTGCTTCTTGGAATAACATAATCAATATTGACAAATTTCCAACACCAAAGCTGTAATCTATTGAGGCTTATAGTTTACTTTAGGGTACCCGCCTCGGTGGCGTAGTTGGCTAACGCGCTAGTCGTGTTGAGCTCGACCGCTGAGGACGGGGAGATCGAGGTTCGAATCTCGGTCGGGTGAACTGGGGGTGGTTTTTCCTAAATGGTTTTACACTCTCCCTCCACTCAAATGCGGGTTCACTTCCTCTAAATTCAACTCTCCCAATTCCTAATCCATTAGCGTAGTTAGTACTTAAGCGTATAACCCGAACGGGTAGTAAGACGCGGTGCTAAATATTATTATTATTATTATTACTTTAGGGTTCCCGATGTCTTAAAGTATTTGATGCCTCTTAGTAAAGGTATTGAGCCGATGATTTGAAATTGTTACGCTTGGTGAAATGTTAAAACGTGAAAGTGCAAATAAAAACTTCGAATGTCTAAACTGTTTCAATTAAAAAATAAACTTTAGTTATGTCAATGAGATTGTCTGGGATGTGGTGGAAGCCACGTGTACCCCGATGTTGGTAGGAAGCTCGTTGTGGAAGGCCTTATTTCTTACCAAAATCATACTATAAGGTAGTATTTTCGTAGGATAAAAGACATTACCGAACGGACGTCGTATCAAAATCAAGGTATAGATCCTATCTACTGTGGAGGTTGTGGTTCGAATCTTGGTCGAGTGTACTGAGGCTAGTTTTTCTATTATTATTTCTACTCCTCCTCTCACCCATGACTCCCCCACCCTTCCTCAGATACTCAAAGTGGGACTGTATTTATCTCCTCCTAATTACTATACCTTCCTCATTTCTTCCCCATAAGCTTAATTAAAATGCGTATATCCCAGGGGAATCTTAAAACATAATAACTTTTTTTAACAATATATATATTTAATTGCATGTTCATATTTCACGTATACACTGAATCTTATCTCTTGGGAAACAGCGCTGTCATTTTATTTTGTTTTTTATGGTCAATATTTTCTTAAATATAGGACAATATTATCAACGTTGGATCGTCGATGTTGCCAATAGCTCCTTCTTACCCCAGTATACCACTTTCAGACATAACTGAGAGCGAGGAGATTTCGCAACAGCCAACCGAGAGAGAGTGAAGATAAAGCTTTTATCCATAATATGGACTTGGGGGTCCCTCCCTAGTTTTGAAACATCCGAAAAAGCTCGCTAGACATCTCGCAACCCGCAATCAGTTAAAGCAAAGAGCTAGTTTATGAAATGTTTCCGTCGGAGTGCGAGTTGGTCTGTTACAGAATGCTGGATACTCGTTAGCGACGCTGAGTTTTCAATCTGGTAACATTGGAAAATTGATGAAGTTTCAAAAATTTGAAGTCATGGAATCTGAACACGTCATTGTACAAAATATGTAAATAAAAGGGAAATCATATATTCTATCGAATGCACCGTGCAAAATGATTTGGTTGTTATGAATTAATTTTTAATCTTTAATTCGTTTGCGACCTAGTTGATTGTGTCAAAAATTGCGGAAATAATAGTTGAGGTGATAGCCTGTTTGTCTTCAAAGTCTGATATCCCAAAATAAATCCTCTGACACTTTTACATTTTATTTGGATAAAATATACTTGTCAACTCTATTAACAATATATTTTTATTTTATAAAATAATATAATAATAATTATGCTGCTTAGTAATTTTTTTAATTAATCATAATTTTTTATTTTCTAAAACCCATAATGTTTTGTTTGAATAATCATCTACTCACAAAATTTTTTGAGTTAATGTACAGTGCTTAATTTAGTTTGCTAATTATTTAAAATAGACTTTTAGCTAGTTTAAATAACTTGTTAGTTATTTTAAATAACGTGTCTAGCATTGCTGGCCAGAATTAAAGAAGAGCTGTAGGACATTATGGACTGGTTAGGGGAGATAGGGAGACATTAAAGTCAAAAGTGATGGTGATTTCAAAAAAATGAAGAGCCGCTGAAAATCAAAATTTAAAACCAGGATTTGGAAAACATAGAGAAATTCAAGTACTTGGGAAGTCTGCTGACAGAAGATCCCTACAGCACCAAGGAAATTAGGTCGAGGACCGCCATGGCCAAGGAAGCTCTCAACAAGAAGAGGTCCACTGCTGTCCAATAAGCTGAGTTTGGAACTGAGGAAGAAACTGATGAAATGCTACATATTTTGGAGTATAGCACTGTATGGAGAGCAGAAACGACTCTCAGGAAGATGGAAAAGAAATACTTGGAGAGCTTTTAAATGTGGTGCGGGAGAAGATTTGAGAAGATCAGGGGACAGACAAATGAAGAAGTCCTAAGAAGAGTGAATGAGAGGATATCCATTTTGGATGTGATTCTTGGCACAAAACAAACGGGATCGGACACATCCTTAGGAGTAACTGTCTTCTGCACGACGTCATAGGAGTACTATTGGTACCGCGGTACCGGGTCAGATACTTTTATTTAGGGGTCCGGAGTTCATGTTCGCAATTAAAAAATAATAATAGAGTAAATAAAAGAAAATATCAATGACACGCAATAAACTGCTAAAATGATTAATGCTTGATATCCCGTCCCTCCACTATACCAACATTATCAACATTAGTTTCTTCCTGAGAATGAGTAACTTGGCGGTAGATACCGGTTTGGTAATAGAAAATTTCAGTCCAATTTTCATAGGAAGACATCTATAAAAGTTATTAGATATACTTTTACGTATTCATACGTCGAGTCATGTGATCTAAATATGTCACTAATGATAGTATTATTTTATAAGTATTGCTAATATCTAACAAAATAGTAAAACTATAATATATTGACCACAAAAAAAAAAATTAACTGTCCTAATGACAAAGGTTAATCTCTCCTTATTCTAGACACCGACAATTTGGCTATGTGATTTTATGACAACTGTTCACAACTTTATTTGCAAACATTTCTCACATTTATATAAATGGTTTGGTCCATTCTTATTCCTCAACTTCGAAGTTGACGGAAGTTTAACGGAGAATTATTATGTTTGTAGAGTAAATAAATAAATTTGGCACGTGAAGAGAGTCGTGGAAAGTGACTAACGTTAAGAGTTAAATTTTAATATTTCCTCCTTTGCGTCTCCTTCTAGTGTTCAGTTGCGTATTAATCTGCGTGGATTGTTTTTGATTTGTAAAAATAGGTAATTTTTTTAAAAAAATACAAACTTAAGTCGAGTAATTCAAAAAGAGGGGGGTCCGCGCTCATCCCCTGGTATTGGGCCTAATTTGACCATCTCTTGGGCCTATGACCAGATTTAAAAATGAAACTACCCGCTTAATTGTTCATACTGTCTAAGGTGTCATTTTCGTATTAGACTGGCCTTCTTATGACTGGTAGATCGGGGTTTGAATCCCTGTCTGGTCTACTGAGAGTTGGTTTTCCTATATGGTTTTCCACTCTCCTTCCACTCAAATGTTGGTAGAACACCTATAAAAGACTTCCTTCCTCATCCCTCCCTACCCCAGTAGAATAATTATGATCATATACGTTATGCGTATAGCCGGAACAGGTTTGCTTAAACAGGAACAGTTTTTCTTATTATGCATCGAGTCTTACTAACCGTTCGGGTTATACGCTAATGATTTTAGGGATTAGGAAAGTTATATGTATATGAAGTGTACCCGCATTTGCGTGAGAGTAGAGTGGAAAACCGCCCTCAGTACAACTGACAGAGATTCGAACCTTGAGCTCCTCATAATCCGCAGTCTAGTCTACTGCGAAAGTAGTGCGTTAGACCATTCGGCCACCGAAATGGTTCAATATAGTCTTAAACATCTATAGTACATTATCGTTAATTAACAAAGTTTTTATGACTCGACACACTTTCCACCAAACTCGTTAATTAAATGCGAAATCTATGTAATGGAAGATTACAAATATATTTTCTAAGCTTTATCATTAGTTATCACCCGCCTCGGTGGCGTAGTTGGCTAACGTGCCAGTCGTGTTGAGCTCGACCGCCGAGGACGGGGAGATCGAGGTTCGAATCTCGGTCGGGTGAACTGAGGGCGGTTTTTCCTAAATGGTTTTCCACTCTCCCTCCACGTAAATGCGGGTTCACTTCCTCTAAATTCAACCTTCCCAATTCCTAATCCATTAGCGTAATTAGTACTTAAGCGTATAACCCGAACGGGTAGTAAGACGCGGTGCTAAATATTATTATTATTATTATTATCATTAGTTATCGCATTTCGGTTGGGGAAGCTGGGTTTGGGTAGGTGTAAATAGGGATATTTTGAGTCAAAGGGTTAAGCTGGATCGAACTGAACTGTTACTTCATCTCGACTGTAGGAATCGAAAGGTACGTTAACGTGTAAACCCCCCACCAACCAACCAACCATTTTCCTTTGAGTAAACCTGTGACTGAAGTACTCTTACTTTAGCAAGATTGACTCCCAGGGGGGAAGTTAGCGCCGCTTGCTTGTGTGTTGGTAGCATTGTTTGCGTTAAGAAGGGATCCTATAACCCCCCCACCCCCCACCCCTCTTCATCCAAACACTCCTCGTGGGAGTGGCTTGGCGCGACTGTTGTGTTTGATTTAAACTTGGGGGTTGCTGCTGTGTGTATGTGTATGTGTGTTTGTTTGCGATGGATGTGCTTGTGCTATTGCGAGTCGAACGTCTCTCGCGTTTCCTCCTCGCCCGTTCCGTTGTGTACATAATAAATAAACCCTCACTACTCTAGGTTTCACTGTAGGGGAAGCGATACATGATAAGGACTAATGCAATTAGGAGGGTGAAATATTGCTGCCACCCATAAAATTCTAATGCTTTGAGCGAAATGGAGTAACTCGCGTGGTACAGCTTACCGACATATTACATTCAAGACATGGATAGCTAGGTACTTTGTAGCGACGTTTCTTCTTTAAATTAGAGTAGAGATTTTATTATCTTACTAATATTATAAATACGAAAGTTTGTGTGTTTGGATGTTTGTTACTCAATCACGCCAAAACTTCTGAACGGATTCGAATGAAACTTGGTACGTAGGTAGAGTATGTCCTGGAATAACATATTGGACTATTCCCAACCTTTGATTTTACATTAATTTTACAATACTAATGTTTAAACTTTTCGTATGTAAGAGATATATTGTGATTTTAATTTTACGAGTAAATATTAATGGGATCATAATTAAAATGTTAAAGTAAATATAGCATAATACGGAAATATTATTTACAGTTAGAGCTGAGAAAAACGCATAGATATTTGAAAAAAATGAAGTTTGATTTATTACCAAAACAGTTTAGTTAAAAATTAAAAGATTTTTTATCAATTATTGCGGGCGAAGCCACGACGGGTAAAAGCTAGTTTATAAATATAAGATAAAACTATATTTTCAACAAAATAAATATCTGCCCATGTAAATTTTTTTTAAACCTGCTACCGCATCGGTGGACACGCGGACTAAATGTTGAGCCCGTCTATTTTGGTTTGCTGGTGATTGAGAGGGAAGAGTTCAAATTCATTGAGTCGTACTGAGGTTTTTTTTTTAATCTCCCATCACTATCCGATCGGGCTATACGCGCATGTGCTATTATTATTATTATTAGCACCGCGTCTTACTACCCGTTCGGGTTATACGCACTTACGCTAATGTGTAATGGTAGGGTGATTGTGAGGTGAAATGGAGGACCTACAGTTTAACGTGGAATCCGAACCACGGTAGAGGCCTGGCATTCCTCACATTCACAAGTTGTGATTAATACACATCTTGTCAGAGGTGAAGGAAGGGTTTGGCAATCAGATAAATCTGTGCCGGGACCGAGGATTGAACCCCGGACCCTCAGCACTGAAGTCTGACACCTTACCCCTAGACCACCAGGTCACCCGCATGTGCTAGGGATGAGAAAAGTTGAAATTTATGTGAATTATGTAGGTATTTGCGTGGAAGTGGGGGGGGGGGGGGGGTTAGAAAAACACTCTCATTGTGCGCACCTGGGATTATTCTAACCCCCCAATCTCGGTGTAATAGTCAGTTTAGACTATTGCGAGGGCGATGTCTTAGAACATTGATAATATTTTACTGTATAATTATTATAATTATGATTTTATAGGTATACAATATTATATATATACTATCATATTTTTTTACAACTGGAAATCACATGATATAGAAATATATTAAGAAACCTTAACTGTCAGGTGACTTCTTCCTATCATAATCTTATTTTAATTTTTAATTTTATTTTTATGTCCCGCGTACAGGACCAGTTACACGGAGCCGCACTGCACCGCACCGCATTTTTACGATGGAATGATTTCCATGTTTTTAAATACAAGTGGCTACACGAGTCCGCACCTCACCGGCGCGGATGAATCGTCGAGAGAGCATTGCTCCGCACTTTTGCGGTGCGGTGCGGTGCGGTGCGGTGCGGTGCGGTGCGGACCGTGTAGCCACCTAACACCGGAAATAAAATGTTTCCGAACTTTGTTTTCATGCTAACCCCTTAGCACTGTAGGGATGGGCGAAAAAGGGATATTACGATATCGGTGATCAAAGTGACCTTGATTTTTAAAAGAGTAGTGATTTATACTAGTGATTATTCACAGTGATTGGTATTCACTGTGCCAGCACTTGTAAAACTAGGAATTTCTTTCACAGCCGTTGCACGTGTTGACGCTGTAGTCATTGTTTCCAACTTTACGTACAAGGTAAACAATATTATATACAACATTCTTCTTCTTTATTAGATAACTTAAAAGTCACTCTTCGTAATTAATAGCGGTGCGGTGCGGGTCGCTCTGTGTAGTCATAGCTTATTATTACTCGTTAGAGGTATCTAAATGTTTACACTAGTTAGGTAGGGGTTAATAAGGTAGACTTTAGAGGAATTTTACCAACATTTGCGTGGAGGAAGAGTGGGAAACAATTTATTGAAAACCAGCTTCACTACACCCTAACGGGATTCGAACCCCACGATCCCTTCATCGGCCGCTCCAGTCTATATGCGAGAGATATTACGCCTTAGAACATTCGTCCACCGAAGCTTGTCAGAATTTATTTTCATTCTTGTGAATTTGCTGTTTTTTATGGATCTAAATACAGCGTGATCAGTTTGTAACACGTAACAGACTGTACAGCAGCGATACAATGCTCTTCATAGACGCTACAGTGATAGGGTAACGTTAGCCCTAAAGGAGGGTCTTAAAAAAGAACCAAGGACCACTTACAGTGTATGGGAAGTTAAGGGGTGGGGGATGAAGTAAGGTAATAATTGAATAGAGTGCTCTTCGCACGGGAATAAAAGAATAGAGACGGTGGTGGGGGGGGGGGGGGGAATGAGGAACCGTTCGATGGCGATTCTGTTGGAGGTAGATGCGGTTGTTTACGGTGGAAGTTTTTTTTTTCCCAACCCTTTTCTTGGTCTTTTGAGCTCGTAAGTGCCTCGGAGGAATGTTCTTGATTGGATTTCTGAAACGAGGTACTTGATTCGCGGAAGGTGGGAGGGTAAGGCAGAAAGAAAGTGTGTTAGGAAGAGAAAGGGAGAAAGAAAGAGAAGAGTGAGTGAGAGAAACTGGTAGAGAAAATGCTTGATGGGAATTCCAGAACTGAAAAGGTTAAGTCTGGCAATAGCGTTTCTGACTTTTGTGAGATCGCAAGTGTTCGTGGGGTCTTGGGAGGTTACCTTGGTCGATTTATTCACACTCGTGGGAAACTTTTTTTCTCACTTTGAAAACGTAATCACTCTTATCTTCTTTTTTTTTTCAGGAAACTCTTGTTTTAGCAAGCGATCTGTGATTGAAACATATTTCAAGCTTGTTCAGTAACTGAATTAACTATATAATTATGTATATATTCATCATAAGCTCATACGTGATCTTGTGTAGTTCTGAATCCAATTTGGTGCGGTTCAAAAAAAATTCTGTTCCAGGAGCTAGAAATTATTTAGATAAAATAAATATGTATTATTATTATTATCACTATCATCATTATCACTGCGTCTTACTACCCGTTCGGGCTATACGCACTCACGCTAATGTGTAATGGTTGGGTGATTGTGAGATGAAAATGGAGGACCTACAGGTTAACATGTAATCAGAACCATGGTGGAGGTCTGGCATCCACATATTCACAAGTTGTGATTAATACACGTCTTGTCAGAGGTGAAGGAAGGGTTTGGCAATAAAAAAATATTTATTGAACTTGGTTGGTAACAAACATGTTTAAATTTAAAATTATAACTTTACATTTCTTAATACCCCATGGATATATCTTGATATATTTGAATCCTGACCTTCCCACTAGTGGCAGATCAGACTAAATGAGTTTCACTTAACTAAACATATATATAATATTTTAACTTGGGTATTTAACGTGCACTTTCTCCTTTCTGAACTTAATGACTATATCAGCACACGACTTAAAACCACTTATTCTAGAACAGACATCTTACAGTTCCCGGACCATAAATTCTTCATTGTGTAATGGGGAGTCTGAATTTCACAAAAATTATTAATGCTTCGGCCATACCGGGCATTGAATATGGGGTTCTTATTTCAGTAGACAAGACGCGCTGCCGACTAAGCTATGATATTGAACTACAAATTCTCCTTTTTAATTAATTTATTTATTCATTTATTTTTATTGAACACTGCAGCTTAATTACACGTTCGGGATATCCGCCTATTTTCACCAAAGCGGTGTAGATGAGAAAAGTAGGTTTTGGAGTAAATGCACCCGCATCTACATGGAGGGAGAATAGGGAATAATTAAGGAGGAAAATGCTTCAACCAATGGTGCTGAAATTCAAATATTTATTTTTAAATGATGTTACACTCTTCCCTCACAAAGTTTCGGGTACATTTCATCTCACTTCTACCTTCCTCAACTGTTGTAATTAAATGCGTAGACTATATAGCCCGTATAGTATTGGGAAGTGGAGCAAAAAACGAGAAAATTCCGTAGGAATGCGGTAATGATTTATTTAGTTGTTTACCTAATTTCTAATATTCCATTTCAACTATAATTTTCCACATGAATTAGCTTTTGTTTGAGATTAAAACTTTATGTGAAAATTCATTTCTCCTCGGAGTATAGCCACTAATTAGATTTTCTTAGTTAAACTTTTATTTCTCCCTCTAGAATCATTAAGTTATCATTAGTATCATAGAGCAGTGGCTCCCAACCTGAAGGGGGGGTAAGGGTGGTATGAAGTATTTCCAGGAGGGGAACGGCTTGGAACAATTTGGAAATAACTTTGAAAGTCATTTAAAAAATTGAAGATATTTTTAATTTAAATCACTTTTACAAAGTAATTAAGATAAATTAGTTATTGAAATATTGTCAACTCTGCCTACCAGTTGTTATAAATTCGGTGACCTGCCAAAAGTGTGCCTGCACGTGTTCATTTTCAAGCTCGCAAGCCTCGAACTCGGCCTCCAACTTCCATATTTACCCTACCCTTAAGACATTGTTCCCAAACTTTTTAGACCAAAGAAGCCCTTGCACCAGAAGAAATTCTTACTGAAGACTTCATGGCATTATTATACTAATATTATGAACATGTTGGTTTGGGCATGTTGAGATGATGAATGTGGGTCAAACGACGAAGCAAATATATGAAGGTAGAGTGTGGGAATCAAAAGGAAGGGTTAGGCCATGTAAAACGTGGCTAAATGTGGTAGACGAATGTGAGAAAAAAGAGAAACATTAATAGTTTTACGAATAAAATAGCAAGTATGACTCAGTGTATGGAGTTGTTGAAGCGAAGGGAAATGCAAAGGATGGGGAAGTGTGGAGTGGAGGTTGGAGTACGAAGGTTTTTTTTTTTTTAGCTATATTCACAGTTTATTGTCCACCCCATAAAGGAACGGCGTGATTAGGTATGGTGTATGTCTAATAACAACAGTTAACTTTTACGTTTGGGAAAAATATAAAACAAACGAAAATATCACATGCTCAGACACCTTTGGCAAATGTCCTTTATTCAGATTTTAAAAAAAATTGGTTAATCCTAAATACTGATGCTATTTTATAGTGTGAAAAACAAATAAGGAATATAATAAAATGGTCTCATGCAACCTGATAACTGGTTGAACCCAAGGGATCACAGTTTGAAAAACGCTGTCCTAATCTATTATTGCGGCCACGTACATCGTTACCAAATTTTCAACTCTTGACTCTCATAAAAACTAAACAGCTTTGTCGATTTGAAGTGGAAAGCGATTTGCGGTGTGCTCTGTCAAACATCAAAGTAAATATTCAAGAACTGATGAAAACAAAATGAGTTTCAACCATCACGATAATCTTGTAATTTTTTTTCCTACCTATATCCTGCCGCTGCTAGTTTGATTTTTGTATAGAATAAAGAAGTGACTCGAAAACATTTCTGTTATAAATATCCCAAAAAATAAGGGGGGAGGGGGTGTGGGGGAGTTTTACTATCCACCAAAGGGGGTGTCTGCTGGAAAATGTTGAGAGCCAATGTCATAGAGGAAGCATTATCAAACGCTACGAGACTACACTGGCAAATTATTACCTCACTTTTAATGTCAAGCTTATACTTTAAGTTTAAATGGGAGGGGACGTAATCCAAGATCAGTATTTTTGACGTTTATATATATATATTTTTTTTTTTACCAACAAAATCAAATCTCGCTTAAGGTGCGGCAGAAGGGTGCGCGAGTAATTTTACAGTTTTTTTTGGGCAAAATAAATCAAATATTTTTCCAGTAGCAACGTAGAGTTTAGTTATCTGCACATGCTAATATCACCATATCTTGAATATATGTCAAGGATGTCCTAGAATTTCGTCAAAACTTTTTAAATAAAGAGAAAAGGTTTTGACCAAATTCCAGGACAGCCTTGACAGATATTTAAGATCTGTTGATATTAGAATGTGCAGATAACTAAACTCTACGTTGCTACTGGAGAAATATTTGATTTATTTAGACCAAAAAAATGTAATGCTATAAAAACTGTAAACATTCTTGCGCTCCCTTCGGCCGCACCGGTTTGGCTCTATATGGTAGAGAATTAAGACGTGTTACAGACATTATATCCCCCACTATTTTAAAAGTTTTTGATATCTTTTCTAACTGTTTAAATAAAATGTAAGTGAAAAACTATAAGCAGGCTTTCCTACCAGTTAAAAAGTTTAAAGGTTGAATTAAAAGGGTTTTTTTTAATTTAAAGACGCTTTTCGTAAATATGTGTATTTCTGAGATTAATTCAAAAGGCTAGAAACCTAAATCTAGCCTTCCTCCATAAAATAAAATAAATGTTTTGATAGTCACAACAGATATGATAATGTGTGATTGTTTTATAGGGTTTGTATGTAAGCTATCACACAATTTTTTTTTAGTTAAAACAACTTTTTAAACAGAAAATTTAAAATTTTTAATTTGTCAAATTTAAACTTTTTAATTTGTCAGAACTCTCGCCTACAATTTGGGGAAAACAATATTAAAAAAAAATCAACCTTTTAATAAATAATCCGAGATTTCTAAACGTCTGCAACGCTTCTCTTATCTTTACACATAATCTAGATAGTTTTTGAATATGTATTACTAGCAGAAGTACCCGGCTCTACCCGGGGTAACCACGAAATGCATATGCGTGGCTACCCCGGGCAATGCTTTTCGTTAATTAAAACATACAGAAAAAAATGTTTATTTCATTTCTTCAGATCCAGTTTTTAATAAATTAAAACCCGCTTCGGTGGCCACGGGGTCTAACGTGCTATCCTCGTGTTGGACTAGACTGTCGAAGACGGGGCGATCGTGGTTCGATCCCGGTCGGGGTACATTTAGGGTGGCTTTTCCACTCTCCTTCACGCAAATGCGGGTGCACTACCTCTAAATTAAATTTTCCTAATCCCTAACACGAGTAATTAGTACATAGGCGTATAACCCGAACTGGTAGTAAGACGTGGTGCTAAAATTATTATTTTTTAATATATAATCTAATAAAAAAATTAAAATTCCACCTTTGTGGTTCACATGTTTGTCCACAGGGGCTACAAATTTTAAAATATCAGACCTCTCCGTGTGGTAGGTATCGCGCAATGCTCATTACAGATAGACACGCATACTCTTAATCTTATTATAGAGTTGTATATTGATTGGTACAGTGGATGAAAAACTTTTCAAATAAAGAGAAAAAATCCTGCATTTTACTTTAAATATTTAACGTTCACTTTCTGAACCGACTAATTATATCAGCACACGATTTGTAAGCCGACTTAGATAAATCTAGAACAGACACATCATCCAGTCATCACATCACTCTACCAATGAAAAGTTTTTCGGGCATTTTGGGAATCGAACTTGGAATTATTAGCACAAAAGGCAGACACGCTAATACCGACGAAGGCTAAGTAGTCGGCTAAAAAGTCCTGTTAAAATTCTACAATGTATTTTAAAAATAAAGAACTTTTGAGATTGCACTGTATAGAATATTAAAACTTAATGTTTTTACTGGAGCAATGTTTTATTTATCTTGGCTAAAAAAAGGTTTTTTTAAACTATAATAGCGGTAAAAATGCGAACTTTAACTATATTTCCCCTTAATTTAATTGATTTTGAATTCTTTTTTTCGGTACTCTATTAAAAAAAATCAAATTTGTATTCTAAAATAAACATTGCTGTGACCTTTCCGTAACATTGTTATTGTTATAAAATACCAAAATTTACGTATTAAATAAAGCATATTGACGTTTTACCTACAAATGATTAAAGCTTATATAAAAATGCTAATATTTGTAACAAAAATACATATTTGAGAAGGGCTTGAACAATGCTTATTTTAGAACAAAGGTTGGTTAATCCAGACTTCACAAATGGTTACCCAACGATAAAATAAACTGTTAAAAATAGTTTAAAACCTGTTTGAAGTCTGATCTCACCTTGTCACAACCCATAAACAGCCCTTGAATGGAAGACCACTTACATCTACACTAATCGAATCAAAGCGAAGATAAAACTCTTTAACGGAGAATATTGTCTTCGATTCGACAGCATCTCTCCAGGTGAAGCTTTGTGTCATCGGTAATTTCCGGGCAATTTCGTGGAAATTCGGTGGATAAGTGTGGGAGTGTCATCACCGAGCGAGGCTGTTAACGTACTCTCTAACTCGCGTTTAGATGTTAAATTTATGTGGTTTGTTTGTAAAGTGAAGATGCAGTTAATGGAGGGAAAACTAAGTACTTTAGTTCAAGGCTATACATTTATTTGCGAGAAAAATTATAAACACTACAGATTAACATGAAAAGAAATCTCTAAAATTTATAAAATAGCAAATAAGTCTACTTTATTTGTTGAATCTTTTAAGTTTCATACAATTATTTATTTTCTGTTTCGTGGGTTCCTATCACCCGCAGCACAGCGCGCGTCCTCCCCTCAGTTTGCGGATAGATGATACGGCCTTCAGAAATGAAGGATAGCTGCTAATATCTTGACTAAGCAGTTGCGGACAGCCGTCAGGGGTAGTCCTCTCTCCTCCAGCTTGGGGGCTGGGTATGGGCCTGATGAGCTCTCACCATAAAATATGAAAAAAAAAATCCCATCAAGAAACACTCAAAAAGTTGATAGGGTGTAATGAGGTGGACTGGATAGAACTTGCTCACTATAGGGGTAGGTGGCGTACCTTTGTAAGTACGGCAATGAACCCTTGAGTTTTTAGTACCGTATAATGTGTGTTTTTTAATATTATATCTATCATATAGTTAAAATTGTGAAAGAAATATCACTCTCTTGAGTTTGTCTTTGTATTCAAAACCACTGCATTTAGACCATCCTCTTCGCATAGATGCTAATCCAAATGCCGCGTCTCAATTCCTTTCGCCTATTCGGGAGTGGTCCTAATGTTTTCAAATATTTCATTCATCCCCATGTCACTATTTTTTGTTTATTTGATAATTGTATTTGTTCCAATATTTGTGCCAATTAAACTTTGAACATATTTGGTTCTTTGATGTCTTGATAAGGATGTGAAGAAGCATTTCTTCTTTGTTCTTTTTCCTCGTTAATTTATCGCAAAGTTTACATCATGTTTTTCATTAAATTAAATTAAATTAAATATAAAACGATAATAACAAATTAAAAAAGTGAAAAGTCGTGATATCTGGTTGCGAAAGGGATGGAAAAAAATGTGAGACAAGAAAAGACGTAATAAGTCTTGGTCCTCTGTTATCGTCTTTCTTTCTCGCGACACCTCATCAACACTACATTGTTTGGCGGGGGAAGTTTTGTTAAGCAAGAGAAATCGAATTTCAATGTGTTGGTAATATTGATGATAACGGCCGGCGTTAGCGTTTGTCTTTGTGACACAATCTCCGTTTCCCCATTCTTGACTTCTGTCTCTTTGAAAGCCACGGTTTTGTTACCTTCTCGACAAAAGACTGCGCTGAGTGGAGTAAGATAGTTGAGGAGGGGGAATGATAGGCTTTAGGAGGGGGGGAGAGAAGAACAAAGCACAGACGGAAATGGAGCAACGTGTTTTGTTGAGGTATTTTTGTAGCAAAAGTTGGTAATTTGTATTTTTAGTGGAATGTGTTAGATAAATAAGACATGAGGGGGGTTGATTCTAACACTGTGGTTTTGTTCTGTTTAGTTAAATATAATAATTTGCGGGCGTGTTACATTTATAAAAATAGAAACTGTCTTAATATTATAATGTTTATTATTTTAATAACTGATCATTTTGATTTCGATAACACCCTCACCGTTGGACACGGAAGTCGATGAGGTTATAAGTATTGTTTTATATGAATTACTGGTGACGGAAAGATCATGGCTCATATCCCGGAACGGTGTATTCAGTTGTTTATTTCACACGTTTTCCTACTTTCTCCGTGCAAATTCTGTTACTTTATCTTTACAATAATACATTTTTTAACCTCTACATGGTAAGTATAAATACTCGCTTCGGTGCCCTCATGGTCTTTGTCTTGTAATATACTGGACTGCCGATAACGGCGAGATTTGGATTCGAATCCCGGTCGGGTGTAGGCCTACCGAATATTTTCACCCCCCATTGGTTTCCCACTTTTTTTTGCCTCACAAATTTAGGGACACTTCCTATGTATTCAACCATCCTCATCTTTTAACACATTAACCGTAATAGTTATTTTACATCCGTAAAACCTTAACAAGTGATAAGACGCAGTGACACCTTTTTACTTTCTCTCTATCTTACAGGTAGAGAAAGTATTGTGATCGTCAAAAAAATCGAACTCGAGATTTTGATGAATTTTGACGTTTCATGACTTCCTGAATCCGAAAAAGTGATTTTTGAATTTCCGTCTGTCTGTCTGTCTGTCTGTCTGTCTGTCTGTCTGTCTGTCTGTCTGTACCTCCAACTAGAGCCTAAACTATTTTACCGATTGAGCTGAAACTTGATATCTAGGGTTTTCATAGGGTTGCCCCGAGGGGTTTTTGGAATTGGATATCTACCCCTAAAATTAAGGGTAGTTTACTGAAGGGTAAAAAGAGAAAAAGTCGATTTTCTCAAAATCGGCTCTAACGATTTTGATTAAATTTCATTTATGAACATAAATAAATATTCCAAACAAAATGGCTACTCTCAATATTTCGGCAAAATCGTTTTAAGGGCTCCGGTCTGATGCGTAAATTAACATTTTTTATAATAGCTCCGAAACTATTTGAGATATGAAATTACTTAGCATTACAAATATGTATATATATTTATAATACAAATATTTTATTCGAAACATATTTTTATAAAATCAATAACTTTCAATATATACGCAATTATATATATATTTTTAACTTTTTGGGCATTAAAGCTTAAGTATTGCGACCGTAAGAAAAACTAACCTGAAATGTTGATGGATGTCGACGTCTCATGACCCCCCGAACCCTTAAAAATAGTCTTTGCAATGCCGTCTGTCTGGGTGTCTATTAAAACTTAAAATTAAGGGTAGTTTACTGAAGGGCAAAAAGAGAAAAAGTCGATTTTCTCAAAATCGGCTCTAACGATTTTGATTAAATTTCATTTATGAACATAAATAAATATTCCAAACAAAATGGCTACTCTCAATATTTCGGCAAAATCGTTTTAAGGGCTCCGGTCTGATGCGTAAATTAACATTTTTTATAATAGCTCCGAAACTATTTGAGATATGAAATTACTTAGCATTACAAATATGTATATATATTTATAATACAAATATTTTATTCGAAACATATTTTTATAAAATCAATAACTTTCAATATATACGCAATTATGTATATATTTATAACTTTTTGGGCATTAAAGCTTAAGTATTGCGACCGTAAGAAAAACTAACCTGAAATGTTGATGGATGTCGACGTCTCATGACCCCCCGAACCCTAAAAAATAGTCTTTGCAATGCCGTCTGTCTGTGTGTCTATAAAAACTTAAAATTAAGGGTAGTTTACTGAAGGACGAAAAGAGAAAAATTTGGTTTTCTCAAAATCTGCTTAAACGATTTTGATTAAAATTCGTATCTAGGCGTTGATTAAGATTATAAATAAACTGGCTATTTTCATTTTCCTATGAAAATGATTTTTAGGGTACATTACAGAAGCGTTAATTTCCGTATCTCCACAACTATTGGAGAAACTAAACAACTTATCATTGCAAAATTGTAGGACTATTAGAAATAAAAAACTTTTATTTGACATATATTTTTATAAAAACAGCAGTTTCTGTGATATTTGCAAATATATTAATACAATTTTGTGAGCTTTAGTTGTAAACATATACTACTTAAGTCTTAACGCAATAATACTCCAATGCCATAGAGTAATTAAATATAAGTAAGTATCTAAAAAAAGTATGTTATTTTTCCTTAAATCTCTTAGGAGAAATGTTTGCATAGCAATGATCTATCTCCATTTTAGACTCAATAGTCAATATTTACATTTTTTATTGGTCAAAATGTATAAATGAATAATTAAATATCAATGCGATGACTTGAAGATCTGCAACACCTTTTAAAATGTTAAAATTTTAACCAGAAATCGAAATTTTAAAACGAAGTGTTGACCCTTGTGGAAGACATTAAACTGTTTGAAATGTTCTTAGGTGGACAAAGATGCGCCTCTTTTCTCATTGATTCTATACCATTGTATATTATTTTATGCGTGTTCTTATGTGGAGTGGTGATGATACAATGTACATTATTCCGTTCAGAAATCTTACGAGTTTATAGAAAGAGAGAGAAAGTCTGTGCGGTGTGCCGTACCATTTATTTTACTTTCTCTCTATCTTACAGGTAGAGAAAGTATTGTGATCGTCAAAAAAATCGAACTCGAGATTTTGATGAATTTTGACGTTTCATGACTTCCTGAATCCGAAAAAGTGGTTTTTGAATTTCCGTCTGTCTGTCTGTCTGTCTGTCTGTCTGTCTGTCTGTCTGTCTGTCTGTACCTCCAACTAGAGCCTAAACTATTTTACCGATTGAGCTGAAACTTGATATCTAGGGTTTTCAAAGGGTTGCCCCGAGGGGTTTTTGGAATTGGATATCTACCCCTAAAATTAAGGGTAGTTTACTGAAGGGCAAAAGAGAGAAAAAGTCGATTTTCTCAAAATCGGCTCTAACGATTTTGATTAAATTTCATTTATGAACATAAATAAATATTCCAAACAAAATGGCTACTCTCAATATTTCGGCAAAATCGTTTTAAGGGCTCCGGTCTGATGCGTAAATTAACATTTTTTATAATAGCTCCGAAACTATTTGAGATATGAAATTACTTAGCATTACAAATATGTATATATATATTTATAATACAAATATTTTATTCGAAACATATTTTTATAAAATCAATAACTTTCAATATATACGCAATTATATATATATTTTTAACTTTTTGGGCATTAAAGCTTAAGTATTGCGACCGTAAGAAAAACTAACCTGAAATGTTGATGGATGTCGACGTCTCATGACCCCCGAACCCTTAAAAATAGTCCTTGCAATGCCGTCTGTCTGTGTGTCTATTAAAACTTAAAATTAAGGGTAGTTTACTGAAGGGCAAAAAGAGAAAAAGTCGATTTTCTCAAAATCGGCTCTAACGATTTTAATTAAATTTCATTTATGAATATAAATAAATATTCCAAACAAAATGGCTACTCTCAATATTTCGGCAAAATCCTATTAAGGGCTCCGGTCTGATGCGTAAATTAACATTTTTTATAATAGCTCCGAAACTATTTGAGATATGAAATTACTCAGCATTACAAATATGTATATATATTTATAATACAAATATTTTATTCGAAACATATTTTTATAAAATCAATAACTTTCAATATATACGCAATTATATATATATTTTTAACTTTTTGGGCATTAAAGCTTAAGTATTGCGACCGTAAGAAAAACTAACCTGAAATGTTGATGGATGTCGACGTCTCATGACCCCCCGAACCCTTAAAAATAGTCTTTGCAATGCCGTCTTCTGTGTGTCTATTAAAACTTAAAATTAAGGGTAGTTTACTGAATGGCAAAAAGAGAAAAAGTCGATTTTCTCAAAATCGGCTCCAACGATTTTGATTAAATTTCATTTTTAAACATTAATACATATTCCAAACAAAATGGCTACCCTCAATATTTCGGCAAAATGGCTTTAAGGGCTCCGGTCTGATGCGTAAATTAACATTTTTTTAAATAGCTCCGAAACTATTGGAGATATGAAATTACTTAGCATTACAAATATGTATATATATTTATAATACAGATATTTTATCCGAAACATATTTTTATAAAATCAATAACTTTCAATATATACGCAATTATATGAATTTTTTTAACTTTTTGGACATTAAAGTTTAAGTATTGCGACCGTAAAAAAAAAACTAACCTGAAATGTTGATGGATGTCGACGTCTCATGACCCCCCGAACCCTAAAAAATAGTCTTTGCAATTCCGTCTGTCTGTGTGCCTATAAAAACTTAAAATTAAGGGTAGTTTACTGAAGGGCGAAAAGAGAAAAATTTGGTTTTCTCAAAATCTGCTCAAACGATTTTGATTAAAATTCGTATCTAGGCGTTGATTAAGATTATAAATAAACTGGCTATTTTCATTTTCCTATGAAAATGATTTTTAGGGTACATTACAGAAGCGTTAATTTCCGTATCTCCACAACTATTGGAGAAACTAAACAACTTATCATTGCAAAATTGTAGGACTATTAGAAATAAAAAACTTTTATTTGACATATATTTTTATAAAAACAGCAGTTTCTGAGATATTTGCAAATATATTAATACAATTTTGTGAGCTTTAGTTGTAAACATATACTACTTAAGTCTTAACGCAATAATACTCCAATGCCATAGAGTAATTAAATATAAGTAAGTATCTAAAAAAAGTATGTTATTTTTCCTTAAATCTCTTAGGAGAAATGTTTGCATAGCAATGATCTATCTCCATTTTAGACTCAATAGTCAATATTTACATTTTTTATTGGTCAAAATGTATAAATGAATAATTAAATATCAATGCGATGACTTGAAGAATTGCAACACCTTTTAAAATGTTAAAATTTTAACCAGAAATCGAAATTTTAAAACGAAGTGTTGACCCTTGTGGAAGACATTAAACTGTTTGAAATGTTCTTAGGTGGACAAAGATGCGCCTCTTTTCTCATTGATTCTATATCATTGTATATTATTCTATGCGTGTTCTTATGTGGAGTGGTGATGATACAATGTACATTATTCCGTTCAGAAATCTTACGAGTTTATAGAAAGAGAGAGAAAGTCTGTGCGGTGTGCCGTACCATTTTTTTTTTTTTAGTAAAACCAATATTTGCATGGAAAGTAGCTTAAGTATTACCGTATTGCATATATAATAAGTAGTTCAGGGTCTACTATATGCATGAATTATATCACAGTGCTACCACATTACTGGTCAAATTTTTATTTAAATTCGTTTACGTCAGGACTTGTGTCGTCCGACATTCAAATAAAGAATAAAATCTTCACTAAACCATTAAGTTTTATTAAATATCATGGATTACGAAAACACACCCTATAAATGTATCTACCACAAGTGGTTGCTAACGGAAGACACCTAGTATGTAATTGGCACTATAAATGCACCCATAGTCTTTTTTTTTTGTGTGTGTGCTCTGTTATTAAAGGTAGTAGTTGAATACGAACGCTTACGCATGGTTATTTCATTTGCGCGAATTGTTAGTCGAGGGCTAATAACTGGCCCCAACGGCGGCTGCTATATTTAAACTAAGGACCTCGGAAGGATCATTTAGAAACTTAGTTCAAGCCATTGTCCTCCTCCTGGTTCGTCCAAACAAACTAGCGCGGTCGCCTAATACGTTGACCCATTCATTCGTTGAATGCTCTCTTAATGCCAGTTGAATTACCTCTTTCTCAACCACCCACCAACCCCCCCTTCCCTCTCCTACTTCGTCACTTTAACTTTGGAACTAGGTCGGTCAAGTAAAATGGGGCTCGTTTCTTTCAGAGAATGATGCTCTTCCTGGGTCCCATTGGACCGTAAACATTTCTGTTGCCATCCAATTGAATTATTAATGATAATTTTTGTTTTCTTTTGATAACTCCCAAGCCCTCTTTGGTGAAAGTCTCATATTCACGTTTTTATCTATTACGGGTCGTACCCAAGGGAAAATTTGTCTAGGTCTACTATTGCTTCGGTAGAAGCGTTTGACGGAATTTTTTACACAAAATAATTTCAACCGTTCTTAAATATTTGCCATGGGCATCGTGTAATTTGACCATAGCCATTAACATTCTAGGACTTTTTTTTTTTAGTTCCGCGTCTTACTACCCGTCTTGATTTGTTTTCCTCCAATCTCCTTCCTTCAGTCAAAGCTAGCAAGTCCCTCAACGTTTCAAAAACAAATCTACACAAAGCTTACGAATATTCCAGTTTTCTAGAGAGAGAATATTAACAATAACACTTAGCGCCACGTCTTACTACCCGTTCGGTTTATACGCTAATGGTTTAAGTGATTAGGAAGGTTTTTATTTAAATTAAGTGTATCTGCATTCGTGTGTCGAGAGAGAGTGGAAAACCATTTTGGAAGAAACCCCCCTCATTCACCCGACTGAGATTCAAACCTTGATCTCCCCGTCATCGGCAGTCTAGTCCACTGCGATAGTAGCGCGTTAGACCATGTGACCACCGAAATGGATAAATAGGTTATTGTTTTCGTAAAATAAATACATACTTTTAAGTCGCGTTCTGTTCCGCCCCGCCTTAAAGAAATGTCTCAGACCCATCATCACACGTACATTACACACCCGTCTATTAAATACAAGCTATGTATTATGTGGGACATTATTATGACGTCTGGAATAAGTTTATGTTTTTAAAAATAGGTTTAGTACATGCAACCTTAGGAACGGTAGTTTATTTCACCTGATAAGGCACCTTTTAATGGGGCGTTATAAACCTGCGTTAGCTCAGGCTGTTCTCAAATCTTAGCTGCGATCTGGCGAGGTTTTATTTCAGCTTGATGGATCGCCATTTTGGTTTTATTGACCAATTCCTTTAGTAGATTTCTACTGGATCATTTATTTTGAAGACTATAAATATATTGTTTTATTTCATTTAAATATATACTCTAAAACAAATCATAAAATAATCGTACAGTTATATAATTGTAAATAAGTAGTTTATTATATTATTTTGAAACTAATTAAAATTAACTTTGAGACCGTCTTTCCCATGAAATAGTACTAACAATTGTAAATTTAAACATTTATTATTCAAATAATACTGCCTAAAACTAAACATTTGAATGTGTTATATATGTTAATAAATTTTATAAAAATAAATGAATGATACGATACATTCGCACTAACTTTCTCATATTGTGTATTATTATAGATTCGAATAAAATTTTAAAAAAAAAGTTTTTAATAAACCACCTTTAAATAATATTTTCTACATTGAAAAATGACACCTGGACATGGGAATCGAACCCGAGACCTTAACACTGAGCTATTGAGAAGTCGTCCCATGTACAGGGTCATTCTTCATTCATACTTTAAGGCAGAGTCTGTGATGGACTTAAGAAAATCGTCAGCTACATGTGAGCGATTAATTAAGATCACGAGCTATCAGACAATGCAGCCACATGCAACCCGGGAGGGCTTTATGCTGCCAATAGTATAGTGACAATCGTACGAATGCTCAATTAAATGGGCAAAGCTATTATTTTTGTCAATTACGGCTACAGCCGCATCATTTTTCAATTAAGATAATATGATATTTATATTTGGGTTTGGGGTCACATAAAACCTAAAAATTCATCATAATATCGAGTTCGATTTTGTTTTATGATCACAATACTCTCTCTTGATTTGAGAAAGTAAAATTGTTAAGTCATAATAAATTTGTGTAATTGATAGTTGAACTTTTTATGTTAACAAAGGCTAATTATCTAAGTATATAAAAATTACATCCATACAGTATGTAAACACTGGTCGTCTGGTTTTACGTGCCTTCTTAACTATCTGGTATCTCATGCCAATGTGCCATCGAATTTTAATGACCTCACCTCCATCAGAATGTCGTCTGAAGAAAGGTTTTTGTTTAAATAGTTAATTATTCCACTTCTTAAACCCTTTAAATAGTTATTTCATAAGTTTTTTTTACTATGAATTCACTTGATCTTGTTATTTTCATCCTCCTTCTTTTATTGTTTATATCTTGTCATTAAAAACACATTCTCCATACATTTTCCTCACTATACCTCAGTTTTAGCTTCTGTGGTGCTGACTGACAGCTCACAGCTGACTTCTGACGGCTTTGAAAAGCTACCAGACCAAATTATGTATCCCTACGCCGAACCATATGATCTGCAAAAAACATGTATTTTTATATTTGTCACTTCTGACAGTCAAAATTTAGGTATATAACCTAACTGTTGACTGTTCAGACGTCAGCTGTTGAACTGTCAGTCACACCAAAGAAGCTCAAACTGAGGTATAGTTTTGCGTAATGGGGATTTTCTGAATCTATGCTACTAGGATTTCTAAAACTGGAACTCTTCATTTCCAAGTGTCTTCGAATTGAATCTCTGCTGAAAATATAATTGTAAGTGATTTGTATTTCGTTTATAGTCAGTATATTCTATGCGTTGATAATCAAGACTTGATTAGTGACTGGAAAAACATGGACTTAAACCAATTGTTTCAGTGCTATACTGAGAAAGAAAGGGGGGTAAGGATTCAACTCCCCTCCCCCTTCCAGAAAATATTTTTAATTAGGTATTCTTCTAGTGCTTCTGAATACCTAGACTATAAATATGTTGAAGTTTTATCCGAGTTTAGAACTTTTTTTTTAGATTTGTGTAAAGACGGATTTAATTCTGATAGACAGACCATCCACAACCCATCGAAGGAAAAGTCCAATTTTTGTGGCCATATTGTTAGTGTTAATTTAGTCCAATAGGTATTTGTAATATTATATAAAAAAAAAGTGACATCTGTAGATCACATAATAATTGACTCATGAATACTTGAAATTTTTAGTGACTGAATGGTCTATGGCGTTACTTTCATGTTAGACTGCCTGCTGATTACGGGGAAATCGGGGTTTTAATCTTGGTCGGGTATAGTAAGGGTGGTTTTCCCTTTAATGTTTTCCCACTCGCCTTCCACGCAAATGCTGGTAGATGACCTCCAATATGTTTCCTTCCTCATCCCTATTACCTTAATACTAAATATCATTAATGCGTATAACCTGAACAGGTAGTAATACGTGGTGATAGAAAAAAAAAACGTGAAATTATATTTAGTAACTTTTCTAGTTTTCAGATAAGGAACACACTCTAACCATTGGATTGTACATGTAGCCCCAACTATGTTAAAATAAATCTTTAATATCATTTCCAAAGAGATTTATAACTTATTAAAAAAAATCCTTTACCATCTCTTGTTTGGAGATTTTTCCAAAAGCCATCAAAAGAAATAACGTCCCGCCCTCTTAAAATAAATAAATAATTGATATGACCCTGAATTATTTGTCGATGGATCAGAATGGACCACATTACTGCTTCTTGTTCCTTCGCACACGAATAGTACTTGCTACCAAGGAAATTCACACACACACACACACACATATATACATATGGGACGGAGACTTAGGCTTTTCCGGTTGGTAAAGGTTCGCTTTTCCAAGGGAAATTTGCTCGGCTTTCTCTATCTCTCTGCTAGGACGGTCTGGATTTATGGGACTGCTCTTGTGCACTTAAGCTGCGTTTACTGGGAAGGAAATAGTGCGTGCGTTACTCTTGATAGCGGGGACTGCTTTATTACACACCTTTCACTTGATCATTCGTGAACTCTTTAAGACTGGATTAAAATATACTCACTTTCAATAGAAAATAGACTCGCCCGAAACTAGAGCCGGATTTATAGTGGTGGAGGCACCGGGTCTCTAAAATATTGGAGGTCCTAACATAGAACTTGTTTTTTCAACGTCTTTCAATGGTCTAGTGGTAAAAGTTCTTGGCTACATAACTAGAAGTTCCGGGCTCGATACCCAGCGCTTCCAGGTTTCCTGTGAAGCAGTAGGTCTGTAACGGGGTCAACTCAGCCTCGTGAGGACAATTGAGGAGCTATTTGAATAAAGTAGTAGTGGATCTGGTCTATTAAATTGAGAGGAGGGGCTTGTTATTCTGATCACATAATATCTTTTGTCCAAAGTATTTTGCACTATCTTCGACAACAGACGGCTGCCGGTTGGTCGGCATAGCTAGATTGTGTGCTGACACCGTTGAGTTTTCTTTTTCAAATGTTTCAAAATTAAGAAATTTTTTGAGTATTTTACCATGACTGTAATATTTTAAGCCACAAGTTTTTTTTAATTGCAATAGTTAGTTGCGTTACCTTAAACCAAGGCATGCCCGAAATCGTGGTCAATTGGTCTAATGCATGGGCCCCCAACCTTTTTCCGTATCTCGGACCCTCCTGAAGCCAACG
Source organism: Timema podura (assembly GCA_033556935.1). NCBI lineage: Eukaryota > Metazoa > Arthropoda > Insecta > Phasmatodea > Timematidae > Timema > Timema podura. The sequence goes on from JAVRXN010000012.1 coordinate 46,218,986, forward strand.
ATATTTCGGCGCATTCTCCTCTGCCATACGAGGTGAGATGAAAAACCTACGCACACATTTCTAGTACTTTCCATAACCCATTTCATATTAATAAAAGAAAAGCTGTTTAGTCAGACAGTAATGGTGGGAAAAAACGTATGTTTGGGAAAGTAAATAGAGAATAGTTTTTGTTGATATTATGGGAAAATATACATAAAAAAGAACTTAAAAATATATAGGCCTATTTGTTTTCGTGGCCCCAAGTTGGGAACCTCTGGTCCAACGAGTCGCTTTCTTGTTAGACTGGATTGCCGGTGACTGGGAGATTGAAGCTCGAATCCCAGTTGAGTTTATTGAGTGTGTTATTTTTCCTAAATAGTTTCCAACTCTGCCTCCATGCAAATTATGTTATATTTCCTCTAAAATTATACCATCCTCATTTCGATTCCATTAGCTTAAGGGGGGGGGGGGGTGGATATAAATTAATTTCACATCAGTCGTCTTCTTTTGCTCTGCCCATTTGGCTAGCCGCATTCGATTGCACTAAAAAGGTGAAGATAGAGTTTAGTGGAAATGTACAGGCATTTGCGTGAAGGGAGAGTGCTATATCGCAATTTAGGAAAGAAACTCAATTTACCCGGCAGGAATTTAAATCCCCCGGTACCCCCGTCACCCGCAAACCAGGCTAAATAAATTAACATCAACACACAATGTGTAAATCATTGTAATTATGGGAATGTCCTCATGGGAACCATGACTTGATTAATTTAAATTATTTGTAAAATGATCCATAGGTTGGAATTGAACTAGGAACCTTTGGATGGATCAGTGTTAACGCATTTGTGCGCCAAGTCAAAGGTCCCGTGTTCAATTCCCGAATCTAGGTGTCATCTTTAATCAACTAATTTAAACAAGCTAGATTAGCTTGTCATTTGGTCCGCGTTCCCACCGGTACGTGGAGGTTATTGTCGGATACAATCTGATAAAATGTTTTTCACGTTACTAAATTAGTGGTTTTGTTGTTGTTTTTACGCCGGCTCTTATTACTAATCTTGATTATTCCCATTTAACTAACCTAATGATGTGAAGATAGGTTATATAGATATTTCGAGTGTCTTATTTACATGGAGGCAAAGTGGCAAACCATTTAGGAGGGGAAAAAAACTTGCAACACCCTGCTGGGATGCGAACCACCACTTTTCATGCACCATTAAACCAGTCAATGAGCTTTATGTTTAGTTTGTGGTGTTATCGATGCGGATTAGTGTATGTTGAATTAAAGTTGATTGGATGCACAAATAGTCCAACTCTCAAATTACATTTTCATAAAATACAAAATAAATGGTTCGGTGCACCGCACATTTACTAAAAACTCGTAATATTTGTGAGACGAAATAGTATACATTGTTGCAGGAACACTCCTCCATAGAGCATAACAATCAATTTCATGTTTCTAAGTACTCCATAAAAATATATAGGTTTGCTTATAACTCAAGGAACTATTAGTTTTATAAAAATGTATTTCGAACAAGAGTTTTATTTTTAATAGTACTACATCTTTACATTGATAACTTATTTCGTAACTCAAATAATTGCTGGTATATGATAGAAATTGGACGTTTCTGCTTCTAGAAAGTGCCCTTAAAATAATTTTCATCGGAAAACTAGAATTTACATTTTGTTTGTAAAGTTTAATAATGCCTAGATACAAAATTTGATTAAAAAAATCGTTTTTATCTCTTTTTGCTCTTAAATAAACTACCCTTAATTTTAGGATTATATAGTAGCCTATATATATCTAATTTCAAAAACAACTTTTTCAGTCTCAAGAGGTCATGAAACAGCGACATTCATCAAAATGTCAAGTTAAATTTTTTTACGTACGAAATATTTGTCTCTTCGAGAGGTCGAAAGAAAAGTGCATTCAACACATAAAAATGTATTAGTTTTTCATTTGCCACTTTTGACATTTATGTGTTAATTTTGACAGGTGTTTGATAAATGTAGTAATTTTTAACTTATGCATGAATGTATTTGTAAGCGATACGATTAAGGGATAGTTTTATAAAACCTTCCATAAGTTAATGTTATATAATTAAATTAACTAAACACACTTAACATGACTATAAATTTTCAAAAAACTTGCTTTGGTGGCCGCATGATCTAAGACGTCAATCTCCTGCCTACAATGGGGAGATTAGGGTTTGAATCCCGTTTCTTTCTCCACGCAAATGCGGGTACACATCCTCTATGAACTAAACTTAGAAAAGCAAATGTATTTTTCCCCTCGTACCTCCCCCTAAATCCTTCTTGTCGGATTAACTTGAAACATGTGTAATGTAATCACTTAAACTTTATTTTGTGTTTTCAAACCAACCAATACAATTTTAGGTGACAAGACATTTTAACTGTAGCCATTATAAAGGTTTGTCCGTTTCTATTCAATAAACCTAATGGATTAGAACTATTTGGGAAAGCTTAAACGTCAGTGCTGTTAGTGAATTAAATAATCCAATTTTCGTGAGAGCCTATATAAAATCAAAGTATATCCAAGCCCCCTAACATTGAGAATGTTATCGAAATAACTTCATGGCTACGTTTCGAATAAACCCCATACACACACAAAAAATATTCTGATGTCTGTCAATTGGTCTGTTTGTTAAGAGATTTTCTTTGTCAATTCTTAATAATTTATCTAACCATTTTATATCTGCTTTTATGCGTTGTCTTTCCGATACCTCAAATTTTACACCATTGGATTTAAATATTTAAATGTGTAGATTCAACAGTTCTATGTGTGTTGTCGGCAAGAAAAATGTGACTGTAAACTTAATTTGGCCTTATGGCAAGGGTTCCCAAACTGTACGTCGCGACGCCCTGGAGCGTCGTGGCTCCAAGGAAAACCTAAAACTTTATAATGTTAGTGAAATGAAACATGCTAATTTTAAATATATGTACTCGTACATATTAAGAAAACAAGAAAACACATAATCTTTTCTTATGAAAGCGCCCCTTCATATGAGTTCCGTATTCTAATGCTCCATGAAAATATTGATTACAGGCTTCTAGCACGGGAAATTGGATATGTGAAGGGTGACGTGATCTCAAAAATGTTGGGAATCCCTGCTCTATGTGGTTACAATTGATATTTTTAAAATTAGCTTTTACCTTGAACTTAATCTCAACACGTTTTTATAGTACTGGAACTATTTTAAAATTGCTATAAGGTATTAAAAAATGAATGCATTGATAGATATTATCAATACCTTTAGAATAACACTAGCCTAATTAATTATCAATTTGGCTTTTTTTTTTTGTATTTCATTAAATGCCCTTCTATTGAAAATTGGACTGAGTATACTTTTTGAAAATTGCGGTATCTTTAGGTCGGTAGATATTAGCCACAAGACCACTTTATTTTATATTTTGAGTAGTTCGTGAATAAAATTATTGTATGTTAATTAAATTGTGTTAGATCCTATTTTTATTTTAAAATTAAGGACACACACGCTTTTAGAAAAATGTAGATGATTATAATATATATATTTTTTAAATTTAAAAGGAGCTATGTGGGAAAAATTTTTTTTTTCTAAGAATATTGTTATTTTTTCCAAAATTTTTTGGCTTACCTCTAAACCATTGCTTGAAAATAATTATTTTACTAACCTTTCATTTTCATAGTTTCGCTTTCCTTTTTCAACGTCTCCCCATTAATTTAAATATGCGATGGGTGATAATACGTGATGTAACAATAAAAAAGGCACTTCCGAAACTTTACGAAAGCCACTAAACAATACCTGAGAAGTCCTAACTACACCTTGGTTCAATAAATAGCGTATCTACCTACTAGTTTAAGGGTCCTGTACTCGATTCCTGGCATGGCCGAAAAATGTATCATTGGTGAAATGCGGGTTTCCGCTTTTCACATTGATGTCTGGGGGGCTGGATATTGTGTATGGTCTATATTTAAGTTTGTTTAATATAAGTATTGTGTTTATTATAATCAGTTGGTTCAGAAAGTGCACGAAATAGGGCCTACTTCAACAAAATATATATATATATATATATATATATATATATATATATATATATATATATATATATATATATAAATTTTTAATCCTCTGAAAGATTCAAGGAGACAGGAGGTAATCTTTAGTTTTCTCAGGAGGAAAGTTTCCCACAGTTTAAGGGGATTTCTGGGTAATGCAATCTGGGTTGTTACAGAAGGCAATTGTTCTAATCCGCGGTGCCTTGAGGGTGTATTTGCCAGAGGCGGCGGTCATTGTGTTGCTACAACGACCAACCAAAAACTTTCAGCCCCTTGGTGGAAACTTCGGCTCAATCTAGGATTTGTTTTAAGGAGGAGGGAGAGGGGTAGCCAAGCCGTGAGTTCATCTCTAAGCCCCCTTTAAACTCCTTAACCAACTGCTCCCCTTAGCTGTATCCTCCTACCTTTTAGTGAACTTCCATCTAGACTCGGTTCACGATAAGTTCACACTATTTTCCACATGTCTGAAAGGAATTAAATCAATCTCTATCATGCATTTACTTACAGTAAATATTGTTTTGTTTGAAAGTATATGTTGTAAATATTGACTAATACTTATTTTTATTATTATTTTAAAAGTCTTAACTTTACCGTGACCTAACGCTGTGCGCGTGTATAAAGGCTTATCTTTCGTCATGTCTGATTTGCTGTTGAGGTTGAGGTATTTAATTAAATATTGATTTTGTTTATTACGGTGGGTTGGGAAGATTCCTGCCAAGAAAAATTCAGGTGTACAGACCTAGGGTTGGGAGAAATATGAGGATGAGTGAGTGATTTAGTGGGTTTTGCCTTTTATATAATCATAAATATAACAAATTGGGTTGTATGAATATTGGAAATGACTCGCTGCCAATTTAACGGCCCGTTAATATTACACCTATAACTGTACTTGTAATCCTTCCTAAACCGACCATTCAAGGATAAATAATCAATTTTTTATCTAATTTTAACATAGTATGTTTTTATTTAATTATTTAAGTACTTGTTTAACTATTTAGGGAGTGTGGCATAGCAAGCGTTTAGCATTGGTGATGTTAACTCTTAAGTTTGTTTGTTGATTTCTTCTATTATGTTGGTATTGACATCTCCACTCTTCCCCCTACCCTTTCACCCGCTTCTCGATTTTACGAGAACTCTCTCTTGTCTTTACTGTCTTTTTTTTTTCTTTTTTTTTTCTTCCTTACTGGGCTCTTTATGACGGCGGCTCGTAATAAATAATTGGCAGAGGCGATGTCGCCGCACCATGTTATTGGCTGCTGCCTTATCACGTGGTGTGGGTAGGGAGAAACCCCTCGCTACACCCCATCCCTAGTAAGATGAGAATAGCCTAAACGCTGCCTGGTCACGTGGGGTGGGGAGGTAGGAAACCCTCGCTACACCCCATCCCTAGTAAGATGAGAATAGCCTAAACGCTGCCTGGTCACGTGGGGTGGGAGGTAGGAAACCCTCGCTATACCCCATCCCTAGTAAGGTTAGAATAGCCTAAATGCTGCCTGGTCATGTGGGGTGGGGTGGTAGGAAACCCTCGCTATACCCCATCCCTAGTAAGGTTAGAATAGCCTAAACGCTGCCTGGTCACGTGGGGTGGGAGGTAGGAAACCCTCGCTATACCCCATCCCTAGTAAGGTTAGAATAGCCTAAACGCTGCCTGGTCGCGTGGGTTGGGGAGGTAGGAAACCCTCGCTACACCCCATCCCTAGTAAGGTGAGAATAGCCTAAATGCTGCCTGGTCATGTGGGTGGGGTGGTAGGAAACCCTCGCTACACCCCATCCCTAGTAAGGTGAGAATAGCCTAAATGCTGCCTGGTCACGTGGAGTGGGGAGGTAGAAAACCTCCACTATCTATACTCCATCCCTAGTAAGGTCAGAATAGCCTAAACTCTGCCTGGTCACGTGGGGTGGGGACGTAGTAAATCCTTGCTATACCCCATCCCTAGTAAGGTGAGAATAGCCTAAACGCTGCCTGGTCACGTGGGGTGGGGACGTAGTAAACCCTCGCTATACTCCATCCCTAGTAAGGTTAGAATAGCCTAAACGCTGCCTGGTCACGTGGGGTGGGGAGGTAGTAAACCCTCGCTATACTCCATCCCTAGTAAGGTGAGAATAGCATAAACGCTGCCTGGTCACGTGGGGTGGGGAGGTAGGAAACCTCCACTATCTATACTCCATCCCTAGAAAGGTTAGAATAGCCTAAACGCTACCTGGTCACGTGGGGTGTGGACGTAGTAAGCCCTCGCTATATTCAATGCCTTTATATCATGGTCTTCCTGAGTCATTTACTATCGAATGATCAATACATTTGAATAAAATTACAATGGGGGAAACTTCTTGATTTGTTGGTTTTTATAGAACACCCCCTACCCCCAACCCACCACTCATCTTAGATTGTACGTACTATATAACACATCTCCAAGAAACCCTCTCACCATATCTTGTACGTATTATAGAACCTAACCTACCATCAATCCTTACTCAATATACTTGATAACTTTAAGGCGACATAAAAACCGTAACAAACATTGGCTTTGACACTACTTGTCTCGAAGGGTAGATATTTCTAAATTTACGTTGGGGTGGTAAGTCTGTAAAACAAGGTGTAGGAAAACGGGAGGGGGGGGGGGTTGGAGGATAAGAAAGTGGGAATTTTTAAGAGTTCAATAAAATCGTGACATTTTGTTTTGTTAGAAAACAAAGCAAGATTGAAAACACTTTAAGACACGAGCTCCTAGCAATGCTCCGCAATTCTCGAGTTGATGAAGTGACGTGTTTCACTCAGATTTCTTTCTTTATTTCTCTCTTAGTTTTCATTCTTTCTTCGTGAGTTATTTCTTTTGTTCCCTGCATTCTCATTTTTTTTAGCACCGCGTCTTTTAGGGTTATACGCATATTTACTAGCTACGCTAATGATTAAGGGATGAGTAAGGTTGAATTTAGATAAAGTGTACCCGAGTTTGCGTGGAGGGAGAGTGGAAAACCATTTAGGATAATCTCCCCTCAGTGCACCAGACCGGTATTTGAACCCCGGTCATCTGCAGGCCATTCTTTTGCAATAGTGACGCCTTAGATCATTCGGCCACCGAAGCAGGTAATTCTAATTGTATTACACAAATACGATGGGAATGAGTAAGACATAACTTAGTTTCCTAATGGCGGTAAATTTTTCTATTTTGTTGTAAAGAGGGAGGGGGTGAAGGTGACACACCTCGTTAAATCGGGATTCTAACCCCGACCTCCCCTTCCCTCTTTAATGAAACGGTGAATAAAATAATTGAGGACTAGATGAAAAAAAATAGCCAATTCTTAATCTTGGCCGTTTTATTCGAATGTCAAAACTTTCATCGATTTGAAAGATAAGAATATCGTTATTATTTATACGATTCTAGATTATTTCTACTAGTGAGGGGGTTGGAGCTTTTTAGGTACCGACCTAGACACTGCCCTGGGCCACGATGTCCAGGGGTGCATGGCACTGTCACATTGGCGACAGCCAGTGCATATGGTCAGTCAATGTCAATAGCCTACTAGTCTTGGTTCTGTCAGACTTGAGACAAAACAGACAGGAAGAAACAACTGAGGAAGAAGTGACAAGTGAAGACGAGACGTTTCCAAACTGGTGAAACAAAACACAGAAAGTGTAATAAAAGGGAGGGTGGACTAGATTTGATGGACTCTGGATATATCTAGAGCTCTAGCCGAGGAAAGGCGTCTCAGGGATACCAGTGATGAATATCGCTGATGAACCAGGGACGCCTGGAATACCGGCTAGGTGAAAAGGAAAGTAAGTGTATACAGATAAGACGTAGGAAGTTGTTCCTTACTCGAAGAGCCCTGCTCGCTTGGAAACAAGCGTGATGCTGGGCTGGAGCTATCGAGCATTCCAGGAATGTCGACTGGACACGGTAGGAAGTGACCAGAGAAGAAAAAGAAAATGGGACTCCCTACAAGGAAAGATATAAACTGATTGTGTAGACGACGGCACTAAGTATAAGTTAGGTTAAGTTAGATTTAAGTCCAAAGCAGGCATATCAAAATTAAAAAATAAATGTGTATAGTCAAAATAACTTCAATAGGGAAAGAAGTACAAGTATAGCTATACGTTATCATAAATAAATAATGGTATTGATATATAATAGACTGAGCTGCTAACAGGCACAGGTCGAGGTAAATAGGTAATGATCAATAACAGGACAAGTAGTTTTAGTAGTAGTATATGTTTATATTCCAGAAAATGTATGTGTAAAATTTTAGATTAACTATATAGAAGGCATATTATAATATGAACAGAACAAAAAAAAGCCCTGAATTATAGTAAAATAAGATGTCAGGACAAATGTACAAGGAAATTGAAAAAAAATAATATATATAGCCTACTAGTAATGATCTAAATATATTAATTATATTTGTCAACTTCCCTTGGAATGTAATCTTAAGTCATCTTGTGTTCGAGCAATCTCAGCACACTGATAGCTTACACCATTATACGGGTAAAGAATAAACAAAGGTTTATAAAAAAGGTATCAAGTCACATGGAGGTAGAAAAAATCCCTGATAGTAAAAATGTTGTATTTAAATTTTTTTTTCAGGAACTTAACGTACACTTTATGAACCGACTGATTATATCAGCACACGACTTACAAACTAACTTAAATCTAGAACATACACAACCCCCAGTCGCCAGACGTTAATTCAGCACTGTGATAGGGGAAACCCACAGTTCACTAATGATAAATGTTTCTACCATGCCATTCATCGAACCCGGGACCTTTAGTTAAGTAGACAGACATACCACCAACTGAACTAAGGTGTCGGACATTCTAATTTCGCATCTAAAGATTCTATTTGTGAACATTTTTTACCATGAGATTATGATAAATATTTTAAATGTTATGTGCTCCCCAACCCAAAAAAAAGTGGATTTTATAATTAGGTCTGTCAGTCTATCCCTGATCATCGATCTGAACTTGATAGTTTGATATTATATGGCTATACCTTGAACTTTTTTTTTTTTACCCAAGACCTTAAATTAAAGGTGTCTAACATAATAAATAATAATGCATGCTTAGTTTTCTGAAATTAATTCATTTAAAGGTAGTTTACTTGTGACAAATTTTAGGAATTTGAAAATGGCCTTGTAGATTTTGTTTAAAATGGGTATCTGAGAAAGGTTTTTAATGATAAATAATAATAGGTTTTTATTTTGACGAATATTAAAAATTATTTTAGTGTAGTTCCATAAAACTCTTAACCAGTTCCTTGATATAGGGGTCAGTGCACCTGGCTATGAACCTAGGGGTCCCGCGTTCTATTCCCACCTGGTACCATAAGTAATTTTCCCGACGGTCACCATGGTTTGGTTAGTTAAGATCAAGCTAGGTCTAAGCGTTTCCACTAGTTCCACGCCTTCATAATCACATTGTGACACGAGAGAGCCTCCTTGGAAAGGATGTACGATTATTATATTCAGACGTCCCCTGGCAACGGTATCTAAGTACCGACTAATATTTCCACAAACTGATCTATAAGTAATGTAGCCCAGACACGCATAAAAAAATTTATATACATATATAACTTATGTATATAATAGTCTTAAAAATTTTCAAAAATCAGCTAAATTTGTTAAAAATATTTAAATGATTTTGTTTGAAATTTATATATGAAGTATTTATTGTGATTAACAAGATATATTTGTTTCTCTAATGAACACATACTTAATGCAGTCTACTGAAAACCTATTTTTGATAATTTGGTTTCGAGCTATATTATACCGTGTGAGAAATTTTGTACGATATTGTCTTACCACTTATTTATTTATTTATTTATAGATATTGAGCAGTTCCAATGTTACCATAAAGATATATATTTGAAAATATTTATTTTTATGTGTGTCCATATATTATATATTTGGTTCTTATTTGGGGGCTTTAGTGACAAAGAAGTAACTGCAAGAGAAATTTATAAAATGAGCTATGCAATAATCTTTCATGTTCCAAAATGCTTACTCAACTGATCAAAAGTTTGTAAAAAAAAATATATATATGTATATATATATATATATATATGGCTTGAAGGCGTTATTATACCATTTCCAGGAAAAAAGGGACATATCCCTTATATAGCCGAAGACTTTTTCTTCTTCTTTAGAGAATGCTTTTTCCGACCGTTTTTCATTATTATTTCATTTTTTCGTGGAATTTCTTCGTGAAGAGAAATGATGTCTCATAAAGTAATAGCAGACGCAATGGGAAGGGTTGTAAGAAGGCGATGTTTGTAGTTATTGTTTGGAATGAAAGTAATATTTCTTCCTTTTTTTTTTTAGCTTCTACTGTTAAAATACTTTAGGCAGTGACGTATAACTATAGGTGGCAAAATGCCGCAGGCCCACTCGCCCAAAATTAATTTGGTAAGAGATGAAAGTGTTTTTTTAAGCCTGTTTTTATTTCGTAAATATCTCATTACTCAATCAAAAGCTACTCATTAGTCACGTTATTGTGCATAATTTCATTCTATATAAAAAAAGGTCTGTTCATATTTTTCTGTAAAAATCAATATTTAACCAAGATAAGCTTATAAACAAATAACTAAAAAAAATTGGTTTTTTTGCCAATAAATAATTTACAGTTCTTAAGAATTTGAATGTAGAAATTTTCACAAATCCGTTTTTACCATAATTTCGAAGATGATTGCAAAAGTTCAAACCGTTGGTAATATTGCATGGTTTTGGGTAATTTCTGATTTTTTTTGGGGGAGGGGGGAGATCAGGTGCCCCGCTATGAAAGTTTTGCCATGAGCCCATTACTGCCTAGTCACGCCTCTGATTTCACCCTTCGGCAAGAGCTGTGATGTGAAAATATAAAAATCGACAAATAGATTACTATCCACATCGGTGTACATGCGGACTAAACGTTAAATTCGTTTAATTCTGGTTTTCCGTTGACGAGGCGGTCGGGTCGAGAATCTCTGTCGAATGAACTGGAGATGTTGTTTTTATAAACTAATTCCCACTACCCCTTCATGCTAATGTTGGTAAATTTTATTTAGATTTAATTTCTTACATTAGTAGACCTATGATAATTAAAGGAGGATAGTTGAGACTGAAAGTAATATATATTTTTCTTTTATAAAGCGTTAAAAATCAAAGCTATTATATTTGTTTATTACAGTTATAGCCGCATTTAAATATTATATTATTTAAATTACACGTCCATCACAGACTCTGCCGTAAAATATAAGTCCGTGGACACGGAATAGCTCGGTGGTTAGCGCATAGGTCCCAAGTTAGATTCCCGCGTCCAGGTGTCATTTTCCAATTTAATTTTTTTTTTTTTTTCGCTTTTATGATTAGAGTAGACCCTTCTTTTATATTGTGTAGACTCCACTAAGAAAATGTGTTGATATGTGTAGCGACCTGAGGGGGTTAACCCTGTCGCTAATCGCCTCAAGTGGCGAATTGGCCATAAAAGTGTGGCAAATTTTAATTTGTCAGCTCTCGCAGTAAAATGAACTTTTTTTTCCCGTCAGCTGTCAGCTTTCCCGTATGCTGGTTGTAACTTGTAACATAAGGATTGTCAAATTTCACATTAAATTTTCTTATATTTAAAATTTGAACATTTTTAGTTATTCGCGTCTGGCGGTTGTAACTGAGTAATCAAAGTGTACATGTATTGAATAAATTTGTTCAAACTGTCAGCTAATGATGCTTTCGTTGTTTAAGCTAGTTTTTGATTCGTCTGCTGATATATGTGTTAACGTTATCTCAATAGATTTTTTTTAAATTGATTTTTTCATCGCCTCGTCTTATTACCTGTTCAGGCTACACGCATATTTGATAATTACTCTAATAAGGTAGGGATACGGAAGGAAGCATTTCAGAGGTAGTATACCTGAAGGAGAGTGGGAAACCATTTAGGAAAAACCATCCTCAATAGACCCGACCTGTATTTGAACCCTGATTTCCCCGTATTTGGCAGTCTAGTCTAACACGAGAGTAACATGTTAGACCATGCGTTCACCTTAAGCGGGCTACTGGCCCTACAGACACGCCAATTTGTCGGCCTGACCGTCGAGACAACAAATTGGAAGCGAGCAATGCCCGACTAGCAGTCCAATTTGTCGTAGCTGTCGTGGTCTCAGAACGAACGTACGCCATTGCCTTCATTTATAACCAAATACCAAAATACTGGATTCGCTTTAATATCATTATCAATTCATAAAAATATTGCAAGAGAAAATGTGGGCAATAAATTGGTTGCTAATCCGCCATCAGTCGCGTGTCATCTGAGAGATGACTTAACGACGTAGTTGCCCGCCATTTAGGTTGCTAAGTGTGGGGTGCGGTCCATCTCCTAGTGTCTTCTTGGCTCCCTTCCCTCCACCGCGCTGGGTAGTTGAGTCAGAGTCATGATGTATTGAATACCAAGGTCATAACAGTAATAGTAAATACCGCCGAGGACGGGGAGATCGAGGTTCGAATCTCGGTCGGGTGAACTGGGGTGGTTTTTCCTAAATGGTTTTCCACTCTCCCTCCACGCAAATGCGGGTTCACTTCCTCTAAATGCAACCCTCCTAATTCCTAATCCATTAGCGTAATTAGTACTTAAGCGTATAACCCGAACGGGTAGTAAGACGCGGTGCTAAATAAAAAAAAAGTAAATAATATCTTGAATGACTTGCTCCCGGTCGTGTGTCTATTAATCGTCATCTCGTGGATGAGTCGCGCCTAAACGTGTAGTATACAAGCTTGAAATATATAATTTGTTTATGTTTTTTTAATACCTAGGAAATGTTTATTTTCTATATTTGTAATGTAGCAAGATTTTCTTGAAATAAAGGAAAAGGGTCCAGAAAGACCAGGAATGCAACCGATTTTTGACCTCCCAATAAGATCAAGTTTTTCAGGATATTAAGAAGGAATCTGCTGATGATCATGCTGGAGGACTAAAGTTTGAAAAGGCCATGGACCTATTGAATGAGATAAAACTTAGTAATAGTGATTCCATACTAAGTTTCTTCAGAATATAAACGTCATTTTGACAGTAACACATTCTTTTGATATTTATTTTGAACAAAAACATAATAGCCATTTTCAAAAAGTAGTTCATCATTAAACCATTCTTTAATTAATGTCCCTGTAAAAGAACAAAAAATAAGTACACATAGTCTTGGAAAATACTCCTCAGATAACCATTTTAAACAAAATTACTATAGCCATTTTCGAAGGAAAAAAAACTAGGTTTTTTAGGAAGTTTTTTTTTCGAAATCTTTCATTAGCATACTCTTAATTTAAAAGATGTATTTTAAAAAAAATTAAAAATACCATACCATGTAAAAATATCATGTTTAAACAAAATCCATCAAACCGTTTTGTTAACCCCAAGAACAGGTATCGTTTTGATGCCCACATACCCGTTACGGTGGCCTTATGGTCTAAGGCGTTACTCTCGCAATAGACTAGACTGCCAATAACGAGGATATCGGGGTCCGATTCCCGGTCAGGTTTACTAAGGGTGGTTTTCCCTTAAATGATTTTCCACTCTCTCGTCATGCAAATGTGTTTATACTTAATTAAAACTAAGCCTTCCTCATCCCTAATATATTGGCGTAATTAGTGCATAAGGGTATAACCCAAACGAGTAGTAAGATGTGCTAAAAAAAAACTTTGAGTTTGGGGGCATAAAAAAACCATTCAATATCCATCATGACCTTGAAATCGAAAATGTTAACGTAAAAAAATATCTCACTGAGACAGGGAAGTTGAAAACCGCCATCTCGAATTCTGTGTACGTCCTCCCCTTACTCAATGGCACGTTTCCACACTTAAAACCGCCAATGTCCTCTTCGTGTCGTCCTTCTACTTCTAGGTCACCGGTGTTGCTAACGTTAGCAGTCGATACCGAGGGGGTCCGATCGTTGAGTATTTAGCGAACTCATTTGAATTTCAGCGAGTTTACTCCCACGCGATGAAAGAGGGGAATTCAGAGATAGAAGAGTAAAGGGGGGGAGGACTTTATAACAAGAGATTTGCACCATAGTTACCGGTATGGAAATCCTTTTAACTATTCGATCTAACTGAATAATTTAATTAAGGGCTTATTACCAACCGGTGCAAAAAGGGATGGAGGGAGGGAGGGTTTTGAAGAGAAAAGGGGGGGATATTTGATACGGTATTACCTCGTCGTCGTGTTTATTTTGATAGGGGTGCCCAAATCTCACGGTACGTCCATTGTAGGAATGAAAGAGGTTATCGGGGTTGTGTTGAACCTAATAAATAATTCTTAGTCGTAGTGTAAAGCTTCGTGTTATCCATCCCCTCTCTCTTTCTCTCTCTTGTCTTTCCCGCCATACTTCTATATACACACATTTACCCAAAATCCCTCTACCCACAGTATATATAATAATGTAATACGATTAATAGTGTCAAGAGGTTACCTGGCGATCTAGGGGTAAGGTGTCGGACTCCTGTGCTGGGGGTCCGGGGTTCAATCCTCGGTCCCGCTACGGATTTATCTGATTGCCGAGCCCTTCCTTCACCTCTGACAAGACGTGTATTAATCACAACTTGTGAATGTGTGAAATGCCAGGTCTCCACCGTGGTTCGGATCCCACGTTAAACTGTAGGTCCTCCATTTCATCTCACATTCACCTTACCATTACACATTAGCGTAAGTGCGTATAACCCGAATGGGTAGTAAGACGCGATGATAGTAGTAGTAATAGTAATAATAATAATAATATTATTATTATTATTATTATTATTATTATTATTATTATTAAGTGTCAAATTTAAGTATGACCTTGTGCGCTTGGCTTTATACCTAGGACTACTGGGAATTCACTATCTGCCAGGAACACTGGATAGTGATGTTCTCTGCACCTTGGAGTCTACCATCTTTTCTCTGAGCGAATGCTCGAGAATTTACGTAAATTCATCCTAATGATAATGTATTTGAAAATAAGTTTTTTTTTTCGATCTCTGATACTATTTTATGATTAATATTTATTTAATTACTTTGCACAACGCCTTAATAGCTAGTCCAAGCAAGCCACAAACTTACTCTAATGGGGTATTGATGACAGAGGTGCGAATCAGACAAAATGTAACCACGTTCATGTGAAGAAAGGGTTAAAAAGAATAGGAAATAAATAATTGATCGGGTTTTGAACCCAGACCAAGCTTACGATTAAACTTATGGGGCCACCGAAAAGGGTAATTTCCCTTCGATTTATGTTAGTCTGTTTTTAAGGAAGTCGTGCATTTTTTTTTTCTAATTTTACGTTTGCTCTTTTAAGTGGGTTGTATTTGTTATTTTCTTTTTATTTATTATTTTTATCACCACTTCTTACTACCTGTTCATGCTATACGCATACATGATAATTACTCTAATGGGATAGGTAGAAATGAGGAAGGAAGCATTTTAGAGGTAATCTACCCGCATTTGCATGAAAGGAGAGTGGGAAACTATTTAGGAAAAACCACCCTCATTAGACCTGATGGAGACTCGAACACCGATCTCCCCGTTATCAGCAGGCCAGCCTAGCACGATAATGACGCGACTTATTTGATATTGATTGTATTTGTTTAACCCGCAGTGTTGGTCACCTGGCAGGTGTTAAAGCTGACAACAGATGAGTATGTTGAGGTTAGATACTTAGACCATCTGTACTGGGGTGAGAGGTTTTTCTATTTATAGTTTTCCCCATTCCCTTTCCACTCTTTATAGCTAGGGAATTTCCTATAAATTGCTTTTCTCATCTTTATCCCATCGATTAAACTGTCACATAATGTGTGTGCTCTAATATACAGGCTAAAAAAAATAATCACACCTCCAAACTGTTGCTAATACGGTTTAAGGCGTTAGACTTGCCTAGACGTGTTGTCGTTGTTGCCGTTGTAGCGAAGGGTAAGAATTGAATGTTGGATGCACTGAAATTTTTTTTTTATCATTCGTCCACGCTAATTTTAGTAAATTCATATATTATTTCCTACTCGTCTTTAATGACCAGGATATCCTCGCCCTTTTTTTTTTTTTCATTTTTATAATATAACAACACTTTTGGTGGTAGTCCCATGGATATTGGAAGATTAAAAAAAAAATCTTTCATACTGCCTTTGGGTCTTCCATTATTTTATTTTTATAATCCAAGTTTTTGAAAACCCTTTTTTTGTGAGGAAATTGCTTTCGTACAGCGATACTCATAAAGTATAGTCAACATTTTAGACAAAAAAAAACACCTTATTTGCCATGCATAGTCCTTCTCATTATATCTCTGTCCTGCTATCCCGTCTGGTGTTATTTTTTTTGTTTTTTTAACAAAGTTATTTTGTTTACAAAATATGTATGAATCATTTCGCTCACGTAAAATATGGCTTTGACTTGCTAAAATATTCAGATGTTTCTTTGGGTCTGGTTGAAACTAAATTTTGGAAACAAGGTCGCTCTTATTATAATGTCTGTTTCGTCTTGGTTTTTTACCCGTCCCCTCCTCTTTTTTTTTTTTTTTTTTTTACATTTTTGTTTAGTAAAGAGGAATAGAGCATGTATAGTTCTGTCAAATAAAAGTAGACGTATTTAAATCACCGAAACGGCAAACTTTGTTTTCGGGTCACTCACTATAAGCGTGTTGTGTGGTTAAATATTAATTTTAGGAGAAGTATACTCACATTTGCGTGAAGAAAGAGTGAAAAACAATTTTGGAAAAAACCTCAGTGCACCTGACCGGAATTCGAACCCTATTCTCCCTTCATTGGCATTCTAGTATAACACAGAGTGAGCCATAGACCATGCGGCCACTAAAGCAGTTAGATTAATATTAACTTATGGTTTAGATGATTAGGGAAGTAATGTAGGAAGTAAACCCGTATCAATGTAGAAATAGGATAGGAAAACCAGAGTGATAAGATTACAGATAGAAGTGCTACCCTTCAAATCCAACCTCCTTCAGCAATATCGAACAAGGGCAAATTGTGCAGTGGGAAAATAATATTATGCTGCCTGTAAAATACAGGATAATACATTTGGTTAATCTGGTCTGGTTTACCGTTGAGGGGAAAGTGAGGTTCGAATTCCGGCTGGGTGTACTGAGATTTTTGTTTTCCTAAATGGCTTCTTTCGCTCTCTTTCTTTTCTCTTCTTCTCCTTTCTTTCTCTTTCTCTCTCTTCTCTCTCTCTCTCTCTCCACGCCAATCACACACACACACACACACACACACACACAACACACCTCACACTCTAAATTCTTCTTTCCTCATTTTTACCCCGGTTAGTGTAAATATCCGAGATTTCTGTACTGGTAGTCAGACGTGATGCAAAAAAAAAAACTAATAAATATAATGTATTTATGAAACTTGTTTATCTGGTAAAGAAATGTAACAGTCTCTGAGTGACTTCATTTTGTATGGACGGGACCACCTCTGGTTAGAAGGTACAATGGAGGGTGTTATTGTAGTTTGGCTGTCTTTTCGAGAAAACTCGAGCCTCACGTACATAACACTCGTGCAAATTCATGTGGGGGAGGGTAAATGAAGGGTTGGCAGTGTCGAAAGAGAGCGCGCCCTGTTGGGTTTTTTTTGTTTTTTTTAACAATCCTTCTTTCTCGCCTGTATGTACCCCCTGTTCCTTTCTCCGTCAACCGTTTTTTTTTTTTCCTGAACACTTCCCTCGCGCCCCATTTTACTCTCCCAACCCAAGTCATATTCTACGTGGCGCACTCAGACACCAAGAGTTCCCGAACCAATTTGTATGCAAATATTGCGGGAACATCCCTTCCCGCTAAAACTCCCCCGTCTACCCGCCCTGGGGTCTGGGTGGACCCTTCGAATTGGGAACTGGGTAAGAGTGGGGGGGGGAGGGGGGGTGTACATTGTAAACCCTCGACTATACATCGCTCGTCTTTTGTCGGCCAGGTCAACCAGGGAGTGTGAGTGAGGGAGTCTTATTTATATCAGAACAGGATGGCCTAGCAGATCATGCATTAAATTATTACATTATTCATTATTATTTATTATTATTTATTATTATTTATTATTATTATTATTATCTATTAGCACCGCGTCTTACTACCCGTTTCGGCTATACGCACTTACGCTAATGTGTAATGGTAGGGTGATTGTGAGATGAAATGGAGGACCTACATTTAACGATGGGATCCGAACCACGGTGGAGGCCTGGCATTCCCCCACATTCAACGAGTTGTGATTAATAACACGTCTTGTCAGAGGTGAAGGAAGGGTTTGGTAATCAGATAAATCTGTGCCGGACCGAGGATTGAAGCCCCGGACTCCCATCACAGAGGTCTGACACTTTACACCTAGACCGCCAGGTCACCAATATAATGCATTAGAGAGTGGAGCTGAAAAAAAAATATATATACATATATAGACCCTATAGTATTTCTACTGAATTAAACAGAAAAAAATAATCAGTTTTAGTGACCAAATGATCTAAAGCTTTACTTTTTTTAGCGCCTCCCGTTCGGGTTATACACTTATGTACTATTACACTAATAATTTGGCAATTAGAAAGGCTTAATTTAGAGGAAATACATCCGAATTTGCGTGGAGGGAGCGTAATAAACCATTTAGAATAAACCCTTCTCGGTGCACCCGACTGGGATCGAACCCCGATCTCCCCGTCTTCAGCAGTCTAGTCTAACATGAAGTAGTGCGTTAGATAACGCGGCCACTGAGGGGATCTAAAGCTTTACTCTCATGCTAGACTGGCCTGCTGATGACGGGGAGATCTGGGTTCTAATCCCTGTCGGGTCTACTGAGGGTGGTTTTCCCTTGATTGTTTCCCACTTTTCCCCCCGCCAAATGCGGATAGATTACTTATTAAATGCTTCCTTCCTCATCCCTACCCCATTTAGAGTAATTATATATAGCCTACGTGTAACCATAACAGGTAGTAAGACGCGGTGCTAACAGAAAAATACAATTCATATAGTCTTATTTATTATAGTATTGAGACTACAACACCCACAACGGTGGTCGCGCAGATGAAGGCGTCAGTCTCTTCTTATTTGCCTTTCATATCCAAACCCTTTTAGTCTAACTATGCAGGTAGCCAGGACGGGTAGTAAGAAGTGGATCACACAAATAACTTAGCTTGGGTCACTCCATAAAATATAGTAAAATGTTATCACTGTGGACCGCGTGGATAATTTTGTATTTCTCTAAGCTTCTTCTTACCGAAATCCTACTATAGTAATAGCATTTAAAACGTGCGGCATTTATTCATAAGGTGCCTTTGTATTCGGTTCGATTGAAACGCTTAATTACGATTATATTTATTCTATCTCTAAATTATATAGCCCTAAGCTTAGCATTTGTTTCTGCTTTTGGTGTGTAACTTCTTTTTTTGTTTACCCATTTGCTTTGAATAAATCATTGCATAATACTGTAAAAATTAAAATAATAAAAATAAATATATTAAATAGACTTAGATAACATTTTATTTTATTAATTATATCAATGATAACTTAAAATATAGTACTTCCATTTGTATTTTTATTAACAATTGTTATTTAATAATCAAATTCAATATTAGTGTTCTCAAAATTGCAGTGAAAAACTAATTTAGAGTGTAATATTTAAAATATATCTTTATGTCTTTTCCTAAATGTACAAAAAAAGTAATTCACATACAAAGTTCATAGTCTCAGGTTTATTCCAATTTAGGTGGTATTAAAAATTAACGCTATATATTTATGTCCTTGTTCTACGTCGTACAAAAATTCACATCGAACATATGGTTGTATGTTATATTCTTCTGCTTAGATACAAACATATAGGCTTTATTTTAAACCATGTTTCTAAAAATACATGTTCTTGGTTGAGTTTAATTTAAACACTAGCATATTCTGTTGGAACATGGTGCGGTAACATTTGCGAGAAGTGTGTTAACAGTTAACTGGTGCGGTATGTAACTGTCCGTCAGCTCGACTCAGCGATGTACTTAGTTCGAACCCCTTGTGAAGACATGTAGGGGACAGTTAAAGCTAATGTAACATTGTTTGGGGGTACATGCGCATGTATTTAGTGTACAGTCTGATCAAAATGAAACTATACCTCACCTGCCATCGCATGGTCTGATGCGTCCTCTGACAATTGATTGGATTTTTGATAAA
>JAVRXN010000012.1:46839237-47024237 GCA_033556935.1 Timema podura
TGTTCATTTTTGATGAAATGTTATTGATTCATTTATTTGTTTATAATGTTAAACATGGGTGACCTGGTGGTCTAGGGGGGGTAAGGTGTCAGATTTCTGTACTGAGGGTCCGGGGTTCAATCCTCGCTCCCGGCACAGATTTATCTGATTGCCAAACCCTTCCTTCATCTCTGACAAGACGTGTTTTGATCACAACTTGTGAATGTGAGGAATGCCAGGCTTCCACCGTGGTTCGGATCCCACGTTAAACTGTAGGTCCTCCATTTCATCTCAGAATCACCCTACCATTACACATTAGCGTAAGTGTGTATAACCCGAACGGGTAGTAAGACGTGGTGCTAATAATAATAATAATAATAATAATGTTAAACATAAATTATATTAATATTATTTTTTATCATCACGTCTTACTACCTGTTCAGGTTATATCCTTATGTTCTCATTACTCTGTGTTAAGGATAAGAAAGGTTGAATTTAGAGGAAGTAGAGCCGCATTTCCTTGGAGAGAGAGAAGAAAACCACTATGGGGTAAAACATACCTTCGATACACCCGACCGAGATTCGAATCCCGATCTCCCCGTCATCGGTATTATAGTTTATTGCGAGAGTGATGCCTTAGACCAGTGCTGTCAAACTCGTGGCCCGATCCATGGCTCTGTGCGGCCCGTGGGCCTTATGAAGAACCAACATAATTTTTATGAACGTCGAGAAAATACAGCATTTTGAAATGTGGGATTCAGTAATTTAGCATAATTTGGAGAGTTTTGGTATGTGCACCAAATCTATACCCTTTCCTCAACATGGATCAATTCCCAAAATTGGTTGAATTTGCGCAACCAATGTGTGCCATTTTTTGCAGCACATACGTGTGTTAGCAGCAGTTTTCTCATATGAAATTAAACCAAACACCAGAGAGATAAAAAATGACTTTGAAACAAGGTTCAGAGATTAACATTAACACCATTGTCTAAAATAAAAGGTTTTAATTTTTTGGTAAAAAAATATATAGGGATAGTGTTATTGTTTTGAATACTATTTTTGTGATAGTAAAACACCTACTAAGTTTAAATTATTTTTCTGATGGTGGTGACAGTACAGTTTTTTTAATACAGCTTCCTCAGTATTTTTCATCTTCATTGTGGCGCTTATGATCAAACAGGTTTGACAAGCACGCTTTAGACCGTGTGGCCACTGAAGCGGGTTGGATTTGAGCTTCTAGAATTGTAGGAACTTTTTAGTGGTCCAAATACTTGATGTGAAAAAGGGAGTTGAAGGAAGTAGAAGGAAGGAAAGTCAGACATATTTTAGGTTGTAAGTGAAGGAGAGAAATTATCTGGTCCACGGGAACCGTGCGAGTTTTTGTACGTGATTTGTTCGAACAAGCAGTTCCTAGTCGAGTGTAGGGATATTTAAAAGTCGGGGGAGGGGGAGGATAATGAGAAAGGGTGGTTTTTTTAGCCCCGACTAAAAAGGTTATGATTATTAACAACCCACTTTTCTCGAACTTTTACCAAACTACAAAACTAACTTTGGTCTATCTCTACTTCAACAAAAATTCTAAACAGAAATTACTATAAACTTGACAAATTTAGATTTTAACCCTCGCAATAGAATAGGCTGTCAATAATGGAGATATCGTGGTTCAAATTCCGGTATGGTGTACTAAAGGGGGTTTTTACTAAATGGTTTTCCACTCTCCCTCCAAGCAAATATGGGTACACTTAATCTAAATTCAACCTTCATCATGCTTTACTCATTAGAGTCATAATTAATACATTTTATGCGTTTAGTTTAACCGGTAGTAAAACGAGGTGCTAAACATAGTTTTTTAATAAGAAAATATACCTATTTGTAAATGTGTTTATGAATCTTTTGTGGTATTCAAACTGTGTTCATCCCAATGACATTTATTAAAAATAATTGAATTCAAAATTAAATGATAAATATTATTTATGTACACTCAGCTTACCCTGAAAGGTAGAAGTTTTACCTTGAAGTACAGGGTGGCCCATGGAAAAGTATCCCACCTCCTATATCCAGCAGGCGCCTCACTCTGAATTGGAGGAGGTCAATCCCCTTCCACCCATATTGTGTCATGAAGAATGAGCAAGTGAACGGCTTGTCTAAAGCACAAGAGGGGGTAGAAGGGGATTGACCTCCTCCAATTCAGAGTGAGGCGCCTGCTGGGTATAGGAGGTGGGCTATTTTTCCGTGGGCCACCCTGTATTACACTATGGCCCTATCTTATAGCCTGCACCTTAGTGGAATCATGCAAGGGAATCTTGATCCCTTTCAAGGCTGACGAAGCGTAAGTATTATTTCAAAACCAATTAAAAGAAAAAAAAATTTTTTTACTAAAAATTATATTTTGGCCAGTTATATATTTTTAGTTGTTATCAGCGCGAATGGAATAAGCTATAAACACGTTCACGGTATCGATTGGCAAATTCTAGAGAAAAAGAGACCGTTGGGAAGACCTAGCTCAAGATAGGGATAGGGTGTAATGAGGTGGACTGGATAGAAACTAGCTCAAGATAGGGATAGGTGTATGGAGGTAGACTGGATAGAACTAGCTCAAGATATAGAAAGGGTGTAATGAGGTGGACTGGATAGGACTAGCTCAAGATAGGGATAGGGTGTTATGAAGTGGACTGGATAAGACTAGCTCAAGATAGGGCTGGGTGTAATGAGGTGGACTAGATAGGACTAGCTCAAGATAGGGATAGGGTGTTATGAAGTGGACTGGATAAGACTAGCTCAAGATAGGGCTGGGTGTAATGAGGTGGACTGGATAGGACTAGCTCAAGATAGGGATAGGGTGTTATGAAGTGGACTGGATAAGACTAGCTCAAGATAGGGCTGGGTGTAATGAGGTGGACTAGATAGGACTAGCTCAAGATAGCGATAGGGTGTTATGAAGTGGACTGGATAGGACTAGCTCAAGATAGCGATAGGGTGTTATGAAGTGGACTGGATAGGACTAGCTCAAGATAGGGATAGGGTGTGATGATGTAGAATGGATAGGACTATTTCAAGATAGGGATAGGGTGTAATGAGGTGGACTGGATAGAGCGAATTAATTATTGGGGAAGGTGGCGTAATAATGTAAGATCAGCAATGAACTTTTGAGCTCCTTATGTCATAGATTAAATTGATGTAATTATAGCTGAGTATGTCTAGGTTTTTATTTATATATGGATGAGTGTTTAGCTAAATTTCTACAAGAAGTTATAACAGTACGAGCTAACTGATTAAATATCTGTTTGGTTTTATATTATGCAGGTTTATATATAGTTCCCAACTTGGAGAAGCTGTAACTTATTTTTTGTGGTCTCCATCGAAATACAAATAAAATACTTTGACCTATATTTGTCACATCCTATATTCATGACACGCGTAGCTATGCCCAGGAATATGAGTGCATAGAGCTTCACATTAAAGTAGTTTGGAATTTATCCGTACATTTTTCCTCCTCACTTAACCCTGTGAACTAGTCCAGGAAACCAATCCATAGTGTTGTCGGCCGAATACACAATTAAAGTTGGCGTGCGCGTGTTGGTACACATGACGTGCATTTATGAATGATTACAATCGCAAAAGTGCCTTGGGAGGAAATGAGTTTTATTTCCTGGAAAAGTCTTGATCTTGCGTTGGGATATTGATGCTTTGAAGTAGAATGATATTTATTTCCATTACTCGGTCTTATAAGCCAACGTTATTGACCACTTCCTGATAACGGGCGTCTTTCGTGCACGTGCGTCTTTCTTAGATACTGCACAAGATCTTAATTCCGCCCAATAATTGTCTATAGAAAGTGGAACGCTCTGGTAATAATAATAATATTGCGCATCTGGGCTACATCAAATCGAGCCCGGGACAGGCGCACTGACCACTACACCGCGGGGCCGGTTAACGCTCTGGTAACTCTGCTTCTCACTTGTTTTAATCACCGCATCTCGATACTCACTTGTTTTAATAACCACATCTCGATACTCACTTGTTTTAATCACCGCATCTCGATACTCACTAACATGTTTTAATAACCGCATCTCGATACTCACTTGTTTTAATAACCGCATCTCGATACTCACTTGTTTTAATCACCACATCTCGATACTTACTTGTTTTAGTAACCGCATCTCGATACTCACTTGTTTTAATCACCGCATCTCGATACTCACTTGTTTTAATCACCGCATCTCGATACTCACTCACATGTTTTAATAACCGCATCTCGATACTCACTCACATGTTTTAATAACCGCATCTCGATACTCACTTGTTTTAATCACCGCATCTCGATATTCACTCACATGTTTTAATAACCGTATCTCGATACTCACTTGTTTTAATCACCGCATCTCGATATTCACTTGTTTTAATCACCGCATCTCGATACTCACTTGTTTTAATCACCGCATCTCGATACTCGCTTGGGCCTACGTAGACCAATTACTTTACTGTGCTATGTTTGATAAGAGTTGAATTTAGATAAATTGGGCCCGATTTTGAATGGAGGGAGGGTGGAAAATCATTTGGAGGAGAGGATAAAAACACTTTCACTATACTCGACCGGTATTCGAACCTCATTATCCTCATCTATGGTAGTCCACTTTTTTTTTGTATTAGTGACGTCTTAGAGCAGTGTTTATCAATGTTTTGGTGATGTAGGACAACGAAATGGAAGCTTAGCGCACGGTGGGGAGGGGGACCACTGTGGCTCTGGGAGTAAGGGAGAGTGGGGGGTGAAAATTATTGGTGCAGAACTTCTGTACTATATCATGGCTTATATCTACCGGGTAAAGAATATAGTATAGTATGGTATGGATATTTCATATTTCAAATTTTTGTATCATAATTATACGCCGTGGACCACACTTTGAGAGACACTGTCTTAGACCATTCGACCACAGAAGCCGGTCTATAGCTATTAAAGTTGACACCAGGCTGTAAAATATTAAATCTACAGAACAATTTGAGCCCCTTTGATGGCCGAATGGTCTAAGCGCCACACTCCCAATAAACTCGACTGTAGATAACGGGGAGATTGGGATTTTAATATCGGTCGGGTGTTTTTCCTAAATGGCTTTCCAATCTTCCTTAACGAAAATGTGGGTATACTTCCTCTAAATTTTATCTTCCTTATCCATAATACATCAGCGGGATTACAAAATATTCATACAGGTTTAGACCAATTAGACGATCAATGTGAGAAAAGTGATAGACAACGTGCTGAGGTTTGTCTGGCGTCCGTTGAGGTTCTTATTAGTGATACATTATCTTCAAAAAGTGAAAATGTGCATTATGTGTTTTGATTTTATTTAGCTAGTTAATATTAACTTAATTAAAGTATTTATTTTCAAGTTATTGACTATCTAATTGTTTTGGCTTCACCTTGTATAACTCGAACCGGTAGTAAGAAGCTCTAATAAAAAAAAAAAAAAAAAGGAAAATGTATTTAATAAAATAACAAATGGAGACTGAACGTCTTATTTTATGAACTTTGATCATCCCAATGCTTACAACCTGTCTAATGCTGTAACAGATGTCCTTCCAGGTGTCATGGGTGCGGCACCGTGACATCCACCTGCTGACGGTGGGGAGATACACCTACACCAGTGACCAGAGGTTCCGAGCCATCCATCACCCTCACAGTGAGGACTGGACCCTACAGATCAAGTACCCGCAGCATCGGGACTCCGGAGTCTACGAGTGTCAGATCTCCACCACTCCGCACATGTCTCATTTCATCCATCTCAACGTTGTCGGTGAGTGCAACACCCACTACACTAAGATCAGGGCCGTATTCATAGTCACACTCTTATGGGTATGCAAACGGTGCGGCCGCACAGGGCCCTTTGATTGGCGGGTGAGGGGGGGGGAAGGCACGTTTGCTTAGGTACCGGTAACAAACAAGTTTGGGGTGGGAAGTTTTTACTTGCGCGCTCTAATAGGCGATCTAGCAAATATTGTCAATGTTTTCAGTATTTAATTTGTCTGTCTGTAGTGGGTATGTCTCACAAAAACTTTTGAACGCATTAACCGATTTAATTCAAACTTTGCACAGTTGTTCTTTGTAACAATAATTTTCTTTTATGAAGAAAATCGAATTAATTAGAGGAGAAAATTCAACCCCTATGTGTATAAAGCGCTTCTAGTATTGATTATTACGTGTATTTACATATTAGGGTGTTTTCTGATACCTTATACGGCTGAAATTGGTATATAGGTGCAAAATTCTGTAATATTATTACTAAACAAATAATACATTTTTCAATTTTTTTTTTAGTGGGGGCGGGGGAGGTGAAGTAGATAACTGGGGGCCCCGTATGCCTTGTACGGACCTGCTTTTAGGGTTTTTTGTCATATCGCTGTAAGGCTGGAGCCAGGATAGAACTTCGTGGAGGAAAGGACATTAGATATCAACCAGTAGAGGAAAAGGAAATTCCCCCCTCCCATAAAAGTTTTTGAACAACAAATGCATCTAAAAGCAATATTTTAAAAGGGTTAAATACCAAAACACGATAAAATTAATTAAAATGAAAGAATCCACAAAACTCAATAGTAGCATAGTTCACTTTTCTGATGGGCCTTTCACTTTTATATTTTTTACTTAATTTAAACCACCCGAAGAGATTATTGTGATCGTAAAAAAATATAACTCCAATTTTGAAAATGTCGACCTGTGATGACCCCTCGAAACCGAAAAATGTTTTTGGGGTTGTCGTCTGTCTGTATATCCGACTAGAGTCGAAACTATTTTACCGATCAGGCTAAGACTTGGTATCTAGGGTATTCATAACATTCCTCAGAGGAGTTTTTGCAATAAAATATCCAACCCTACAAATAAGGGTAGTTTAATAAAGGGCAAAAAGATAAAAAAAAAACTTTATTCTCAAAATCCACTCAAACAAGTTTGATTCAATTTTGTATCTAGACCGTGTTTAAAATTAAAAACACAAAGGCAATTTCCATTTTTCCGTAAAAATTACTTTGAGGATACTATATTTATGCAGAAATCTTCCAATTTTGATAAAATCTCCGCAACTATTTGAGATACGAAATAGCTTATCTTTGTAAATATTCATTACTATTAAATATAAAACTCTTTTGTTTGAAATATGTTTATATAAAATCAATAGTTTCTAAGGTATAAGCAAGTATACATAATATATTTTTAATTCAAGTGTTCAAAATTAAATTGATTGTTCTCTTTGGTGGACTGAAATGTTCCTCTTTTCTTAATAGTCCTGTAACAGTGTATGCTATTTGATTTATGCTCTCCGATGGATTGTGAGTTTTTTAAATTTGATTTCACGACCCCCTAAAAATGAAAAGTGGCGTCTGTTTGTCTCTTCGCCTTTCTATTTCTTGGACTAGAGTTTAAACCATGCATGTAACCGATCTGTAAAAAATTTGTTATCTAGGTTTTTCATAAGGCCTCCTACCCCAACCCCACGAGGAGTTTTTGAAATTGGATATCAAACACTAAAATTAAGGTTAGTTTACTGAATGGCCAAAAGAGAAAAAAAATCTAAAAATTTGCCTCAAGCAATTTTTATTAAATGTTTTATCCAAGCATTGTTTTACCTTAGGACCAAAAAGTAAGCTCTCGTTTTTCCGTGAAACTGACTTTAATGGCGCTTTAAATAAACAAAAATTTCCTATTTTGGTCAAATATCGGCAACTATTTGAGATACTGAAATAACTTATCTTTTTAAAGTTCTAGTATTGTTTAAATTACATATATTTTAATCTGGAATATATTTTTATAAAACCAATAGTTTCTAAGCTGGAAGCAGATGTATAATATTTTTTATGAAAGATTTAAAAATATTAATAGACTGTTATGCTCTTTGGTGGACAGAGAGGCTCCTCTTTTCTCAATGTTTCTGTAACAATGAATATTATTACATATATTATCTCTAGTTGAGTGTTTATGTGACAGTGTATATTGTCTCGTTTTACAAACTTTACTTGTTTTTAGTGTATATTTTAAGATTAAAGAGAGAGTAAATTTGTGCGTTGCACCGTTCCATTAATTTTATTGTTTAATCTGATGAATATTATTTATAAAGCATAGAAAAAATATATATACTATGATATTATTGGCTAGGATATTCTTTTAACCTAGGCAAATGGTCCATGTACATAATTTATCAATCTTGCTATCCAGTTCCATTTCAAGTTTCATCTCGGGTGATTAAGAATGACGTCTTAAACCCCGTGAAACATGGTGATAATTTTATGAACATAACTATTGAATATAGTATTAATTTGGTTTGTTTGTCTAACTTAATCACTAAGGAAAATATCAACTTTAAATACAAGGAGAAATTATAGGAGTTGTTTCTACTTGAAATCCAAAGAGAAATATTAAGCCTGTAGTACAGTAACGAAGCACATGATATAATTCTAAACATGTTGTACTTGGGACTTTTTAAAGGGAGGGTGAGGGATCTACTATACACTGAACTACTAGGTAACCTAGGGTTACGTTTAAAATAATATTATTCAAAAACAAAACATATCAATTTTATGAGTTTGAAAGTTACTGTCAAGATATTTTGTACTGTAGAACATAAAAGTTTAACATATGTACATATACAAGTTTAGTAAGTACCTTCCTCAAACTTGACTAGTGTAATGAAAATTCCAAACGGAACTATCTTTACATAACAATTTGAAAGAAGTATATAGTCAAAAACTGTGTCAGAACTGTCTTATAAATAACTGCTAGACATAACAGAATCCGATTTTGTAGTGGGCTCACATTTTAACGTCAACATTATGTAGAAAAGACTAGACAAAGCACAAATACATGAAACCTCTTTGAATTAGGTTTTTCCTAATATTTAATAACACACACTAGACCACGATTGTTTAGTCATGGTGGGATATAACCCTTTTTTTTTACACCCTTGGATTGAGGCATTGTTTAACATAAAACGACCTTATTTACGACGCCCAAGAGTTTAAAAGGGAAGTTTACGTTCCATCATTCCGTTTGGTCTTACCACTTTATGTCCTTAAGAAAATAATTTAGTATTTTAATAAACCCTATTTTAACAATTCAAACGAGTACTTAATATTTTAATAAATATTTTTCTCGTAATAGTCTCGCCGTAAGTCAGTTGAATTTAGACTTATTTATTCCATTTTAGAACTGTAATTGCGATATGCTCTAAAATATTATATTTTGTTTTACAGTTGAAATTATAATTCACATACAGTGCGATACGGTTTCTTGCTTTCTTGGTGCTAATTTCAATTAAAATGGTTGAATAACTGTTTGTTTTCGATACGTCCCACGTATTTCCTATGTAATTATAATTTTGAAACTTGATTATTAAATCCTATATACTAGAGTCTCTAACAATAATGTACGTAATATCCAATCGACCTGTCACAAGCCATATGTGCTGATTACATGCAGTGTGGTTTCTATTAGATTGAAACTAAAGCAATGATTTCCTTGTAATTACACTGACACGCTTAATAGTATAACACATATAAGGGCTAAAATCAAAAGACAATTTAATTTAATGGTTACCTAGTGGTAGTAAAGGGTAGTTCAACCCAATGTGGTCCAACATTGACTCGCGGGCCAATCTGTCTAGCGCAGCAAACATAAGAGGACAGTAAGCAAAATAAAAAAGTAATGGTAAAGGTAGCAAGTTTATTTAATTACTTGAAATTAGTGTTAACGTACTGAATGAGCCCAGGCTTAAACGTCGATGTAATCGTAAGTTCTTTAAATCACTATGAAGAGTGTATTATTAGTACCGCGTCTTATTACCCGTTTGGGTTAGAACACTTACGCTAATGTGTAATGGTAGGGTGATTGTGAGATTAAATGGAAGACCTACAGTTTAACGTGGGATCCGAACCACGGTGGAGGCCTGGCATTCCACACTTTCATAAGCTGTGATTAATACACTTCTTGTCAGAGGCGAAGGAAAGGTTTGGTCAATCAGATAAATCTGTGTCGGGACCGAGGATTGAACCCCGGGCCCCAAGCACGGAAGTCTTGACACCCTTACCCCCCTAGACCACCAGGTCACCCTTTATGAAGAGTGTAAAAACCCCACATATGACGACGCCAACCGATAAGAGCCAATATGTAAAGACACGGCCCTTACATCACTGTGAGACTACATTGTAATGGGTTGTCATGATAGCTTGAATGAATTGCCTACGATTACTACTATTATTGAGTTTATTAAAATAAAGTGAAACAATACAACGGTCGTCATCTTTACGAGAGTTGGGGTCCAGCTGTTACCCAGTCACCTGAAAGAGCGGTCTTTTCCTAGATCACATCCCAAGTGTCGCGTCTAAGTCCACGAATCCTCTATTTAGATTACGCCCAACAACAACTATGTTAACACGCGCATGGCAAGTGCCTTACGTTACTTTGTGACGCTAACAAACACACTCGGGCAACTGCACACAGCCAACGGTGTTAACCACTTTCTTAACCATTGTCTTGAACATGTTGTAACCACTGTCTTAACCTCTGACACAACCATTATCATACTCATGGCATTTTAAGGCACGCCGTCACTGAGCTCACACATCTTCCCGACACGCCCTACAACAACCTTTTGCAAGTAACTGTCTACAGCAACTGCCTAGAGCCAACTGCCTAGAGCCAACTGCCTAGAGCCAACTGCCTAGAACCAACTGTCTAGAACCAACTGTCTACAACAACTGCCTAGGGCCAACTACCTAGAACCAACTGTCTACAACAACTGCCTAGGGCCAACTACCTAGAACCAACTGCCTAGAACCAACTGTCTACAACAACTGCCTAGAGCCAACTGCCTAGAGCCAACTGCCTAGAGCCAACTGCCTAGAGCCAACTGCCTAGAGCCAACTGCCTAGGGCCAACTGCCTAGGGCCAACTGCCTAGAACCAACTGCCTAGAACCAACTGCCTAGAACCAACTGCCTAGAACCAACTGTCTACAACAACTGCCTAGAGCCAACTGCCTAGAGCCAACTGTCTAGAACCAACTGCCTAGAACCAACTGCCTAGAACCAACTGCCTAGAACCAACTGCCTAGAACCAACTGCCTAGAACCAACTGTATAGAACCAACTGCCTAGAACCAACTGTCTACAACAACTGTCTAGAACCACTGCCTAGGGCCAACTACCTAGAACCAACTGTCTACAACAACTGCCTAGGGCCAACTGCCTAGAACCAACTGCCTAGAACCAACTGCCTAGAACCAACTGTCTACAACAACTGCCTAGGGCCAACTACCTAGAACCAACTGTCTACAACAACTGCCTAGGACCAACTGCCTAGGACCAACTGCCTAGAACTAACTGCCTAGAACAACTGCCTATGGAAAACCGCCTAGAGCCAACTGTCTACAACTGCCTAGAGCCAACTGTTCTTGGACACAAACTAGTTCCTGCTAACTATGGAAGATAACTCTGATGAGACCACAGATCACCGATCAATGGACTTCTGACCACAGCATGAGATCATGCGATAGTTAACACAGTGATTCCCACAGCTCTATCGCTGCCGTTAGCTAAACTAACCGTCCATGGGTCTACGTGCCGTTAAAACAAGAAATGGCTCGATTCTACCTTCATCATTCTTACCCCCCAACGGCATAGTTAAAATGCGTACAAACCAGATAAGTACTAAGATGCAGTGCAAAAGAAATATATACTTACTTTTCTATCCTTTTTCCCTTCATCCAGTTCAAAGTTTCTCTCTTTTGATTTGGTAAACCCACCACACCACCGCTCTCTCTCCAATTTAGGTTAATTATCTATTATATGTTATTCTGGGAGCTGAAGGCAATGGCAGTCTAAATTCACTGGTAAAAATAATGAACCTGTCGTAAAACAGAACACATATTAATAATAATAATAATAATAACGACAAGAAGACTTATGTTAAGTTGCTCAAATGATTTCTTATGGGATTAGTTTTGTTATCATTCAGTTCTATTAGCTGATAGATTAAATTTATTAAATTCATATATATACTAAAAATATTAGTTGTGATTTGTTTTTATTATAATTCATATCAGTTTTGTTTGGATAGCTTCTTGTTTAGCGCTGTGACAGGCCAAGTAAGCCGATAGTGGCAAAATATATGGCTTAAATAAAAAACTGACCCAGACCACAGACTGGAAACAGTAATGGATGTAAAGTAAAAGATTCTTGTTCACCACTTATTTTGATTTAACAACACACACAAAACAGCTCGTTGTCATTGGATTAGATCAAGATTTTTTTACCATATGCTGGTATGTTAAAATGGTATTAACTTCACCGTCGAATAAAACAAATATTTTTATTAAATAATGGTAAAGAGAGAGCATAGTTAAAACTACACTTAATCTCAATCACACAATATTGTTTGATCATAAGTCATTATTATTATTATTATTATTATTATTATTAGCACTGCGTCTTACTACCCATTCGGGTTATACGCACTTACGCTAATGTGCAATGGTAGGGTGATTGTGAGATGAAATGAAGGACCTACAGTTTAACGTGGAATCCGAACCACGGTGGAGGCCTGGCATTCCTCACATTCACAAGTTGTGATTAATACACGTCTTGTCAGAGGTGAAGGAAGGGTTTGGCAATCAGATAAATCTGTGCCGGGACCGAAGATTGAACCCCAGACCCTCAGCACAGAAGTCTGACACCTTACCCCTAGACCACCAGGTCACCTGCTATAAGTCATTATTAACCGATGTTGTAAAGTTACGTTAACTTTTATTTCTATATTTTTTAACCCGTTTCAGTGGCTGAATGGTCTAAGGCGTCACTCTCGTGTTAGACTGTCCTGTTGATTTCTGGGGAGATTGGGGTTTGAATCCCGGTCGGTTCTTTTGGGGGTTATTTCTACCTAAATGGTGTCTCACTATCCACGAAAATTCGAACAGATTACATCAGAAATACTTCCGTCCTTATCCATACCCCATTATAGTAGTTTATCATATATGTGTACAACCTTAACAGGAAGCAAGATGCGGTGATAACATATTCATATTTTTATTTTATCTACGTTTTTATAGTTGAACTTTACTATTAAAAGGAAGGCATGGGTACACATAAATGGATTGTGGTTTCCAATTAGCATAATAAAAGATATTTATTTTCATAAAAATTAAAAGTCTTTAAAAAAATGTGAACACAATTATATTTTATAATCAATAGCTCGAAGCTCCCGGTGAAAAGCTATTACTATTTTGGTCCTGCGAATCTCCATCTGTCACTCCAATTCCTGCGATTCCGGTCCTTGATTGACGGAAATCACTTCCAGTCATCAGAAGTAAAACTTGTAGAGATGAGGAAGAGAGATGGATAGATGGTTAAAAGGTCATGCATGTGCTGGGCGTAGGTGTACTGGGCACTGCTGCCTTGTACCTATACGCATATGTACTACTAATTGCGCTAGTGTTTTTGGGCATGAATAAAGTTGAATCGCAAATTTAGCTGCATTTGCGTGAAGATAATGTGAACAAAAATTGGTAAAAATAACCCTCAGTACACTCAACCTTGAGGATTCAAACCCTGATATTTACATATCGGCAGTCTAGTCTTCTTCTTTTTTTTTTTTTATGATCACGTCTTACTACATCTACCCGTCTTCAGCAGGCCAGTCTAACACGAGTGTGACGCTTTAGAACCTTCGGCCATGTAATCTATTGCGAGAGTGATTAGCTTATCTAAAATGCAGGTATTCCGGATGGTTACGAAGACGCGGTGACCGTAAAAGGTAAGTTCGGTGGAACGTTTTCGTCTCTCTTGGAGTAAACAGTTCCACCTCATACTAGAACCTTTCAAGTTCCAATACAGAGACGGGGATTGTTTACGAGTAGTCCACGGCCGACTTGGCATTCGATACCGCAAACTAAAATAAATCCAAAACGTTGTGAGGCCAGATTAGAGTACAAAAGGAAAAATGGGAGAGGGGGGGAAGAATCGGATAAATGGAACTAGAAGAAGATGAAATGAAAAAAGAAAGTCGATACAGAAAATGTCATATAGTAGCATTACGTGTCTTTGGTAGAGAACAGACCAAGACGGGGGGAAAAATTAAAGTTATATCTCCGTGGAATTGAATTGAGGCATGGTATTACATTTTCAATATCAACTCTTTCAATTTTTTTTTATAACTCCTTTCATTTTAATGCATAAATCAATGTTTATCTTTTGTGTGAGTTACTATTGGAGCATGCCTTTAAATGTTATAAAGACGATTTATTGCTACATCGTAAAGACTATGAATTAAATATTGGAAATAAATAACCAATTCATATTTTCTTATAATACATTCTAATGTGTTAAGTGCCTCGTATTATAATTCATTTGTTGTGAATGACACAATATTGAAAGATTATTAAATCCAGACATGGCCCCTGCTATGGTTCTATATATACTATAAGTTATACTGTGTTGTATCTCATATTGCTGGATTGCAGTATCACACGGCGTGGTTAGACAAACATAATTCTAAAATTAATTAACAATTAATATAATTTCGACTCTGTTCACTAATGTACTAAAACTATCTGATGTTTTCAAATGTCATTAAATTATCAGATAACGTATGTAGCCTTTTTATTTTGACCACAACTAAGGATAAAAATAATCCTAAGACGGAATGCTTATTTTGTAGAACTTTTTCAAGAAATGCTTACTATAAGAAAAATTGTCCGGGGTTCAAGCCTCGGTCCCGGCACAGATTTATCTGATTGTCAAAACCTTCCTTAACCTCTGACAAGACGTGTATTACAACTTTTGAATGTGTGGAATACCAGGCCTCCACCGTGGCTCGGATCCCATGTTAAACTGTAGGTCTTTCATTTCATCTCACAATCACCCTTCCATTACACATTAGCGTAAGTGCGTATAACCCGAACGGGTAGTAAGACGCGGTGCTAATAATAATAATAATATTATTATTATTTAGCACCGCGTCTTACTACCCGTTCGGGTTATACGCTTGAGTACTAATTACACTAATGTATTAGGAATTGGGGAGGTTGAATTTAGAGGAAGTGAACCCGCATTTGCGTGGAGGGAGAATGGAAAACCATTTAGGAAAAACCACCCCCAGTTCACCCGACCGAGATTCGAACCTCGATCTCCCCGTCCTCGGCGGTCTGGTTCAACACGACTGGCGCGTTAGCCAACTACGCCACCGAGGCGGGTAAATATAATAATAATAATAATAATAATAATAATAATAATAATAGTTGCTTTATATCATCACCAAGATATACCATGTTTATCAAATAAATATAACGTACAGCTGAATTATTAATTATATTTTTTAAACAAACTATCGTAAATAGAATGAATTATAAATTATTATATTCTCTTAATATTCTTACGAATAATACATGTTGAGGTTTACTACTTATATTTGATATACCTGTGTATTTAAGCAAAAAAAAAAGTCAAATGAAAAAGTTGGATTTTTAAGACAGATATTAAAACTAGGTTAATATTTTACTAATAATAATTGACAACCCATTTTCCAACCCCAATGATAAATTAATCATATTCTTCTATAGTTTGTGTTTAAATGGACTTTCTAAACGGGTTACTTAAATAATAATTTATTAGATCAATATTACTAGATTGCTTGGTTAAAAATTAAACTTGCTAATAAAATATAGGAAAGTTAAAGTTAACAATTATAAACTATTCAATACAAATAGTATTTAAAACTATAATTTCTCGTGAAATGCAAATGGTTCTAAGTTTATTGGTTTGCAAATATTAAATACGTTTTTTATGCATCACATACATTTGGGATATCCGCACATTTATGCTAAAGGATTAGGGATGAAGGTAAAATTAAGATTAAATGCAGCCTCATTTGCGTGGAATGAGAGTAGTAAACTGTTAGTAAAAAAACACCCTTAGTATACCCTACCAGGATTCAAACCCCGTTCTACCAATGATTGGCAATCCAGTATATTGCGAGAGTGACGCCTTAGACCCTACCACCAGCGAAGTCTGTAACTGCATTACTTAAACTAATGTGAAACCCCGCCTTAAATCTATCCTGATAGGTAAGGATAGTGATGAAAATACTGTGGTATCTATAAATAACATGGGTTGCATGCTTCCATGAGAGCTACCAGGTAGTAAAATAGTAATTTAATTTGTTCGACACACCTCTTTTCTCTTTTAACAGGAAGACTATTAATAGAACCACAAAAACAATGTTCTAAAAATACTTGTTTTTGTGTTGGTGAAGTAGGCACCAATTTATTGATGCATTTAATTAATAGTATTAACATACCTTTTAAATAAATTGGATTTCACTCTAATTACTTTTAAAATTAAATTGCAAATACTATGTAAATATTAGCTTTAAATCTTGTGATGGCCATTTTATTTCAAATAACTTTACACTAGTTAAGTGCGGGACTTTTTATTGATTAATTTATATATTTTATATCAACTAAACACGACTGCTTTAAAAACGTGTTTGTTAACTTTCCAATGGATAAAACACTCTTAAATCTGCCCTGTGGATGCTTTCAAGTTGATAAATATAACAAATCTATAAACTATTAGTTAATTCTTGTTGTTTCTGTGGGACTTAGGGTTCATCATTTTGTGCTCATCATCAAAGTCCTTTCATATTTTCTCATATTTATGGAATAGCTCAAATATAATTATGTGAAATAAGCATATATTTAGCGTTAATCATTGCATTGAATTTTCACAAAAAATAATGAAAAAGTGTTTATATACATTTACACCAGGAATTATTAGCCTGATTTCCACGGACACCATGTATTTCAAGGAGGTCTGAGGGTTTGTATGGGGGGGAATTATATATTTATTAGCCTCTAACTGAAATTTCGCATTTACTTCAATATTAAACATACTAATATGTGATCGAGTAATATAAGGGCTTCCATTCAAAATTATGATCAATTTTTTTCAATATAATTGGTTTTATTTGCAATTCTATATATTTTATCTGATGCATTTAAAAACATTATTCTGATAGAGACTTCCTCAGAGTCCCAAAGCGACCCATGGCACAATTAAAAAAAAGGTTAAGAACCCCTGATATCCACTGAAAGTGTGAGCCCTAAGCTTCACTATAATATATCTTATAAGAAAGTTAGGACCTTATTCTGACCAGTCAAAAAAGTTTGATACATTTCAAGAAAAACGGAGTGTACGTCTAAAATCTCCTTTATATGCAATTATAAAAATGTGTATAATTAACATAAACAATCGTTTTGTTTCAACGAAGTTAGTTGCATGATATTACTCCAAGAGAATACCAGAATGGGCTGTTTATTATTCTCAAACATAGTATTCTGTAACAATTACTTCCTAATATGTCTGGAATATTGTTTACTATTTTCCACTAAATATATCTACTTAATAACAAAAAGGTCCAATGTAAGCTACATTCTCGATTGAATAAAACAATCTAGGTTTTATAAACAATAATTTAGACCTATATGAAAATTGTTTAGGTAAAATGTAAACATCTTTATCAAATCGTAATACTTAAAAACAAATTTGATAGTTGATATCCAAACCAGATTATAAATATTTGTAAATAGGCCTAGTGGGAAAGTAAATATAAATAAACTTCATAAATGCAAATCTAAATAAATCGTTAATACCTTTTACCTTGAAACCGCATTCAGTTCAACAATATAAAATGTTGCCTTAATGAATATCACTAAACTGTCAACAAATTATATAAGACAATTTTTATCCAAAAAAGTTTGTTGTTTTAAGTACATTATATTAGTTTAATAAACTCAATCCATTATCTATCATAGGTTGTGAATTACTCTTGTAGCTAAAAGTAAAGTCGACATTAGGATATATATATATAGAGGAATCACTATATAATTGTATATTTATAATATTTTTATATTAAAACACCTTTTTACTCTAAATATTTTACAACTATATTTGAAGATGATTTGGGATTTTAATCCATGAATGTTGCTTGAGTAACTTTTGTAAATGCTACTTATTACTGCGATTTCATTATATCTGGTGGTTACAAAAGTACTGATACTAGTTTAATATATTCTTACATCAAATATTATTATTTTCATGGCTATTTTTAAAAATAGTATCAATACCAAAATTAATGATAGCAAAATTTTTTTTTAAATTTTGACATAATGATTTTTGTTGATAACTCCTCCTGAAGTATTCCCTACCCTGAGATCTAAAAGGGAATCTAGTTATCCTCCGGAATTTTGACTACAAAAATATATATATATTTTTTTTCGCCTACCTTCATATCATGTTTCAAATATAGGCTACCTTTATTGCTTTTAGTTGCATTTTATTTAGCACCGCGTCTTACTACCCGTTCGAGTTATATGTTTGTGTACTAATTACGCAAGTTATTTAAGAGATTAGAAGAGTTTGATTTATATGGAATGTACCCAAATTTGCATGGAGGGAGAGTGGAAAACCATTTTGTAAAAACCTACCCTCGGTACACCCGATTGATATTCGAACCCCGATCTCCCCGTCTTCGACAGTCTAGTCTACTGAGAGAGTAGCGCCTTGGACCATGCGGCCACCGAAGTGGGTTGTTGCATTGTTCATGAAACCGTTTTTAATGCTACCTACCGTCCACGATTCCAATATATGCTACTTTTATCTTATAATGTCACTTGCATTGTTCTTTAAACAATCCATCAGCTTGGTCCTCGCCGTAGCTCACACAGATAATTTCTTTTCTCTTCTTTATGTTCATCTGTTTTCTTTAGTCTTCCCTATTTGAATAAAGGAGCGTCTCCCCTTTTTTCACACCACTTAAGTTTTAGTAAGTTTTCTAAATGTCTTCTTATCTCCGCTTTGTTATCTAAGTGAAGTTCTCTAGCACTGTAAACTGGTATAGTCTCATCTACAACTCTCTATTATTCTCACAGGTTTTCTTTGATACTTCGCAAACGATGCTTTAGAGATTGATTGAGGTTGTTTTATTATTTAAATCAGTAGTTGACATTAATCAACTATTGTTTAGTAACCGTGTTCAATGAATACTTTATTTTAATTATTTTAGAACTGATGAAAATATAAATTATAATAGTTTTTAGGTGAAAAGTGTAAGTACATCTAAGTGAAATTTATCAAACTATTAATCTTATTCGATTACGAGAAGTGTCTTGTATTTTAAGTGGGTTTTTTTTATACATAGTTTCATCAATTTAATTCTGATTAAAATGTATTCTACTCAATATTTTAAAGATTATTTCTATATTAATGTCGCTAGTACAATACAAAAATCAACAACTAAGAATGCAAAGTTTGTTTTGGGTGTTAATTAAACCCCAAATATATATTCATCAAATAAACTTTTGATTTGAGTAAAACTATGCTTATGACTCCTTGATTTTATTTAATATCTAACATACTAATGATTATATTATATGAAAAATTTCACTATTAAAACTCCAGACTCTCTTGAATTCTTCTTAACTCCTTAAGTCGCTCGTTCATATTCTTAGATAATTTTGTAGGCGGACATAATTTTCCAGGTCAGCCCAATCAAATTAAGCAAGAGACTTAACTTTTGTACGTTCTTCCTTTTCTTCTGAAAAATAATTTTTCCCCTTCTTCATTCCCCCCTTCCCCCCCGCCTTACCTTCTGTGCCGGCAAGTTTTCATGATTTCCTCCCATTAAGAAGATAACAAGCGTACCAAACCTACTGAGACTCCCCCGAACAATGGAATGAGCACGCAACTTATACCTCATTAGTTTCTATTATGTTGGCCAACATTCCGGTATTTTCCCCTAGCTTGTGCGGTTCGCAAGGGGATTGTACAGTCCACAGATTATTAGCACGATTCCTGCCAACTTGGCCTTCAGATGGAGTTTACAATGATAATAGAGTAGAGTGATGATACATAGATTTTTTTTTAGATATAATATAATTATAAAATTGTTTTGAAATAAAAGCCCTTCTTCATAAACACAAAATTCCAAAAACATGAATATCTTCGATATACTTCCTAAGGTTTTTTTTTTTTAGATATAGATGAATAAATCACTTCAGTTCAATTTTCATGAAATTTTGTTTTTCAAAAAATCAAACATATACATTTTTTGCAACCAAATTTGATAACATTTTACTGTGTTATTAGAGTTATTTTATAGGTATTGATATCATCAATCATAAATGACAGCTGCAAATCACATGACTTGATGTATGAATACGTTAAGAAATATCTAATTACTTTTATAGCTATTAGATAAGGCACTATCTATTAAAATTTAACGGATTGGGCGTAAAGCCCGAACGGGTAGTAGGACGCGGTGCAGAATGTGGAAATTGAAGGCTGTGTAATTAATTTCAAATTTTCCTTGATGGTCACGTAGAGGGGAGAATTCTAATCCCGGTTGGATGGTATTAAGGCTGTTTTCATCGTAAATAGTTTCCCACTCTCCTTACCACGTGAATGCGAGTATATTTCCTCTCAATTCTATCCTCCTAAAAACCCTACCCCATTATCCTAATTAAAACATAATTTTCTATTCTTCAGATGCCACACAGCTTGTTGGCCTACGTATAGCCGCACTGTCTGTACCATGCAGTGATTTCTTTTGCTCTCTTAACTTCCTACCCCCCACCCCTTACATCACTAACCCCCCACCCATACCATCTTCTTCGGGGGGTAGTAAAAGTTATAGCACAGCTTTAATCATAAATAATTACTTTTTTTCCCTTGTTTTCTTTTGACCCTCACTTCGTCGGTCCATCTTCCTATTGTTCAACCCCTTTCTATTCGTTAGCATACATCCCCTCCCCCCTCCCCACCTCTATTCCTTTCTACGCTGTTTCGCCACTTTGCCTTACGTCTCCGTATTCACTGGGGGAGAAAATTGCTGCCTAGTTTACGTTGTGTGCTTTATTTCTGCCAGAGATATCGTGACTTGGGAATCGGTCTGTGTACTGCTATATACTCTTAGGGCGATTCCCCTCTATTCTTTCATCCCCTCCCTCCCTCCCTCTCACTCAAATTGGATCATGTAAGAATATATTATTCTGTTACATAACAAGAGGAAGCTGCTTTAACATTTGAATAACGCGATATGTTTTTTTGTTTGTTTTTTCTGTTTGATACGGTTGTTTCAAGCTTTGTATCGCAGCAAAATAGAAAAGTCGAAATAAAGTAATCACATTTTATATCTGTGCTCTTAAATATAAAAATTGATGTGAACATTTGATTAAATATTATATCTCTTTTTTTCTTTCTTGTCATCATTTGTGTGTTGCACTAAGATCTGCTTAAAAGTATATAATTTATTTTGATATATTTAGTTGAATAGCTGTATGCACAAAGCCTAATGTTTTGTCAATAGTTTTCTTGATCATTTTGACATTTTATTTTTAGTTAAATAAAATATGATAGTCTGAAAACTCCTCTGCTGTGACTGTAAAAACAAAATCATATAAGTTTGAATAAATTTACTTAAAGTGTAAGAAGCATTTACACTTATGGTAAAATCAAGAATCTTATCTCACTCTGTAGAATGTATTCAATACATTAGTTTAAAGTTATCATAACTCTAACGATAAAGTAGACAGTAACTAATCTAATAATCTAAGTTTTATTTTTTCTAAGCACTTGTGATGTACTCTGTGCTTAAGGAAGCTAAGGAAGCTGAGATCTTGCTAATAAGATGTTGCGCCTAAGTTAAATAATAACAAAACCTTTAACATTACACGTGTTTGATTTTTACTGGAATTTACACAAAACTATTTTCAATGACTCTATGCATATATACAGACTCGTAAACTTAGTTAAAAGTTAAAATTTTCAATTCTGAAAAGTCTAAAATCCACACGTTTTGATTGATCATCAAGAGCTAAATGTCTGGTAAAAGACAAATAGCTTTATATAAGACCGTAGAATGTAGACATTATTTGTGAGGGTTACAACACATTGTTTTATTATTTGTATTTTTCCTCTCCACTTTCTTTCTCCTATTTACGGACAAC
Organism: Timema podura; assembly: GCA_033556935.1. Classification (NCBI taxonomy): domain Eukaryota; kingdom Metazoa; phylum Arthropoda; class Insecta; order Phasmatodea; family Timematidae; genus Timema; species Timema podura. Next base: position 46,861,249 of record JAVRXN010000012.1, read on the forward strand.
TCCACCCAGGAACACTTGGTTTTTGACCTTCAGGAATTTCTGCTCCATTATTCTAGCTCTTAGCGACTAACCACACGTTACTAAACAATACGATTTATTGTACCATTGTATATTAAGATACACACATTTTTGGATCAACCTGAGCCACGACCCCTTAGCTATTCCTAGGCTAAGGCTGATTCTCTTTATTTCCGTCTCAATAATAACCGGCTAGCCAATCAGGAAACCTTTTTAGTAATGTTCATTTGAAATTTAAACTAAAAAGATGTGGCCTGTTCAGAATAAAGACGTAAACTAACAAACATTCATCTCCAAACGATACAATAATAATATATTGCGTGCCTGAACTACATCATTCGTGAACCAGTTTGTGGAAACATTAGCCAGTACTAATGTACCGTTGCCCGGGGGATGCCCAAATGTACTAATCGTACATCCTTTCCGTGGAAGCCATTTCCATGTCCCGATGAGATTATGATTGAATATGAGGGGGTGGAACCAGTATAAATTCTCAATCCTAACTTAAGCCCTAGCTAACCAAACCCTGATGACCTTTGGGTTGATTCCCCTTTCGGGAAAAAAATACCCATGGTAACAGCCGGGAATAGAACCCGGGACCTCCAGGCTTGTAGTCGGGTGGTCTGAACAATACACCAGATACATCAGACATGTGTAATCACCTGAAGCTGATGTTTTGTGTTGGGATATGGTTATACGTGTTAGCACGAAACTTTATCACTGTCTGAATTCGGCTAAAGGCACCCCACATGGTAACAACTGTTGGACTAAAATCAGTTTAACAACCGGTCGTTTTAACCTGCCAACATGTAAATGCTTACATCCTGACCACAAACAGTCCAACCAGAAGCTACAAGTCATAAATGAAATATATAAAATATTGAGTGACTAAATAGATCAAATAGATAATTAAGTTTGAAAACAAGCGAAATGCAGGCGAGTGAAATGAGTTTTCTGAGAAGTAGCATAGGTGTGACGAAATTTGACAGGATGAGAAATGAGAGAATAAGAGGAATAGTAAAAGAAGAGACAGCCAAGGACAGGATAGAGAAAGGCATGAATAAGGTGGTATGGACATGTGAGAAGAATGGAGAGGGAAAGGATGACCAGGAGGATGTTGGATATGGAGGAGGGTGAGAGGAAGACCGAGGGACAGATGGCTGAAGGGAGTGTGGAGGAGTGTGGAGGAAAGAGGAGAGGACTGGGCCAAGGTGATGGAGAGGTGGTGGGAGGAAAGGAGGCGGTGGAGAGGCTAATGTTACAAATAGACACAGCCAGTAGCTTGAAGCTGTTCATGGTGAATGATGATGATGATATATGATGTGATGATGATGATGAGCAAGGCTGTCCTCATCTGTTAAGGTGAGTTGAGGCCTAATTTTGAAACCGTGTACGAATTGCAGCCCACTCACTTAAGAGAGAAGGTATGAGTTGTGTCCACCTAGTTAGCAGTGTGTTTTCTATCATGCTGTCTTAAATTTCAGATATAAACTATCATCGTCTCATGTCGACATCCCTCGAAATATTCAAACTTCTTCGGATCTTGTCGTTCATTGCTTTTGGCAAAAGTGTGAAGGTTTTTTAGGTTAGGCTGTTGGTTAGGTTAGGTTAGGTTAGGTTAGGGCAACAGCCCGGACCACAATTCTTATGTGGATCTAAGGCCTATTCTACACTAGCGGTTAAAACGCTAGCAACCACACCTTTAAATGAAACCCTTGTTATCAAATTAGAAAATAAGTTTTTGTCTAGACCAGCGTTTTTACCGCTACCTCTGGAGGCGTTCGAAACCGTATAGTGGTATAAACGCGAAACAAACTACACCAGGCGTTAACAGGCAGTTGTGCCTCACTGTCACAACACGTCTTTCAGCAGGAATAATAAATAATCTTCCTCAAGATGGTATCACGTTTTGCAATATTTTCAGTCACTAAACCAAATAGTTAATCAAATGAAACTACAGACATTCTATAGTACAAAAAATAACTTCTCTGGGTACATTCTTTGATTCATAGACATAAGATTAAACTGTCCTGTTGATAGACGGTTCGATAATGTGGGGTGAGTCCACCAACTTCTCTTTTGACGAGTTTTTTTTTCCCTCCAACAAAATAAGTCCCGCAATACAGCGGCCTGTACAATGTCGATTTTTAAACCATTCTGCACAAGTGGAAGCAACAACCGTGACATTTAAACCGCTAGTTTAACCGCTGTTTAACAGTCGCTTTTTGACAGTCAGGTGTAGATTCAAGATTTTGGGGGCGTAAGCTAGTGGCAATTCCGTAGAGTTTTAACCGCTAGTGTAGAATGGGCCTACAAATGTGGGACCGCAACTCACCTGTCTCTTTATAGAGGTAAACAACTGTGCGGCCGCAACTCATCCAGTAGTCATACTCATCGGTTGTACACGTGAACTAAGTTTTGTTATGGTTTGTTTTTGTTAGCACTGATCTATCTTACGTTCCGTTCGGGCTATATGCTTATTTACAAATTACGCTAATGTGTTTGGGTTGAGGAAGGCTGTTTTTTTTATATAAAGTGTCCGTATTTGCGCGAAGGAAGAATAGAACACAGTTTAAGAAATATACCTTCACTACACCTGACTGAATTCTAACCTCACCTGTTTCGGTGGCTGCATTGTCTAAGGCGTCAATCTTTTGTTAAACTAGACTGCCAATAAAAGAGATATCGGGATTCAAATCCCGGTCGGGTGTACTGAGGGTGGTTTATCCGAAATGTATTTCCACTCTCTCTACCCCATGAAAATGCATGTACACTCCTTCTAAATTCATCATTTCTCATCCCTAACTCACTAACGTAATTAGTACATATGTGTATAGCTGAAAAGGTGGTAAGTTGTGGAACTATTAAAGTATTCTAACCCGATTTCCTGTCATCATTAATCCAGTATATTGCGAGAATTACGATTACAGACTCCAAATGGATTGCCACATCCCCTTCACCAGACTGACTAGATTATCATCATCATCATCAGTACTATTAGGTGTCAGTATGACTTAAAAATATGTCAATAGCTTGGTTTCACTTTACATATAGATATCTAGGAATAGAACAGCAAAAAGAAAACCATTTGTATTGTATTATTTTATTGATAGAAAATTAAAAATCACAAATACACTAGTGAGATCTTGGCTGTTTAGAGATCTAGTCCCATACCGCCTTTATTTTGTTCCTGTACCCCCAAAGGGGTATGTACACCCCCATTTAAGAGCCACTTACTTAGATCATTCGGCTACCAAAACGGGTGACTAATAAAGTATTAAAATTGTCCTGTATTTTCCACTACCGGCCTGCTGGGCCTGTCATAGCTTCATATTTTTTATAATCTAACCTATAAGACTAGGACAGGCACAACATCCAGTCTCGGGCCGTTAATTTATCAATGTGAAAGAGTAAACCTACATTTAACCAATGATACTTTTTTTTGGCCATGCCAGGAATCGAACCCGGGACTCCTAGCTTAGTAGACAGACAGGCTGAGCTAAGGTGTCAGATTGGTATACTTAAGGTTTTTATTAAATATTTGTCCACTATCTCTATGTTTGTGACTATGCATATATCCCTTGCGTGTACGAAGATTTAATGCACGTAAAAAAACGTTTTATTGATGTTTCTTCTCATAAAATGAGATATATTTAGATGAAAAAATTTAATATCACATCATTTATAAAGTATTCTGAATATATCGATTGTAAAATGATAACATTATCACTATTTAGAAGGTGTCACATTGATCTGTATGAAAATATTTTTGAATAAATCCGTAGGCTGGGAAGGCTCTAAATCTATATTTTCGGTAACAAAATGTACCATTCAAATGGTAAATGACAGGCTTCAAACCAGCGTCGCAGATCGGTTGATGAGGTATTCGTAACCAACCAAGCCCGACAAAAAAAAAAACCTCCGACTGATAACTGCCGTCGATCTAGGAACTTGACGAACACGGGGCGAACGACGTGAATACCAGTTGACGTGCTGTGAAAGGGTTAAATCGCGCGACTGCTAAAGCCGTGATAACAAGAGAAGCCGCCGTGTTTTGTCGTTAAGTGTCAACACCTCGTAAAGTGTTGTCACTGTTTATGATTCTCTCTCTCTCCCGTCTCCCTCTATTTAAACCTCTCTTGGCTCTCCCTATCTCTCTCTCTCTCCCTTGACTTGCCTCGCGTCTAGACACTTAAGAGCTCGTGGCCAGATGTCATAAAAAACAACTTATCTTGTATAAACCTTCGCACACAAAAACACACACACACATACACATGCTTTATAACGAGATCTCTTTTGAAGGTAGAAGCTGCTAAATCTCATTTTGGGTTATTTTAACGATAAACAATTTGAGGTTGGGGTGTAGAGAACGCGAGGTTTTGGCAGTTTTTATAGGAAAACATTTTCTTGGCCAAAATAAATGAAATATTGCTCCGGTAGAAACATTTAGTTTAATTTTCTTCACGTGGTGATATCAACATTGTTGAATATCTGTATATGGGTGTCCTGGAATCTAATGACAAATTTGTATCTTCATTTAAAAAGTTCCTCGTCAACTGCCACTATGCTCATGTCAGATATCCAACAACTGTTGATGATAACACCATGTGAAGAAGATTAAACTCTTTGTTTCTACTTGAGCAATATTTTATTAACTAGTTGAATCCTCGTTCTTCGCACGGGATATTGTGTTATTATTTATTTTTGGATGAAAATGAGGAATTTTGTTTGAAGCTTAATGGCACGGTCCTTAGCGCTACCCGAGAAACACCGCGAGGAGGTGACCATGTATCGTTTCTTGTGGGGAGTTTTATTTTCGGCAAGCCCCCTTGCCTACTGCCTGGAGCGTTATCAGCTGAGCGTGGCTTGACAGATCTCCCCCCCTTACCTACCACTCCTCACCACCACACACCACCCCGGGCCGGGCCCTCTCACTCACACACACTACAAACACCACAAAATCAGCAAAATATAAACTACAGACTTCTACCGTCTCTTGGAGTTGCATATTAAAACGTAATTATATATCTTAATTAATAGTCTGTATTCATTTTTTTCCACCCCTTAGAAGCATCTACGGGGTTAAAAAATATTGATATTTTTTCGAAGCCATTATTACAAACTTGTCGGATCATTACCCTCTTTACGCTTGGAAAAAATTATAAAGGAATATTGATGATTAGGGTAGTTACCCAAAATTCACCCCCTTAATCACAAAACGACGGAATGAAACATCTTTACTTTTTCTAATTAGCTTATAAGGAACACCTGTGCCAAATTGGTAATTGTAATTGTCAAAATATATATAAAAAATTGTAGTCAATGATTTTGATAAATGTTGATATTTTAATGACCCTCTGAAAACGGAAAAGTGGTTTTCACGATGCTTTATATTTATCTGTCTGTATCTCTAAGCGGAAACCATTTTACTGTTCAGGCTAAGACTTGGTATCTAGAACTTCACGATGTTCCCCCGTGGAGTTTTTAGAATTAGATTTCTAATCTAAAATTAAGGGAGCTTACTGAAGAGCAAAACAATATAAAAATCAATTTTCTTGAAATCCGCTCAATTTAGATTAAATTATATATCTAGGCACTGATTAACAGTACAAACAAAATCAAAGCTCTTATTTTCCCATGAAAATTACTTTGAGGGTATTTAACATAAGAACAAATTTCTAATTTCGATAAGTATTTTTGCAACTATTTGAGATATGACATAAATTATCGTTTTAAATGTGTAGACCTTAGTACATTGTAAATTTATAACAGTAAAAGTCATTTTTTGAAATATATTTATTAAAACAAAGAGTTTCCAAGCTTATTTATGTTTTTAGAGAAGTTTTTGAAATAGGAAATTGGTTGTTATGCTCTTTGGTGTACATATTGTTCTTTTCGCAATGTTTTTGTAACACTGGATGTTATTTCATCTATGATATAATATTATATAATGTGATTGATTGTCTTTATATATTATGTCTCTGCAACATTATCTATTATTTTGTATCATATATCTTAAAAGGTTTTAAGTAAATGTTTCATTTTTAGGCAAAGAAGTGAGTTAGTCTGTCTTATGCTCCCTTTCATTTATTTAATATATCCTTGTAGTAAATGAATATTAAAAGCAAATTCTTCAAATCTCAGGAAGGCGCTCATTGGCTTAGTAAATCAATGTTAAGTGCTTGTACTGTTTTTCTAAGGTTCATTATTTCTAATCTATTAATATATAACTGAATTATCTTTTTTAATATATCTACTTATAAATAATAATATAATTTGTAAACACATATTAATACAATTTCAAAATATTGTTCAAATAAGTGTTCCAAAGGAGAGTGTTTTTTTTAATGTTATTTTTGGTTCAAATAACATTGTAAACGTTTATTATTACCGCTAATTTTTGACAAATTTATTGCGAACGCTTAGAATCTAATTAACTTAAATTTATTGCACGTAAATAACTATTACCTTTAAACACTCTCTTATTAACATACACAGTGCGTTAACGTTGCTCTGAAACGCATGTGAGTTATTTCCCTATTCGTAATCCACTTAATTACTCCCGATAAAGGGGTTTCTTAACTGTGTAAAATGCTTCTTTTTTTTTTAATCCTCAGCAGCAGTGGGACGTAAATTACACAACCAGTGCGTTTCATTATTTGTTTAGTTGAACAGACCCTTAATTACTTGCAAGAAAGAGGGAGGGAGAAGAAGTTTCTTAGTTCTGGTTTGTGTTTCTCTCTTAAGGGTAAGTAAGTGTAGGCTGGTAAGTTCATTTCCGCGGTACAAGGACCTCCAAACTTTGGCTCATGCACCGTGTGTGGTCAACTACACTCTTTGTCTGAGATTTACATGAACCTTTGGGTTTAGTACCCAGACACATTTAAACTGACATTTGTGAGGATATTTGCCGTTCAAATATATTAGTGTAGTGTATACATACACTTGAGAATTTGTCATTTCTTGTATCTCGAAATATTAAGCTGAGAATAGACCAAACCATAACCCTAACCGTTGTTCTTTTCTGTCACTTTGTACCAAGATAATAAGTTGAGAATTTTAGAGAACAAAGTGCCGATAAAGATATTTGAATTCAAGAGGGACGAACAAATAGGAGAATGGATAAAGTGACATGATTGAGAACTTAATGCCTTGAATGCCTCACCAATCATCTTAAGGATAATTAAGAAGGCGCATGCTAAGTTGGGGTGGTCATGTGGCGCGTGCAGGTGATGACAGGTGTGTATACAAAATTTTAGTTGTGAAACCTGAAGAAACAAGATTCATTGATAGATCAAGAGGTTGGATAGTGGATAGTGTTGAAATAGATTTGAAGGATATTAGGGTTCATTAAACCCTAAGATTTAGTTACCTAGCTAGTCCCCATCTACTGTAGAAATGTAGGTAGGTGATAGTCAAGAAAAAAAGCTAACCATACATTAATCCTTAGGTAAGTATTATTAGAATCGTTTGATAACACTTTTTATTGACAACATAGGTATACTAATACCAAGCAAATAATAATTATTTCCAAATAGGTTGACATTAGTCACGTACAATCTATGTTTGCGATAAATAACATTTGCTAGCTGTCAGATACCATCTCTCCTACCGTATATGAGTTATAGTACTATCCACACGCGAGAACTCGGCCCAAATTATAATCTATTTACTTATTCACTGCCCGGGTTCGATTCCCGTACTCAGATATCAAACAGTTTAATCAGCATGGAAACGTCAAAGTTTCATTTCTTAAAAATGTCGCCCAACTTAAACTAGTAAAGTTTCAAATTATTTACAATCCCGCCTCGGTGGCATAGTTGGCTAACGCGCTAGTCGTGTTTAGCTCGACCGCCGAGGACGGGGAGATCGAGGTTCGAATCTCGGTCGGGTGAACTGGGGGTGGTTTTTCCTAAATGGTTTTCCACTCTCCCTCCACGCAAATGCGGGTTCACTTCCTCTAAATTCAACCTTCCCTATTCCTAATCCATTAGAGTAATTAGTACTTAAGCGTATAACCCGAACGGGTAGTAAGACGCGGTGCTAAATATTATAATATTATTATATATTATTATTAATTATTATTACATGTTGTTTTTAGTATTTTAGAGTTTCAGTATTACGAATTATAAGACTTGATTTTTTTTTTTTTTTTAGATGTCTCAACTACTTACACTTGCAGGAACAATTTTCAGTGGCGTTCCAAAGGGAATCTACAAAGCTTATCCAAAACTATATTTGAGTTTTTTACAACCTGCATAAGAATATGTTTAGTTAGTATCGACGTAACAAATAATATTGTAATACATATTATAGTTATATTTATAATAACACATTCGTTTTACTATCCTCGCTTTGTTTAGAAGGTTGATATCACATACTTACTCTCTTACTGACATTTCTCCGAGCAGAATGCGAGAGAAGATAACTTTAAAACAAATTTCATTTCGCGCAAAGAAACAGTTTTACTTTTTTATTTTCTTATCTCTGGCACTTTCACTTAAAATTACACGTATCCACTCCAATACGTCGCTAAGTTTTTTTTTAATCAAACTTGAAAAGTAAGAAGAAGGATTACTTTTTTAAATTTGATCATGGATGTTTTTTTGGCCTTAAATAATTTTTTTCAATATTATCTAACAAACTATTATTAGCATTATTTCTGTGAAAATAGAAGATTTTCCATTTTGACCCGGAATCTGATCTTTGCTTACTAGCTTGAGTGAACTATTTAAAATGGAAATAGTCCATATCGAATATTGTATCATGAATTTTTATCAAATCCAAATTAAATATTAGCCTGGATTGCAAATATTTTTAATTTAATCCAAATAAAAAGTAAGATCAATAATAATCTTTGCCCAAATGCAAATTAAGATTTGAAATATTACAATATTGCGAGTTTATATTGTCAGATCAAATAGTTTATCTACTTTTTAACTCCGTTAAAAAGTTTAATTTTCCAAACGTTTACTTTTAGATTCAAATTTTCTAATTAAATTCCATCTAATCTATTTGGACTTGAAATTTCGAAACCACTACGAATATTTCAGGCACTAAGATTAGGAATCTTGAATCGAATACGAATTCTAACAAGATCTATATTCGGATTCGAAATTTCGAAGCTACACACATAATGCCGGCCATATGCTCTGTCTAGTTTAATCGTGCCTTTCCGTCATTCTAGTATATGTCAATATCTCTAATTTATTGAACATTATCAGTTTATCACACACACTTGAAGAATTGTAGAATCTTTGAGAAGAACTTAACATTTTTACAAATATAAACACATTGTTTCTGTAACAACAGAATGTAAAAACCAAAATGATAAAAAGGGATAAAATAAGAAGAAAGTAACGAGAATATAAATCCAGTGAGTAAAATTTTATTTCCAAAATCTAGTTTAATATTTATTGAATAAACATCAAATAGTTCAACGTATAAAAACTATAAAATCTTCCATTTTCAAAATATATTTTTTAAATTGCCTTCCAAACTAATTTAACTGCGATCATGAAAAAAAGTTTTTTTTAAAAAAGTTTGAACATTCAAAAGTACCTTCAAAATTATTACTCTCATTTCAATATAAAATTATTATTTAAAAAAAAAAAAAGAACGATATTCTTCAAATTTAGTTAAAAAAAAATATAGGTCTTTATTTATTTTGGGTAAAATGTTTGAATTACTTTAGGCTGTTTTATGTTGAATGTTCTATACTGACATACAGTAGGTCTACTATATATTTGTTCGCCTCGTGTACTGTATATGTACACTCCGTTGCAATGACACCTCTCAGTAGGCCGGATAAATTAGTCTGTGGACTCACAACAACGTAATAAACTCCCAGCCTGAGTGACTTAACTCCCCTCCTCTTTCCCTTTTGAGAGCATCTCCTTCCCCCCCCCCCCGTGTAGTTTGTTGCCCTAAGGGTTAAGTTTCTTATTCACGGTAAATTGGGGAGAGAAAATGGTAAAGCCAAAAGGGGTTTTACTGTTTCTAAGAACGGTTCTACCAAACCTCTTAACCACCCCCTTACCATCCCCTACCCTTTCATACCCCCCCCCCCTTTTGTGTTATCCATTACAAAACATAAACCCCCCACGCCGCAAACTTGATTCTGGTAATTTGAAAGATGAAGAGGAAGGCCTGAAGACGTGTGTGAATTATAAGATTGTATTTAGAGAAACGACCTTAAAGTCGTCTCCACTCTAAGAGTTAATACTTTGACATAGCTTTTATTAAATACAATCTATTTTCTCATATCAAAAAGAAAGTATTGTACTCCTGAAATTGTTCGATATGTGATATTTTACATACGTCTGACTGTCCCTGGCACAGATATGAAAAATGGTTTAATGGATTTTGTTCAAACTTGATATCTAGATGTTAAAGGGCAATACCTCTGTATGTTTTATTTTAATTTTAACCCTAGCCCTCAAATTAGGGGTAGTTTACTACTGAGGGATTTTTCTTTTTAATTTCGGATTTTTTGAAAATGGTTTTACAATTGTGTTTAAAATAAATATTTAGGGAGAGTTTGATCTCCAAAATGTCACTGTGTACTTGGTTTTTGGGTAAAAATTTGCTAAAGGGTAGCTAACTGATGACTGTTCTTTTAAACATTTTAATATCTTATAAAATGACTTTAGCGATTTAGTTCAAAATGGGAATCGGGATAAGTTTTTACACGATAAACAATAATACATGTTTATTTTTCTAAAATAAACTAATTAAAGGGAAGTTAACTTAAGGCAAATCAGAAAAAATTTGAAATTTTTCGAACTCAAGAGTTGAGCATTGAGTTCAAAATGGGCTTCTGGGAATAGTTTTTCATGACATATAAGAATACGTTTTTATTTTTTAAATAAAAACAATTTTAGGGTGGCTTACAACTAAGTGAGCTTAAAAAATTTCAAGTTTTCTAAAAATATTTGGACTATTTGGTTTAAAATGTACGTGTAGAAAGTGTTTATTGTGATTAATAAGATGATGTTTTGTTTTTGAGTAAAACTTACTGAAAAAACTATTTTTGAAAATTTTCTTCCACGTTTTAATCCATAATATGAGAATGTTTGTGTGATTATGTTGAACTACTTATTTTTTAATATATTTAACACACACACACCGCCTCGGTGGCGTAGTTAGCTAACGCACTAGTCGTGTTGAGCTCGACTGCCGAGGACGGGGAGATCGAGGTTCGAATCTCGGTCGGGTGAACTGGGGTGGCTTTCCCTGAATGGTTTTCCACTCTCCCTCCACGCAAATACAGGTTCACTTCCCCTATATTCAACCTTCCCAATTCCTAACCCATTAGCGTAATTAGTACTTAAGCGTATAACCCGAACGGGTAGTAAGACGTGGTGCTAAATAAATAATAAACACATACATATATACATGTGTGTGTGTTTTGAACTTCTCTAACTATTAAGAAATTAGTAAATTTTGACTTAGCTGACTCCCCATAACACTACTTGGACACGATGAATATACAGATAAATGTAGTCCAGACATTCCATAATAATAATAATAATTATTATTATTATTATTATTAATAGTCTAATATATTTACGCTTTTACTACTTTAATTTATTTATTATTTTTATAATTTATCATTAGTAATTATGTATATTACAATTATTATTTATCTGTATGTATCAATACTTAGCTCTTAATGTTATTTTGTTTTTTATGATATGTGCTTCTATGGTACTTGTGTACTTTTCAGTGCTGGCCTGCCATATATCTTACGACTGTTGGCCAGCACTATGATGAATTAAATTGAAATTATTATTATATTATTACTTTCATCATCATCGTCACAAATCGATAACGTCTCCCCTAATGTTTAAATTCATTCCTACATGTTTATTCCCTAAGTCATGTTCCTTTTAGCTCCATTACCTAAAGTCTCTACCGAAGGTTTCGAATGCCCCACTTTCTCTATTCGTTGTTTAGAATAAGTTTGAAATAAGTCTCTCCTTGCAAATCCAGTTGTAAATGAGGCCGCCGCAACTCGGGCGAACAACCTCTTTCCCTCTAAATACTAAGTAAAATGCAGGGTTGCCAACGTCTTGAATTCCAAACTAGCTTGGTGACTAATTTGCAAAAACAAGTCTCCCGCTATCCTAAAAACATATAGATACCGGAAATTTAATATAAACCATGTCTACAGACTTTTAATGGAAAAAAATGAGTACGTGCTTAAAATATATTAAGTGTTTGACTAATGATCTAAATAGACAAACATTAAAGCGTCTTGCCACAGTTTGCTTGGTGTTTATTAGAGGGACCAGGATTGGACCTTATCTCAATGAACTAATTCGTTTTAATTCACCATTTCGTTTACTCATTCTTTCCCTCGGATGATTATTATTATAGTTCCCTAAAATGTATTACTATCGTCATGTCCCATTAGATTGTATATTTAATGTAGTAGTACATCAGTGCCATTAATGTATTATTTCATTTCATTTTACTTTATCAAAGTATGAACCAATTAATAGTCCAAACCCATAGCCTGCGAAAAATAATAAATGGATACAATTATAAATTACCAATAAAACTAATAATTAATATGGCACGCAATATGTAATAAATAGAAACCGTGTAAAATAATATATTTAAATATAAAAAGACACATTATCCTACTTTCTCTTGAGGTATAAGTATATACTATATACATATCTAATATATGTAGGCTCTATACCTAAATAATATACATTAATATAGTATAAGGATAAATATATCATTTTCATTTAGTTTCATCATGAACCATAATTTTATAAATTAAAATAAGATAAGTTTTAATTATGATATTATTAAAAACAGTTATTTGTATTTATATATAGGGGTATGATTAAATTATATAATTAAAAATGTATTAAAGGTAGAACATAAATCTATGATATATCTTGTTTTTAAAATTAAATCAACGTAGCCCCTAATATAGTTATATAAAATTTACCCTTGTCATTAAAAATGTTTAGCTTAACCTGAATTATTTATGGTGTTTTGATATACTTAAGTTGGAAATGTAGGTAACAACAGTTAAGGCCAGTGTTTTTGCAGTTTCTATAACAAAAATGTATTTGGTAAAAATAAATAAAATATTTTTTCAGTAGGAACAGAATTTTCTTCCCACGTTGATATCAACATTTGTTGAATATCTGTCGAGGGTGTCTTGGAATTTAATGACAGGTTTTCCTCTTCGTTTAGAAAAGTTTCTCGTCTAATTTTGCTATGCTCTTGACAACAACTGTTGATATCACCACTTGAAGAAAATTAAACTCTTGTTTTTACTGAAATGTTTTATTTATTTTGGGCAAAAAAAAAGTTTTTATATATAAGGACTACAAAAACACTCACCTTAACTAAAGTTCCCTACATCGCCATCTTAACGAACAACCGAAACAATAATCTACATACAACGTTGAAGAAACTTCTCAAGAAACTTTATTCGATGCTGTTGTTATTACATAAGGAGCAATTAGGCAAATATAAATACAAGCGTCCTGGAAAATGCTTACATCCTTTAACAATATTTACCTACTTAAGCATCATGTGGAAATATTTCATCTTCTAAAGTAGCACAATATTGGAGAGTCGGGCGCAAAAGGTTTTGTAAAAACATATTCTTCCTTGCTTCCCATTTCACACATTTAACGTATCGTATTTATAAACTGAAATTCTAGAATAATTATCTATTATTTACAAATATTAGCCATTCATCAAATACAGCTATAAAATATCAATGGCTCACACAATATATGTTTAAAAAAAATATATGTGTGGCCACTAGTTATTAAGGTGCGGCCGAAGGGAGCGCAAGTATTTTTACAGTTTTTATAGAATTGACATTTTTTGGTCAAAATAAATAAAATATTTCTCCAGTAGCAACATAGAGTTTAGTTTTCTGCACATGCTAATATCAACAGATCTTGAATATCTGTCAAGGGTGTTCAGGAATTTGGTCAAAACTTTTTAAATAAAGAGAAAAAGTTTTGACAAAATTCCAGGAAACCCTTGACAGATATTCAAGATTTATTGATATTAGCATGTGCAGAAAATTAAACTCTATGTTGCTGCTGGAGAAATATTTGATTTATTTTGACCAAAAAATGTTAATTCTATAAAAACTGTAAAAATACTTGCGCTCCCTTCTGCCGCACCTTAACAGACCATTTCAAAGATAATGTGAGATTTTAAATATTTTTTGACAATGTTTCTTTAGTTATAGTAAAATAAAGAAATTAACTACCAAGAAGTGTTTTAAATAGTGCTATCTGGAAATAAAATTTTATTAAAAACAAACACGACAATTCATTTTAAAAAGAAGATATAGAAATACATTTCAGAAACAAATATAGTATATCAAATATTGGGATAATACGTTTTAATGTCACTTTTTATACAGTACTAGGTCAGAAAAAGTGAAGAACCGGTGTATCTCCATATCTCAATCGGTAACATGTAGGTTTCAGGAAGGGCAGCTATCAGGTTCAAATAATTAAAATGTTGACTATAATAAATACTATCCATCCTAATCTAACCTAATCTCCAAATTTGTAATAGCCTCTAAATTTAACCTTCAATTTATAGAATAATCGAGGGTTATTTGTTAAGGCAAGGTTAGCTAATATTTATTAAATTATTTATAATTTTGTTTGTCCAAAAGGTTTTTCGTGATTAAATACTACAATTTAATATTTATCCTTTTTAATAATATTTTGGGTCTGTAGATTTTTTTTTTTTGTCTGTTTAGTCTCTACAATCGCCCAGAATTTTAACCTAAATTTTTAGCGACTTTATCAATGTTGGTGGTCGAAAGTAGCCTTCCTATAAAAATCAGGGCTCAAGTATAATTTGGATCAAACTAACGATCTCCAATCATTCAATTTGTTGTTTTCATATTTTCAGTGTATTTAACGTCCACTTTATGACCCGACTGATATCAACACACGACTTATAAAACTAACTTTAATACATAACTAACACAACACCCAGCCCCCAGTCGTTATTCCATCACAGTGAAAGTGATAATCCAGATTCCGACCATGATACTTTTTCGGCCATGTCAGGAATCTAACCCGGGACCTTTATATCAGTGGACAGACATGGTACCGACTGAGCTAAAGTTTTGGGATTAATCCTTCCAAACTTAAACGATGTGTACTACATTTTATCAGTAAATTCCTTCCCGATTATAATATTGTTTACCACACCTCGACGTGTCCTTCCGTACAATTAAAATAATACCGAAGTAGGCTACCTGGCGGTCTAGGGGTAAGGTGTCTGTGCTGAGGGTCCGGGATTCAATCCTCGGTCCCGGCACAGATTTATCTGATTGCCCAAACCCTTCCTTAACCTCTGACGAAACGTGTTTTAATCACAACTTGTGAATATGTGGAATGCCAGGCCGCCACACCGTGGTTCGGATCTCACGTTAAACTGTAGGTCCTCCATTTCATCTCACAATCACCCTACCATTACACATTAGCGTAAGTGCGTATAACCCGAACGGGTAGTAAGACGCGGTGCTAATAATAATAATAATAATAATAATAATAATAATAATAATAATAATAATAATAATAATAATAATAATAATAATAATAATGATGATGATGATGATGATGATGATGATGATGATGATGATGATGATGATAATGATGATAATACCGCAGTAATGTGTGTGTGGGCCTTAAAATATCCACTCATGTGTGTTGGCACGACAGTATTCAGATGTGAACCTTGTCACGCCAACTGTTCCAAACAATAGCGACTGTATACAGAATGTCGCAAAGAGTGTGTTTCGTTACGAAACCAATTGTAGGCGCGCGCATCAGGACCATACCTCGCTCGCAACGTCTGTATGTATACGCCCGTAATGCAATCTCCATAGAAAGAAGATGAATTTGCCTATATATTGGCTTGTTTCGTTTAGAAGGAGCCGGGGAGAATGGAAGTTGATAGCACGGAGGACTCCTAACAGATGCTATGGACAGATTGTGCACCAAGGGCTTGAATCCCGCCACTTAGGGATGTGGGATAGAGGATGTGTAGAATTGGATCTCCCTGCACGCTACCCCCCCCCCCCCCTTCTACAACCACCCATATCAGGGTTCTCCTTCCAAACATTCTTCCTCTTGGGAGCGTTTTCGTGGGGACGGGAGGGTTAAAAAAAAAAAAAAAGATTTCTTGCTTTACACAAGGCAAAAGGTTTTCCGTCAACTGCTCCACTTATTGATGGGAACGACGCTAGTCGGTACTTGCGGTAAAGAGGGACTTTAAAAGGCCCAGCTTCTTTATTGGATACTTTTTTTTAGAAATAGATAATAATAATAATAATAATAATAATAATAATAATAATTATTATTATTATTATTATTATTATTATTATTATTATTATTATTATTATTATTAGCACCGCGTCTTACTACCCGTTCGGGCTATACGCACTTACGCTAATGTGCAATGGTAGGGTGATTGTAAGGTGAAATGGAGGACCTACAGTTTAGCGTGGAATCCGAACCACGGTTGAGGCCTGGCACTCCACACATTCACAAGTTGTGTTTAATACACGTCTCTTCAGAGGTGAAGGGAGGGTTTGATAATCAGATAAATCCATGCCGGGACCGAGGATTGAACCCCGGACCCCCCCCAGCACAGAAGTTTGACACCTTACCCCTAGACCGACAGGTCACCCTAGAAATATATCGGATCTAGTTAGATTTTGTAGTAATTTGGGACATTTTTGTTTTGCAATCTCCTGGGTTTGTGTCACCTGAATAAGTATTTAGGCAAGTTGTATTTCGTATTTATGTCATACGACTTTGTATGAAACTATTTGTTTATAAGTTAAATATAAACTTGGCTATTTAGTTCATCTTGTGATATGCATTTGTAAAATTACTGTACCGTTGGCGGTATAAAGCCTACCCGAGTCTAAGGTGGGCTATATATTATCTGAATTGATCACTCCTACGTAGCTGACGATTTTCCGCAAGTCCGTTACAGACTTTGCCTTAAAATATGAGTAAAGAATGAGCCTGAATAAGGGTCGACTCCTGGATATCTCGGTGGCTAGAGCATTTGCGTACTAAGCCAAAGGTCCCAGGTTCGATTCCCGTGTCCAGGTGATATTTTTCAATTTAAAGAATATGATATATAGATGCAGATATTTATTGTAATCAACAACTTCAGTCACTTAGCTACTTAATTCATCTTTCCTACCTCGTTTATTTCGGCCCAATTCGCACTTTCTAGAACTGTCATTTTTTTTTTTTCCAAACTAAAAATAAATATTCTTAGATTTTGCCAAATTTGGATACTGGTACATTTATTCTATAATATATTATGTTTTATTAAAGATTATTCCCAAGGGATCCTTCTTTACAGTTTTATTGTGTTTAATATGATAGTTAATTAAGTGGGAACAGATTCAATCAGGTATCATGTTCATAACCCTGCATACAATTATTATGAGCCATTGCCCACGATAAATAATATCCGTTATCCGCATCGGTGGGCACGCGGACAGAGGCGTAAGTCATTCTGGCTGGATGTACTGGGGTAGTTCTCCCTTAATAGTTTCTTACTCTCCGTTCATGCATATTTAGGTATAACCCCTTTTAATTCTCACCTTCCTTACCCCTGATCCATGTATCCCGGTCGGGTAGTAAAAAAAAAACTCGTGAAGTGGAGAAAGTATCGATATATTATGCGTCTGATGGTGAGTTTTGTGATTTTGTGAAAAACACGAGAGAGCTCTTATTAAAACAATAAATTATTTGTAAAGTCGATCCATGGTTTCACTGCTGGTGACGGATATAAAAATTAAAAAAAAAACTACCAGATCTACTCTCATATCCATACGCCAAGCCATATGATCTGCAAGAACATAATATGTTGATCTGTTGTCACTTTTGGCAGTCAAAACATTTCACAACAAACAGTTTGTTTTTAATAATTTTTTTCTTTTGACGTTTTTTATATTATTTAAACACAGGCTTAAAAATAACCGTTTGAATTTTTTTTTTTTTTTTTGTACAAGCAACGTCTGTGGTTCAAGTGAAAATGTTTTACAAACGAGAGCTTCTGAAAGGCTCTATTCTCTTCATGGATTAAAGGTAAGCGCCCACTGGGTCGGTACCGCACGGACCGCACGGACGGAACGGAAAGTACAACTAATTCGTAGCATTATTTGTTACCAAGATGCGCCCACTACGTCGGTACCGCCGGCAACGGACTCTCCGCCGTTCCGCCATCCGACAGAAAGTCCGGGCGAGTGAATTAAAATCAAGTGCGGGCCGGAATTTTTGGCGTCATCTTCAACCAGATCAGGAAATAATGTGTAGTATTCGCCAAACATAAGTCTTTTCCTGTTGATGTGAACCCAGAATTGTCGTTTCGTACATTTTCTTCTTTCCTCTTCAATTAAAAGGCAACTAAGAGCTAAACATTCTTCATCGCTTTCCATATTTAAATATTACGGTGAAATATCACCCACAAAAGCACAACTATAAACAAGAAACAAATCCAACAATAACAGAAATGCAAACATTACTTCCTTGAGCTTTCAAACGAGAAGCTCACCTTCTGGCTCAAGAGCAGCTGAGCAAACTTAGTTTCCATCCGTGCCGTCAGTGCGGATAGTGGGCGCACCCCCCTAAAATGTGCGGTCCGTGCGGTACGTTCCGTCCGTGCGGTACCGACCCAGTGGGCGCTTACCTTAAGATTGCGAACCAGACGGAGCGAAGGCCTTTGATGACGTCATACAAATGTTGCTTGGTTGTGCCTATTCGCGTCTATTTACAAAATTAAAAAAAAAAATTTAAAACTAATATTTTGTATGGCTCTTTCTCTAAGTAAATAAAAACACATTTATATATTTTGGTGGCCAGTTTTATATCAAAATACAAGTGTCAATATAATACTTAATTTATTAATTTATGCACTTTTATCTCTTGCTGCCACAACCGCGAAATAAAAAATAATTTTATTAATAAAGTATGTTATTTCATTAAATTAATAAAAACACAATTATACAGTAAAATCAGTGGTTCTCTAACTTGCTAGTCACTTGGATCCCCTCCCTAACCAGGAACAGCTGATTCGTGGACTCCTTGATGTAGTATAATGATTTAAAAAAATTATAATCATAATATTTCAATCTATTGTAGAGATAAATAGTCATAATACATTTTAAATGTAAATATAATTACAATATAAATGAAAACAAGATAAATGTAGGTATTATATCCGTGCTTTTTTAAATATAATACGCCGCCCTAATGTTTTTTAAATAAATGTAAAAAGAATAACAATAAAAATAAAATAAATATCTATTATATTTGACCATTTATAATCACTAATAATTTATGTGAGACTGGAACTGTTTGTGTGATTTTCATTAAAAGCTGTATCAATTTGAGTGGCAATCTTAAGTCTCATTCCACATTAAGAAGAAGATTTCATTTCACAGTTTTTCGCACCATAAAGAACAAAAAAAAGGCTTGATCACACAAATAAGTTGTTGGAAAAAGCAGCAAATGTTTCAGTGCTTTTTCTATAAGTTCTTTATGCTGTATGACTATAAAACAGATATAAAGGTGAAATTCCAAATTCTCCTCTCAAAAATGTGGGCACAAGGGGCCCCCCACTTTTAGGCCTCACTTTCTCACAGGATTATCAATATCGGAAGGCAACTCCATTGTGTTTAGTACATACCTATGATTTACCCCTTAATATACAATCTTATAAGATTTTTTTTAAATGTAAAGGTATGTCACGGATTCCCTGGACGAACCTCGGGGACCCCACTTTGTGAATCGCTAGAATCCTTAAGTGAAGTATTATCAGAAGCATTTATTAACCCTTTTGATTACTAATATAGTATTACTAATAAAACAAAAATTATTCACACGTATGTTAATACTAGTGACGTTCAACAACCCTTCTGCTAGACGTCGGTTACCACCACCCCGACCATGGGTTGACTGTACTAGGACCCAGAAACCCTGACCTTGTCTGTTAGCCCGGACAAGACCACTGCTCAGGTATTCTGACGTCCAACCTGTGTGGGTGCCCCCTCGATGACGCGCGGATCATCGCCAGCCCACGCGCAATACACCCACTAACTTAGCAAACTAGTTTCATACAGACTGTACCTAAACAACAGTCTAATACACAAAATATTAGATGCTCAGCTCAAATGTTTATAGTTTGACTTTTTTTCAGGTGTTTCCAAAATTACGATTAAGTTTTAATTGGTGTTTTATATTTAACTTAATTATTATACCTTACACGGGTAGTAAGATGCGGCGCTAAAAAATGTATTATACAACAAATTAACATAAATACTTTTATTCGTGTATTGTGCTATATATTTATAGTTTCATTTATTTGTGGCATTTAACAAACACTTTCTGAACCGACTGATTATATCAGCACACGACTTAGAGATTAACTTAAATCTAGAACAGACACAACACCCAGCCCCCCGGCCTTTAATTTGTCACTTTGGAGTCCAAGCCCACATTTCACCAATGATAAAGTTTTCGGCCGTGCCGGAAATCGAACTTGGTACCCTTAGCTCAGTAGACAGACACGCTACCAATTGGGCTAAGGTTAGGACTATTGTGCTGTCGATATGCACCTAAGGGTACAAAACTAGTGCAATAAATGCACATATACATACAAGTTGTAAGTTGGAGTCAGTGTAAGAGTAGATGTAACCGTAGTTATACATTTCAAATAATGCAAAGGCATTCCATGCCTTAAGCTATGAGTGAAGAATGACCTTGGTCGTGGGCTGGACTCAGAATATATCAGTGGTAATAAAGCATTAGCGTGCTAATTCAACGAGTTTGATTTCATATGTATAGAAATCATTTTTCAACTAATTTAAATTAGAAGAAACTAGTTTTACTTATAATATATTAATAAAATTATAGCTAATTTGTGGTAGTGAACTTGCACTTTTTTAACAGATTAAAACAATATAGGGGAAACCACCCTCTGTACTTCCAGCTGGCATCATAACAACCCCTTCTCCGGGGTGGGTGAACTTGACATTTTGCCCGCGTGTTCACCATTATAAGTTATTCAAAATTATTTCTTGGAATTAAATGCCAACCAAAATCATTGAACGTTTATTCACCACAAAATTAAAGGAAATAATTAACAAATTCACTCTGATAAACTTCCATCGATAGTCGGAAATCGAACACGGGACTCGTAAGCGCATTATGTAGTCGCTCAACCGAATGAAAAAAAGAGACAGTGGTATTTATATAATTGTTTTTAGAAACATTTTAACGTTTGGTTGACTCTCTAAATCTTACCGTAACTAGGCCTATAGTATAAAATCTCTGCTTTTTAACCCAAAAGGGTAGTGAGACGTGGAAATTAAAAAGATTAAAAAATCCTCCACAGTTCCAGTGTAAAAGAACTGAAATTATTCACATATGGTAACTAACTAATGAACTATATTGTACACGGAGAAAAGGGGGGTGGGGGGCTAGTATGAGGCTGCTACTAACATATCCAGACTATGCAGTGAACACACGCCCACCCACGCAAGTACACATATCTATGTACAGGCTCGCATGTGAATTCCAACCACCCCCCCTCCCCCTCATAACCCATCACACCTGAACCTATGTATGTACATATTGTGACAGTCACACCTGCTAATGAGCTGTCGTCACAAGGTAACATACCTGTCATAAACTCGTTACTTTAGAGAAGATATGTCGACACACCAACTCTAGGATCGTGCCTTTTCATCGCATGAGAACGTCACCTCGGCTTCCCCCCCCTCCCCTCCTCCCTTATCAACACCGAAATAAAACAACTTGTCATAATCGTTTCATTGGCGCCAACTGCAAGAGGTCTGAATACAAAAATTAATGTTACTGAGATTACTATGGTAATTATTTTGTTCATAAATATTATTCCGTCATATTTCCCTCGCCATCATCAATTTAATTTTTGGTGAAATTATTTTAAAATCAAATAATCTATTTTCAATTTAATTTTACTACAGTTGATAAGCTTATATATAATAGTCTACTTATGGACTCGACTGCACGTGTTTTTTTTTAAATCCTAGGGCAAGGTTTTCCATTAATGATAGGCAATATTTTGAACTAAAAATTAAAATTGCTTTTTTGTGTATACCCCCTTTGATACAAAACTTCCAGAAAATGGTTATGCTAACAATAGCCAGTGTATAGTTGGATAATTTAATTTGCTTAAAATATTGGAACTAAAGTATATTTATAAAACTGTATGAAATAATGAAAAAAAGTTAAGAGTGTAAGTTTCTGTTTATGACATAATTCTCAGACATTGTGTTACATTGAAGTCGATCTCCCAAATCAGAATGAAAAGTTCTAAACGCTAGCTAGAATATGGTTATGGATTATTTTTAGTATTGATAATATAGCATATGCTAATCTTGATTTCGTAATAGAGTTATGATTAACTTAATAGAATCCAATAAATACACCAAGCTATACAGCCATTTTGTAGCATCACTAATTGAAGCCGCAAATATTCACCACTACGCGCGCTGCATGACTTGGAATTGATGTCGTGAACTGTTTTGGTAGTTATCGAGAATCGTAACATTACAGCAAGAAACACACTATTGACATTTGAATTGAGAAACTCAATTATTTTAGTCAATTACATAATTATTTTTATATAAAATTAGTGAGTGTAATGCCACCACGTTATTAGGTGAATATAAATATATTTCTAGATTTAAACACTAGAAAAATGTATAATCAATAATGTGATACCGCATATATAAATACGTTCAATTCATTGACAGTTTATAGTAATATAATGATGCAAATAATTTAAATGATAACTTTTAAAATTACAAAACATACAAAATAGTCTACTATATTTAGGGGTAAAATTAAAAGATAGACTAGGAAAGTAAAGGCCATGGGAATGAGGTTTGTGAGGAGCATGTTAGCTGTCATGAGGAGAAAGAAGATTAGGAATGAAGTTATCTGGGAAAGGATGGGGGTACAGGGAGTACATGAGATAGTAGAGGAAGCAAGACTTAGATTTTACTAAAGTGACCCGGCCACAGGCTGGAAATAGTTTATGATGGTGCTGCTGCTGATGATAGTGATTATGTCTGGTAAAATCCTTTAATTGGTTAGTAATATAAATAGCCCGTGCAGGTGCCAAAACTGTCTAAATTTCGTTTAGTCTGATTTACTGGTGACAGGGAGTTAGGGTTCGACTGGTGTACCGAAGATTTTTTTTTTTCAAAATTGTTTACCACACACTCTCCACGCAGATGTTTAGAACATTTCATATAATGTATACCATAATCATCCCTACCACATTATAATAATTAATATACATGCATACAAACCTAACGGCTAATGAGGGGTGTCGGAAAAACAAATAAATATATAAACAGTTGTAAAAGCTGAATATTTGGAGCTTAGACTGAATTTTACTTTATATATATATACATACACATACACACACATACACACACAAAAACATCCCAACATTTTACTCCTGTGAGTGAATTGAAAAAATAACCCAATCAAACGTGAGTTTTACTCCCACAAAACATGTTTTTTTTTTGTCTTCAGAAGAGCAAACTTGGGCTATAAATCTGGTTTGTAGAGACCAGCGCTACGCGCGGAGGTTTCTTGAACTAACCCGTTCCCCTTTTTTCCACCAATGAAATGCCACACATGCAGTTTTCTATCAAACTAAGATTGATGGCGACACAGGTTTTCATCCCCTTCCCATACACCCTTTACGTCTTTTTCTCAGCTCTCTCTTTATGTTGATGAATACAAAAAAGGTAGAAAGAAGAATAATGTAAGAAGAGGAAAGAAGACAAGGAAGATCAAATGAAGAAAATAAGTTCGACGTCATACGGATTCCCCCTTATCTTACAAACATATTTGGATTATTTTTGTTATTCCCTTTAGTTCATGAATATCTTTTCTTCTGTTCTCTTTTTTTTTTTTTTTTTTGTTGCCACATGCGAAACCGATTTCTTTTTCTCTTCAATTCTTTTGTTTTTTTTTGTTACGACTCTTATTTTCGCCGTCAATGGGCCAACACTTTTACCTGACTCTTGAAGAAAAAGTGAGATGGAGATACTAAAGAGGATCAGAAAAACTTCAAACTCTCCTAAACTTGGGGTTAAAGAGTTTTCTCCTAGAAACATGTCTGGCATGACGAATTACACTAAAACACAACAGCGACGGCTAGAAGAAGATGAAGGAAGAAGCAGAAGAGTGAGGGAAAAAGGACGTTCCATTTGACCGGAGTTGGGAGGTAAAAAAAATGTTGCTGGAATGTTACATTCTTGCACAGACATTTCAAAGAGCTTAACTTTTTGTAATTATTTTGCTATAGAGGAAAGACTGCCATGCTGTTTTAAAAAAAAAACTCTCTCTAACCTTAAGCTTTAGTCGAAACTGTATATTCTAACTACTAAAAATTATAATTTTATATTAACTTGTTTATTTTATTTTATAAACTGTTCACGGAAATATTCACATACTATAAAAAAAAATCTCGTCTAGGAAAAGATTCCTCAAACTTTCTGTCATCGTCAAACTAAACCAGGCGATACTGACGTCTTTGTCTGCATGATACCTATACCGGTCGTATACCTAATACATTTTGATTATGCATAATATTAATAATATTTTCAACTCGCTTCGGTGGCCGCACGGTCTAAGGCATCACTCTCGAGTTAAGACTGGCCTGCTTATACGGAGAGGTCGGAGTTTGAATCCCGGCCTGGTCTACTGAGAGTGGTTTTCCTAAATAATTACCCAAAGCTTTCCCCACGCAAATGCAGGTACATTTCCTCTAAATTCAACCTTCCCTACCCTTAACCCTTTAGCCTCATTAGTACATAAGCGTGTAATCCGAATGGGGAATAAGACGCGGTACTAAAAAATATGTATTTTTAAAGAGGCCTACAATCGGCTAATCTCTTATCTTTCACTTATATAAAGAGGTTTGTTTGCGAGTTTGTTTGTTATCTAGTTTGTTGGCGATAAACTTGAAAACCACTGAACCGATTTAGACAGAATTTTAATCTTTATGTCTCTTATATTCTCAGGATGGATATAAAATATGTATTTGTTCCTGTTAAAACCAATAAAGTTGTTGGCTTTTCAAATAATATGTCTTAAATCATGCGATAAATTCTGGTTCTATATCAATTTAATTAACGCACTGTCGAATTTATTATTACTATTATGTTTTATAGGCCCGTACACATAATGAGGCGATTAGGGCGCTCTAGATTGAATATAGAGTGGATATGTTTTCTTTCTAAATTGATCGGCAAATCATCTGAAAATCCAGAGAGTAAAAACGAAGAAATTTCAATCTTAAATCCAAAATAAAATATATTTTGACTAGTTTGGTTGTTTGTAGGGGGTTTTGGTTCTTTAACAAATAAAAATAATTGCATTTACGTTACGTTCTACACACCTTTATTTGATTTGATCTTACAATTGCATAAAGAAATATAACGCTTGTGTTGTATGTGATACATAATTGAATTAATGAACTCAACTTTCTAGAAAAAAAAAAGGAAGATGAGAGAAAATGGATACAAACAATCTAAAAAGAAAAAACAACATATTTGTGATGCTTTGAGGTTATTTGAAGTCCGCAGGGAATACCCCCGTAGAAGCCTTGAAGATACTCCAACATCTCAACCGACTTCATCCAGTTATTTAGTTTTTTCATTCTATTTGAGCCGGCCACGACTCTTTAAGAGTGTGAGAGATGAATTAAAGATTAAAACACTACCAACCCACTCTACCAGACCAAAGGCGAGAGGGTTGGAAAACTCTCCCTGATTGCACCAACACTCTTCACTCCACCTTCCCTCCTACATCCCTTCAAGTAGAAGAGGTTAGAAGAAACACACACACTCCTCCCCCTCTTAGCTCATCCAATCACCGATTACTTGAATCGTAATCCTAGGAAAAGGTTCGGCGAAGGGAAGTGAGGCGAACCACTGACATTTTGTAGTAAGGAGAGAGAGTAAGACCTTAAGTCCGTGATGCTTTGTTGTAGAGAGGAACTTAACGACCCACATACGTTCAGACAGCTCTCTGCGTTTGGATCCAAAAGGCCAAAGCAAAGGTCTTTATTAAAAAGCAATCACTTTAATTTGCAGTAATAATACGAATCTTTTAACTATAGGAAGTTGCTAGGTTGGACATAATATGTATCAAGTTAGTAAGATAAATCAAATTTTAACACATTTTCAATAAAAATATATTTATATAAATTATGCCAAAGTTTCATACAGTCGTCTTAAAAACTTCTTATGAAGTAAACAATTTAAGTATGGTTATATCATTCGATCCACGTCAGTGGGCACGCGGAATTTTAAACCAAGCTCGTCTAGTCTGGTTTGAGGCTAAAGGAGAAGACTGGGTTCGAAACTAGGTCAGATGTATAGGTAATGGTTTCCCCCATTTCATTTTCCAATCTGGCTCCAGGAGAATTTGTCATCATTTTATTTAAATTCTACCTTACTCATTCAAACTCCAAACTAGGGTAGTAAAATGCGGTTAGCCTGGACAGGTAGTAAGATACAATGTAAAAAATGTTATAAATTTTAAAAATAATTCTTTATTGCATATTATTTATTATTATTTTTACTTTCTCTCTATCTTATAGGTAGAGAAAGTATGGTGATCGTCAAAAAAATCGAAGTCGAGATTTTGATGAATTTTGAGGTTTCATGGCTTCCTGAATCTGAAAAAGTGGTTTTTGAATTTCCGTCTGTCTGTCTGTCTGTCTGTCTGTACCTCCAACTAGAGCCTAAACTATTTTACCGATTGAGCTGAAACTTGATATCTTGGGTTTTCATAGGGTTGCCCCGAGGGGTTTTTGGAATTGGACATCTACTCCTAAAATTAAGGGTAGTTTACTGAAGGGAAAAAACAGAAAAAGTCGATTTTCTCAAAATCGGCTCTAACGATTTTGATTAAATTTCATTTATGAACATTAATAAATATTTCAAACAAAATGGCTACTCTCAATATTTCGGCAAAATCGCTTTAAGGGCTCCGGTCTGATGCGTAAATTAACATTTTTTATAATAGCTCCGAAACTATTTGAGATATGAAATTACTTAGCATTACAAATATGTATATATATTTATAATACAAATATTTTATTCGAAACATATTTTTATAAAATCAATAATTTTTAATCTATACGCAATTATATATATATTTTTAGCTTTTTGGACATTAAAGCTTAAGTATTGCGATCGTAAAAAAAACTAACCTGAAATGTTGATGGATTTCGACGTCTCATGACCCCCCGAACCCTAAAAAATAGTCTTTGCAATGCCGTCTGTCTGTGTGTCTATTAAAACTTAAAATTAAGGGTAGTTTACTGAAGGGCAAAAAGAGAAAAAGTCGATTTTCTCAAAATCGGCTCTAACGATTTTGATTAAATTTCATTTATGAACATTAATAAATATTCCAAACAAAATGGCTACTTTCAATATTTCGGCAAAATCGCGTTAAGGGCTCCGGTCTGATGCGTAAATTAACATTTTTTATAATAGCTCCGAAACTATTTGAGATATGAAATTACTTAGCATTACAAATATGTATATATATTTATAATACAAACATTTTATTCGAAACATATTTTTATAAAATCAATAACTTTCAATATATACGCAATTATATATATATTTTTAACTTTTTGGACATTAAAGCTTAAGTATTGCGACCGTAAGAAAAACTAACCTGAAATGTTGATGGATTTCGACGTCTCATGACCCCCCGAACCCTTAAAAATAGTCTTTGCAATGCCGTCTGTCTGTGTGTCTATTAAAACTTAAAATTAAGGGTAGTTTACTGAAGGGCAAAAAGAGAAAAAGTCGATTTTCTTAAAATCGGCTTCAACGATTTTGATTAAATTTCATTTATAAACATTAATAAATATTCCAAACAAAATGGCTACCCTCAATATTTCGGCAAAATGGCTTTAAAAGCTCCGGTCTGATGCGTTAATTAACATTTTTTATAATAGCTCCGAAATTCTTTGAGATATGAAATTACTTAGCATTACAAATATGAATATATATTTATAATACAGATATTTTATCCGAAACATAATTTTATAAAATCAATAACTTTCAATCTATACGCAATTATATGAATTTTTTTAACTTTTTGGACATTAAAGTTTAAGTATTGCGACCGTAAAAAAAAACTAACCTGAAATGTTGATGGATGTCAACGTCTCATGACCCCCCGAACCCTAAAAAATAGTCTTTGCAATGCCGTCTGTCTTTGTGTCTATAAAAACTTAAAATTAAGGGTAGTTTACTGAAGGGCGAAAAGAGAAAAATTTGGTTTTCTCAAAATCTGCTTAAACGATTTTGATTAAAATTCGTATCTAGGCGTTGATTAATATTATAAATAAACTGGCTATTTTCATTTTCCTATGAAAATGATTTTTAGGGTACATTACAGAAGCGTTAATTTCCGTATCTCCACAACTATTGGAGAAACTAAACAACTTATCATTGCAAAATTGTAGGACTATTAGAAATAAAAAACTTTTATTTGACATATATTTTTATAAAAGCAGCAGTTTTTGAGATATTTGCAAATATATTAATACAATTTTGTGAGCTTTAGTTGTAAACATATACTACTTAAGTCTTAACGCAATAATTCTCCAATGCCATAGAGTAATTAAATTTAAGTATCTAAAAAAGTATGTTATTTTTCCTTAAAGCTCTTAGGAGAAATGTTTGCATAGCAATGATCTATCTCCATTTTAGACTTAATAGTCAATATTTACATTTTTTATTGGTCAAAATGTATAAATGAATAATTAAATATCAATGCGATGACTTGAAGATCTGCAACACCTTATAAAATGTTAATATTTTAACCAGAAATCGAAATTTTAATACGAAGTGTTGACCCTTGTGGAAGACATTAAACTGTTTGAAATGTTTAAGGTGGACAAAGATGCGCCTCTTTTCTCATTGATTCTATATCATTGTATATTATTTTATGCATGTTCTTATGTGGAGTGGTGAATATACAATGTACATTATTCCGTTCAGAAATCTTACGAGTTTATAGAAAGAGAGAGAAAGTCTGTGCGGTGTGCCGTACCATTTATTTATATATATAATACGATTTCACGTCGATTTAATATTTTACTCTTTTTTAAGGCGTATCATTACTCGTTTGTATTATACGTACATGTGTTAAGGATGAGGAAGTATGAATTTAGAGTAAGTGTACCCAAATTTGCTAGATGGGATAGTGGAAAACCTTTTAGGAAGAAGATTATAACCTCGATCTCCAAGTTAATTATCCACTACAGTCTATTGCGAGAGTGGATCCTTATACCATTCGACATTTCCTCTAAATTCAACCTTCTCTACCCCTAAACCTTTAGCCTCATTAGTACATAATCGTGTAGTCCGAAAGGGTAATAAGACGCGGTACTAAAAAAATATGTATTTTTAAAGAGGCCTACAATCATCTAATCTCTCACTTATATAAAGAGGTTAGTCGGAAACGGGTTATTTTATGTTGAAGATGTATTAGACAGATTTCAAATAGGTACGTGTATAGATTTTGCCAGCCGTGACTCGCTTTTACATTAATGTGTGAATGAAACGAATAACTACCTAGTTAGTGACACGCACACAAGCAGACGTATATTTTTGTTCAAGTGGTTTGTCTAGAGCTTATTCACAGTTGAGTATTTATTTATTCATATGAATAAATAACATCCCTCAATCCTTATGTGTTATGTTTGGGTACGATATGCCCAGGAGGATGTTGGATGAGGAGGTAGGGGGTGGGAGGCCGAGAGGAGGACTAAGGGACAGATGGGTGAAGAGAATAAGGAGGAGTGTGGAGGAAAGAGGCGAGGACTGGGCCAAGGTAGAGAGAGAGAGAGAGAGAGAGAGATGGTGGGAGGAAAGAAGGTGGTGGGAGGAAAGAAGGTGGTGGTAGGAAAGGAGGTGGTGGTAGGAAAGGAGGTGGTGGTGGTAGGAAAGGAGGTGGTGGGAGGAAAGGAGGTGGTGGGAGGAAAGGAGGTGGTGGGAGGAAAGGAGGTGGTGGTAGGAAAGGAGGTGGTGGGAGGAAAGGAGGTGGTGGGAGGAAAGGAGGTGGTGGGAGTAAAGGAGGTGGTGGGAGTAAAGGAAGTGGTGGGATGAAAGGAGGTGGTGGGAGGAAAGGAGGCGGTGGGAGGAAAGGAAGTGGTGGGAGGAAAGGAGGCGGTGGGAGGAAAGGAGGCGGTGGGAGGAAAGGAGGCGGTGGGAGTAAAGGAGGCGGTGGTAGGAAAGGAGGCGGTGGGAGGAAAGGAGGTGGTAATAGGAAAGGAGGTGGTGGGAGGAAAGGAGGTGGTGGGAGTAAAGGAAGTGGTGGGATGAAAGGAGGCGGTGGGAGGAAAGGAGGCGGTGGGAGGAAAGGAGGCGGTGGGGAGGAAGGGAAGCGGTGGGAGGAAAGGAAGCGGTGGGAGGAAAGGAGGCGGTGGGAGGAAAGGAGGCGGTGGGAGGAAAGGAGGCGGTGGGAGGAAAGGAGGCGGTGGGAGGAAAGGAGGCGGTAATAGGAAAGGAGGCGGTAATAGGAAAGGAGGTGGTGGGAGTAAAGGAGGTGGTAATAGGAAAGGAGGTGGTGGGAGGAAAGGAGGTGGTAATAGGAAAGGAGGTGGTGGGAGTAAAGGAAGTGGTGGGAAGGAGGTGAGGAAGGAGTGGTGGAGAGGTTTGTGGTCCAAACAGACCCAGCCAGTGGCTGGAAGCTGTCCATAATGATTATGATGAAACAATTTTATAAACTTTGAAGCAGATTATATATGACATGTATTTTTTTAAGATACGAGTAATATATTTCATAGAAAACTTATAAAAGTCTCTCGTAATGTAAATGCAATAAAAACTAAGATCAAATAAGCAACATTAAAAAAAATCGTTTTAAACCATATACAGTTTTTTTTAACTTTATTTATCTCTAAAATATATCATTATAAACATCTCATCTGAAATAGATCTCTACTTTGAATCTATTTATATATATTTTTATAAATTCATGTGTTAATATAGTGTTTTAAATTATTTTAATAGGTGTGAGTATTACCTTGAAAGTAAAACTATAAAATACCTTTAAAATACGCTCGATTCATATACATGAGAAGCTTAAAATATATTATAAACAGATTTTGAAAGTAAATTATTGATTCATTGAAATTTCTTGCCAAAGTAAGCAATACTATAGGGTTTTTTTAAAGGTTTTTTTTAGCGTTCTCTCGCCGTGTATGTAGACTTGTATCCTCTCTGTGGGAACAGAACGTTGTATACACGTCATACCCGCAATAAGATGACGTTATGATGATGATTAATAAGCTGTGGAGCCAGCGGGAATCAATCAGACAATGGTTATCATAGGTACAGTACCTCTTTCGGGAGAAATGCCTATGGTACCACCAGGAATTGAATCCAGGACTCTTAGATCAGTAGTTAAGGGCATTGACCACCAAAGCAACTATTAATGATTTCATTTTTTCATTTTTTTTAGTACCAGCCAACAATGATACACTCTGTATATTAGTACATTGTTTAACATGTATTAATTTATTATTTCATATAGTGAGTAAAACAAATTTACCAATTATATGTATTATGTTCAGTGGTAGGTTTTCAATATAAAAGCTATGTATAGGAGGTAAAACCCTGTTGGATCTTATCCCAAAGAGCTGAAAATATCCTTAAGATAATGGAAACTTATATATTAGATTAGGCTAATTGGGGTGTATTGGAGAGGGGGAAATTTCATGTTCTCAATTAATAGTTAAAAACATTACAGTTTAGTTGACACGCCCTGGATTAAAACATATGTGTCATCCTAATAAGCTATTGAAATTAAAATAAAATACCACCTCCCGAGTTTTCTAATCCACGCACGTACCAGGAAGAAGCCTCCACAAACGAAACTTTAAAAAAAAAGTCCGTCTTGCTTTCGGTTTGTCAGCAAGTCCTTCACTTTCTTTTTTGTCCTCTTTATTTTTATGAGAAAAAAAACAACCTACAACAACAATGAGATTTAATATAACTCGTGAAGATGTTAGCAATGTGAGTTTATTTTTTGATATAACCCCTTTAAATTACTTTTTCCCTCTTTGCATTTTCGTGGGTTTTTTTTTTTTTTTTCATTTACTTAATTGGAATTACAAAGAATTGAAGCTGAGGTAGTAGTTTTATAATGAATTAAAAATACCTAAACTATATTCTTACCACTTCAACCAACAACAACAATAATTTATTATTGTTATTATTTATTATTATTATTATTATTATTATTATTTACCAGGATATACACCCCCACCCTCTTTTCGCTCTTATATTTGATCATTCGATCAAATTAGTTACCCTTACTTTATTCTAACCTGTTATTACTTTTGTTTAAAGAAACTGTATTAGAATTTAACCTCACATTTATCCCTCTTTTACTAATATTCTTTGTACTTGCTTTTCTTCATGTTTTCTTAGCTCAACCTCTTTTATCTCTTCTAACTTATTTCCTCTATCCTTTTTAACTCTCTCCTCCTCTGATTTTGCTGAACTTCCCTTTGTACACAGCATCCTACTATGTCTCTTTTTACCTCTCTCGCTATACACACATTATATATATATATATATCTCACTGGGGATATATATCCAGTAATTTTGAAGTTTCCTTCAACTTTGCGACATCACTTACCCTACCAGCCAGGTCTGGGGAGACCCCAGTCTACTTGCATAGCGTTGTAAGGAGCCAAGGAGAGTTTGGGGGGGAGGGAGGGTAAATCTTCCTTTTATCCCCAAGGGCAGGATGTTTTGATTGATTGATAACGTCATGTAGTGACGACATCACCTAGATAATCTGATGCAGTCGAGAGATAACTCTTTTATGAATAGTTTATATGGAGAACATCTCCTGGATGTAAATAGATAAAGATGTATACCTTGATTTTATTACAAATAGATATTTGAAGTACCTTGCAAAGAATACAAACTTTTCTTTCAGTTAACATTAATAAAATTATAATATATTATTAGTGTTATTTAAAGGTATTGATAATATCTATTAAAAGTTACGACTGCATATCACAGGATTTGGCATATGATTATGTTAAAATTAGATCTAGGAACCTTTCTAGCTGTCAGATATGTCCTTTCGTAAGAAGATGAGGTTATATAATCATGTGATGTTATTCCTTGCATGATGGGGTTGATTTCTTTAATAGGTTCTAGAAGATGCATGACGTTTAACTAAATCAGTTTATAGTGAAATAAAGGAAACATCTTTTGTTAAATGATTTTTTGATGATCTGTTTATTTGTTGCCAATTTTGATTTGACAGTTTACAATATTTTCCCAAAATAATATATTTAACAAAAAAGTATACATATATATTATATATAATTTTGATATTTTGAATCTATCGACACGTATATACATAAATAAACATGGTTGTAGCATGTAGAATCACTGGTACAACAACTGGTACTGAACAAATAAAAAATACCATAAATATAACCAACACTGTGATTACAGGTGCTAATATATTCAAATAATATGTGTCTGGTGTTAACTCAGTGTGGATTTATGTTGCCGGGAAACACCCTAGCTCCAGTAAAGCTGCCCCAATTGTTCAGGCCAGCACCACCAGCAAATTGACGTCTTACTTTCAAGCCACGCTTCCAAGAAAAGGCAGATAGTTTTATCTGGGCACCACACCAGCAAAGAGCGCCAGTGGTCACTCAGCGCAATTTCGCAACTAAACCCCTTTACTCCCTTAGATGTCCAGATGCTAACATGTCCTCGAGTTTGTCAGTTCCGTAACTATATAAGCGTCATCCCTCGTTTCACATAATATATTCTATGGAGGAAGAACTTGGACGTAAACCTACATCACCGAAGAATCTACGAGTGACTAAAATGTGTCAGGCATCGGTCTCTTCACCCCGTCGCAGAGGAAACCTCTTCTGAGACTTTAAGTATCTACAATTTAGAATCTGATTTAGATTCTAAACTCCTCCTTGCTATGTCCATAAGACAGAGTTGTTCGTCATAATAATGACATGTTTTCCTATGCCCATATGACGTAGTTTAGAATGAAGGGCTTAATGCTCTATTTATCATGGACCATACATCGTAAATTATTATGTAAGTGTGTCTGACTTTATTGTCTAAGTCCTTAAGACATAGTTTTATATATTAGGGAATAATAATCACCCCCTAAACAATATGTCCATGTTTAGGATCTCTTTGTGGTGGAAATCAAGTTAGCTAACGTTTTCTTTAATGACCTAGTTAGGTCAGTGACAGATATCAGTCACTATTGTCTCTTTGTAGTGTATCTATTTAGGGTGGGCAACCTGTGGGAGCACTAATAGGTGGTAGTCGTGTCCCGCGGGAGTAGTGTTTTGTCTCCGGCCCCTGTTGGAGTCGTTTGTATCAAGTTATACTAATATTGTTTGTACTTAGTATTGTGTGCCCTAGTATTGGGTGGAAGTATATTTAGACTATTGAATGTCCAGGCAGTACTTATTGGGAATTGACCGGCCATAGATGCCTGATTGCTCGCCATGTACTACTTGTAAAATGTTGGTTCCTCTTCAAGAAAACTAACATTAGGTTTTCGTAACTTTCTATGGAGTTAACTCAAGATAGCTAGCTTATATCATTCCTCATAGTAGCTCTATAAAATTAGGATTAAATACCCCTTGCTTTCATTCACTATAATTTCACTACTATTCATATATAGACCTTTCTGGTCTTAGTCTGGTATTAGCTAGGCTTGTATTGTGGCTTATCCATATATTGTTATTTTTCCCCTCTTTGAGTGTCGATATGTTGAGGCAGACGCTCCTTCTTAGGAGAATGAGCGTTGATCCTCATTTTAAGAGTTACTAAACTAATAATATATTCTATCTTACTTCTGTTAGTGCCTTACCACCAAGGTCTTTATTTCTATTCCAGCGTAACGTGGAGTTTACGATCATGGTAACTGGATAAAGTTATCTTTAATAACCATCGACTGTTTGATCAATAATGTAGTTATATATATATATATAGAGATAAATATATTTATCTTGTTTACATTTAATTAAACTGAATTGTTAAACTTATATATTTCTCTTATGTCTCATCCCTCGCCAAATTTCCTTATTCAACTTTGTTTGTAATTGTAATCGTAACTTCTTCTACTTGATAATAGAGAGAAATTATTGTGATCGTCAAAAAAAAAAATATCAAACTTGAGATTTTGATAAATGTCAACATTTCCTGACCCCCTGAAAATAAAAAAATTGTTTTCGCAATGCCGTCTGTCCTGTCCTGTCTGTCTGTCTCTCCATCCGTCCGTCTGTACTTCGGGCTAGAGCCGAAACTAGCTTACCGATTGGGCTGAACCTTGTTATCTATGGTTTTCATAAGGTTCCTCTGAGGGGTTTATGGAATTAGATATTCAACCCTAAATTTAAGGGTAGTTTACCGAAGGAATAAATTGAATATGAATTATAGACAATGTTTATCATTATAAACAATATGGCAATTCTTATTTTCTCATAAAAATGACTTGGAGGTTACTTTACTTGAAGGAAATTTTATAATTTTCATAATTTCTCCGCAACTATTAAATATATGAAATAACTTATAGTTGTAAAATTATTTTAGTTAAAATATATCTTTATAAAACCAATGTTTTTTTTAGCTATAAGCAAATATAGTTATATATTTTTTAATTCAGGTCTTTGAATATGAATTTGATCCTTATTCTCAGTAAGTAAGTAAAAGTGCATAGTATTTCATTTATGAACTTTGGTTGAGTGTTTCTGCATCAATCTATTACTATGCTTCACAAATCTTACGAGTTTTTGGTAAAGCTCTATTTTAAAATAAAAGCGGGGAAAGTCTGTGCGGTGCACCGTACCATTTTTAAATGAGGGTTTCTAACAAATTGATCCATTCCTGTTCCTACTCAGCATAACTTACGAACTCCTATTATTAATGTTTGTTAATTGATTAATGCTTTTGTTCCATGTAGGCAAAGCTTACTTTAAACCCGTATTTAAAATGTTATCGATAGAAGCTAAAACAACCTATGAAAGCATAATTCCCTTCAGCAACGTATGTTTGTTGTGGTAAGCCTGTCGTGCCTTTGGAAACCTCATTGTGAACCGCCATTACTTTCAATTACAGTGCCCTTTGAGTTCAGTGCGTATGTGGGGGAGGGAATTGTGGAGAACCGGGTTGGGGGGGGGGGGGCACTTTTTGTTTTACGTTGCGAACCTCACAAATTCTAAGAGGCCAGATATATTTATTTATCAAAGTTTTGTATTTTTATTTATTAGATAAAGTTTGTGCCTGGGAATAGAAAAAACTACCTTTCAATATATTTCAATGTATTTGTGCCGATCTAAGAATTATGTATATAAATAATAATTTACATCGGGGTTATAAGGCGTGGAACTTGTTTGGGTATGAATCAGGGCTACCATATTATTGGTAGCAAAAAAAAAAAGGACATTTTTTCAAATAATTATAGAACCAAAATGATTTATTAGAAAGAAGAAATTAGGGATGAACATTAGCAAACGTATTTTTCACTTGTTCCAATTTCTTTGAAAAAAAAATCAGGAATACTTTAAATATATAAGTATGAAATTGTTCACAGTCATATTCTTAAAATTATACTTTGGAATATTAAAACTCCCGTTATAAATTTAGATCACAGCCTGTTTCTTTCTTTTGTCCATTGACTTTGGATTAGTTAGAATACTCGCTCGACGGGAATGGCGAGACAAAACTGAACCAACTTCAGTAATTAAGGATGGTTTGCAGCATTATTACCTGTACTAAAACATACTGCCCATTTATCATGAAACATTAAAGAGCAAAAGTCTGAATTTTCGTTAATTTCTTTTACATATCTTTGAAGGTGGCAGAAGTCATCAAAACATTTTGTATCGTAAATAAAAACATCTTTAGAGATAACGTACTGAATCGCAAGTTTCCCACGATGCTGTGCTACTTAAACTTAAACAGTGAAGAGCGAACAATTCTTCATATTGTTTCTGTGTTTCATACACATATTTAAGTACTGTAAACATGAAGTGTAAATATCTTCAATTCTTTGGTGAAACTTCTTGCATTCTTCTTCATAGCCATCTTCCAACATCTGCGACAGAATATTCCGGGTTTTTAAAGACACAAATTTCGAAGCTAATCCATCAGAAATCTTATGTTAGAACAGTGTGAAGAATTGACTGAATTTCTATTACAGAGGATCCTTCTCTTTGCAGCGCCTCAACATTTGTTTGAAACATAAACATGAAGGAGTGAATGTACCACAAATATATTTCACTGAAATTGCTATAAAAAAAATTCTAACTATAGCAGGAGGCTTTTACTGAGAAAGAAAGAAATATTTCAGGGCTGAAAACATTTGCAACAGTCGTTCCACTGAAGGAAAAAGTGAGAGCCATCTTGTATCACAGTGATATTCAATGTCCACAAAACTGCAAAAATATTTCAGCAATTCGGTTCTCACAGTGTACACAAGAGAAGTAATTATAATTATTCTATACAATGACTGGA
Source organism: Timema podura (assembly GCA_033556935.1). NCBI lineage: Eukaryota > Metazoa > Arthropoda > Insecta > Phasmatodea > Timematidae > Timema > Timema podura. The sequence continues at coordinate 46,898,939 of JAVRXN010000012.1, forward strand.
TATCAATGCCTAAAGTGTCCAACCCATGTTGTAAACAATTATTTAAGATATGAGCTGGTCACCCAACACCAATTAAATTGTCTTTTATTGAAATCAACTTAGAAAAAACATTATTTGCGGAGGCGCATGCTACTCCCCCAAACATTGTGTTATAATTATCACCAGAAATGCGCTGCACTTTTCAACGAGGTTAGTTGTTATGAGTGTCCCATGAACACATTTTGCGATTGTTTGATTTGGTTTACTTTGAACTTCTAATAGGTTTTTTTTTTTGCAGACCACCTTTTTCCCAGTCAAAATATTGAATCAACACTGGAAATATCTTCTCGGTAAAATGGTTGCTTGCATCAGTAGCCACTCAACAAAAAGGAATATCAGTCATTGTTTTGCACAGACCTCAACTGCATTAGGGGAAATGACACCATTAATAATTGCCTCGGTTTTCGTAAGTCAATTTAGATTATCTTAGCTGTTTCTGAGTCAGTAAAAAGTGTTTCCAATATACCACTGGTGCAATCAGTCGATTTGTAGCTGTTTTGATACTTCACACCATGAAAAGCTAAGTTAGCTTCAGCCGCTTGTACTTCCAAACTTTTTGAAGCCTGGTAGCACGAAATATCTTGTTAATTTGATGAACTGCTTTCACCTCAAAATTCTTTTTGTGCTTCGCTGTTTCCATATTCGCTTCCAAGTCTAATTGTCCTTTTCCGAAACTGACACGTATAGTTCCAGGAAAGCAAGCTTTACACTCGGCCTCAAATTCATTTCTCCACTTCTCAAACACGAGTATTCTTTCCTTAGATCGTCAGTAAATACTTTACGTTTAAGGCACTTTACTTAGTAAATTTAAATCACGTTACAGTGAAATTTAAAATTATGTCAAACTTACAGACTTAGTTCTCAACCCAACAGAAACAATGTTCAATGCCACCACACAATAACACATGACGGGCTACAAACCTACACGTACAACCATCCAGCACTCAAAAAGAGTTTAAACTGGATGCAAAATACAAATACAGCGTTTTTTAGTGCCATCTATGAGAATTCTCGAGAGAGCAGTACTACGTATATCTATTAGGCCTGGATTCCACTGCCATCACAGACGGCGATCACGTAATTTTTAAATAACCAAAATATAAACATATATTATCTTATATATATTAGATTTAATCACTGATATTATTTTTATTCTTCTTGGAAACATCGCTGATTAAAATACCCAGATAATTTTGTATTTTTAAAAAAATCCGCCCGGACATATATTTTACATCTCAAAAAGAAGGGGGAAAAAAGGACGTATGGTAACCCTGGTCTGAATTTGCTTGCTACAGGGAGCCCAGTGTTTGAATCTTGGCTAGGCTAACTGAGTATGGTTATTCCCACGTTTGCCACGATTTTAAAATTAATTTAATTTCATGTCCAGTATATCCGACAGTGAATAGGAAGGCTAAGGAAATCCAGAAGCAATATCTTAAATATCATTTTCCTTCATCTGTTCCTGTAGTTTAAACCGCGGTTGTCAGTAGTGTTTGGGAGCGAAGTATTATATTGATTCTTCTAATCTGACTCTCCTCAATAGAAAGACCCACCCTAAGGAAAGAACCCATCATCAAGAGATACCCACCATCATTATGAGTACCTACCATCGAGAGAGACTCACCCTTTAGGGAAATACCGCCCTCTAGGGAAGACCCCCTCTAGAGGATAACCCACCCTTAGAGAGAACCCCCCTTAAGAGAAATACCCACCCTCTAAGAAAAGATACCCCCTTAAGAAAGAACCCACCCTTAGAAGATCCCCCCTTAGGAGAAACCCCCCTTAAGGAGAAGACACCCACCCTTAAGAGAGAGACACCCACCCCTTTAAAAGAGACACCCACCCTTAAGAGAGACACCCACCCTTAAGAGAGACACCCACCCTTAAGAGAGTACACCCACCCTTAAGAGAGACACCCACCCTTAAGAGAGACACCCACCCTTAAGAGAGAACCCACCCTTAAGAGAGAGACCCCCCTTGAGAGATAGACCCACCCTTGGGGGAAATGAACCCACCCTCAATATAGAAATCCATCTCCAAGAGTAAACTCTGCGTTAAATGACTTGGATAGAATTGACGTTATTACATTTTTACAGAGTTCAGAGATGAGCAAATCTCTGAACTCGAGCAGCAACAAATATTGACAGAGCACAGATTTACATTAATGAGCGTAGTTACACCAATTAAATAGATATGGATTTGAGTATTCCCCCTTTTCCCCGTCCTTCCCTCATTTCCCAACAAAAATAATTTAAAATAATAAATCTAACAAATCTTATCTTACCGTATCTCAATCATGCTAATGAATTGGTTTCCATTAACTATGCTAAGAGAGTCAGTTCGAGTCTCTAATGGTGCAATTTGTAGTCTCATAATATTGTAGATTGGATTGAATATAAATCACGTTGTTTTGTTAAATAATGAGTGGGTTTCAAATCCAAAGTTTAAGAAAATAATTTTAATTTTAAACTATTAATCATAAACATATATTTACGCCTATTAAAAGTGAATAGTATTCTTGACTCAATTTAGGAAATAAAGTGCAGTTTAAAAAAAGCCACAATAATATTTTTCAAAATATTTGTAAGCCCAAACTACTATTTTAGTTATTATAAGATTTAATTATTTCGTTTGACTAATACCTTGGTAATTATATAGCTCTACTCTTCAATTAACTTATAAAAATCTCAACTGTGAGAACTTTCCAACGCACGGTCACGCCAGATATCTTTAGCACGAAGAAAACTTTAATTGAAGCTCAAGACTTGAAGCCTTAATTGCTTTTACTCAACAGTTTTGGAAATTGCTTTTACAGCTTTTTCTCGCTCTGTGGTCCCCTATTTTCATCAAATACAAGACAAAACAGGGCTATATTTATTTTTATTTATTCTAATAGTATAAAGATACCTTTTTACAAACAAAGCCTAACTTTAGGTTCCATGCACTTATCAATATTATTATTATTATTATTATTATTATTATTATTATTATTATTATTATTAGCACCGCGTCTTACTAACCGTTCGGGTTATACGCACTTACGCTAATGTGTAATGGTAGGGTGATTGTGAGATGAAATGGAGGACCTACAGTTTAACGTGGAATCCGAACCACGGTGGAGGCCTGGCATTCCTCACATTCACAAGTTGTGATTAATACACATCTTGTCAGAGGTGAAGGAAGGGTTTGGCAATCAGATAAATCTATGCCGAACCGAGGATTGAACCCCGGACCCTCAGCAAAGAAGTCTGACACCTTACCCCTAGACCACCAGGTCACCTTGGCAATCAGTTAAATATGTGCCGGGACCTGGGATTGAACCCCGGACCTCAGCACAGAAGTCTAACACCTTACCCCTAGACCACCAGGTCACCCACTTATCAATAGAAGGTTAATTTTGTCTAGGCTTGTTAGCAATATGACAAACCTTTCGTGGACAGGTCTAAAAACTAGTGGTTTATAAATTGTATACACAGTGGTGGTTGTAAACGTTATCCTTTACTCCGCTGAACTTTCTAGTGCTATCCGCTTCCGTGTAGTGTTAACTAAACCACCCCCTTCTCGCTTACAACCCTCTTAGCTTTGCTTAGTTCGCTCTCAGTTCTCGTATTAATATTCAACCCTACCCCTCGTGTAAATTACCGTCAACAATAATGAACACATACTCTGACACTAAGCAAAAGCCAACATGTTCTAATGTGTGTCAACTATTATTCTCATAGAGCACTAAGCAACGTTCCAGTTTACGTTTATTTGCTGTGAGTGGATAGGGAACGCAAGTTAAGAGCATTGTATTGACAGTTTTTAGACAAAGCCTTTTTTTTAATTCCAAAATAAATCAAATATTGCTCCAGTATAAACATAGAGTTTATTTTATTCACGTGGTTACCATCACAGTTCTGAATATCTTTAAGGGTGTCCTTCTGGGATTTAATGACAACTTTTTATCTTCAATTAAAAAGTTTCTCATCTAATGCCGTTATGCTCATGACATATTAAACAACTGTTGATATGTTGAATCACCAGGTGAAGAAAATTAAACTCTTTAAGTTTCTACTGTAGCAATGTTTTATTTACTATGATCAAAAATATGTTTTGATATAAAAACTGCAAAAACACTACCCTTAACTCGCGTTCCTTACATCCCCCACTTTAAGGTCTAGTCATAGTATTTTGCTACCACACGGTGCCATATTTAAGAGTATTTCGGCTTTCAATTATTTTAAATCTAGAACTTTACAGCAAACAAATTAAATACCTACATTATAAAATTGAGTAGTTTCTTCGACCCAGCAGCCGTTACAGATAGTACCAACTTCTAACGATAGAGGGTGTAAAGTGGTCAGCACAACAAACCCTCCAGCCATTAATCTCAGTTTTCTAGGCCAGAGACACATAACATCAAAGTGACACCTCATTTTTTATCCTCACGAGCTGAATGATTCCGTTCCAGATCCTCTGGATCGCAGTAAAACTTGGACGCGCTGGGGATCGAACACGGGACCTCTGGATCTGTAGCCGCTAGATCACAGAGGTGGGTTGAATATAAATTCGTCGATAGTTATTTTTCTTAAAAACGGGGAGGGTCATTATTTGTGAGCTATTTAAACGTTTAATATGACGTGGCTATTATTGGATCTACTGGTATTAATATAATCACTAAATCTTCTACCATGAAATCTTGACGTTTACTAATGACAATAAAACCTACTATTTATTTCAAGCGCTGTGTTTTAAGGCTTTGATATTTTTTTAACACATTTAATGACGTTCTCCAGGTTATGTTACTTAAAGGCTATACAATAAAAGGAGACCTGAGACTTTTGATTTAAATATTTATGCAAAGTTACCTCTATCTCAAGATATAATATTTTTCTCTCTTAGTCTGACGTGGTACCGATAGAGAGAAGATGTCGAGATGATTAAAAAAAAAATCTTAGAACCACGTATTACTGCCCGTATGGGTTATACGCTTATGTATTAATCACGCTAAAGGTTTTAGGGATTATAAAGGTTATATTTATAGGAAGTGTAGCCGCATTTGCGTGAAGAAAGAGTGGAAAACCATTTCAGAAAAAACTCAGTACACCCGACCAAGATGTGAACCTCTATTTCCTCGTCATTGGCAGTCTAGTCTACTGCGAGTGTAGCGCGTCAAACCACGCGGCACCCAAGCTGTTAAACTGATAACAATTTAAAGGGGAATTTGTATTAATCGTTGAAACGCTCAAATATCTCAGAGTGATTAAATAGTGATTGTTGAATAACATTTTAAGTAGGACTTGTTAAAGTGTAAAATCAGATCATTTTTAACAAAATGTTAAATAAAACGGTAAGAGCTCTCTGATTAAAGTGAAAGGTAGGATATACAGCCTTCCTTTAAAATAAGTTGAGTAATTTTTATTTGTTGTTATATTCACAACAAAAAAATCTATAATTTGATATTTTTTGTTTGTTTTTTGTTCTGAAGAGTAAGAGATATGTTAATATTATAAATACTAGAGCTTGGCGTGTCACGTGTGTACTAGCATTTTGGTATAAAGTAAGGAACTTTGGGGAAATACAAACCCCCATCTATGGTTTGGGTCCAAGTCCAGATATATATATAGTTGTAGCCCTGACGTCACATTTTCTACAGGTGTGATCTTAGAGAATCTATTTAGGCAGATAAGTTCAAGCTAGAGGACAACTTTTATTTTAACCCTGCCCTTGAAATTGTGATCTGTAAAATTTACCCATTTTCACCATCCTACGACTTTACCCAAATCCCACAACTTACAACTGAATACTAAAAATCGTCACAGAATTATATATATAAATTGTGAGAGGTTTTACCCTCTAGAAGGTGGTGCCCTTAAATTCTAACGTCTCTGTGCTCAAGTACACTGTAGAGACGTAAGCAATATTAATATCAAATGCGCTACTAATTGGAACTAATATATCTCTTGTTTGACTCGTACATGGTCCGTTGTTGTTCTCAGCTCCCGTTATAAGATATGGGGTGAGCTCCACCCCTAATTGCTCCAGGAGGTTGGATGGTTTCTCACTAGAATACACCCCTCCCCCCTTGGAAATGATTAGTTGGTCCTGCATACATCAAGTTAACCGGCTGAGCTTCTTCCGTTGAGAAGCAAAACCTGCTCTGCCAGGAGTTTACGTTTCGCTGGGGATAGGCTCATTCCGGAAAATGTGTCTAGGACTTGGAATCGAACTCGTGTATTTTGGTTTACCTTGCCATCTATTTACACGTTTACACGTTTTACAAATATTTTAACTTATTTTTTTAAAAAAACTATGGGAGTAAAATCCTGTTTCGGTGTTCGAACGATCTATGGCGTCACTCTCACAATATATTGGACTTACGACGACGGATAAATCGGGGGTTCGAATTCTGGTTGGGTGTATAGTATTTTTTTATATAAAATTGTTTCCCATGCTAAATGAAACAGTCTTGATCCTTAATATAATTAGTGAAACTAGCTCATGAGTATGATCCGAACTGGCAATGAAACTAGGTGATAACAAAAATTTAAATTAATTAAATTATATAGGCTTATAATATATATTAAAGCCACACAGTATGATGATTGATAATTTTATACCAAATTTGGTGTAAAAACCTTATTTATAAATTTTCCTATAGTAACTTCTTCACTTGTTTTAAATATTTGTATTTTAATAAAAACATTTTCTTCCGTTGAGCGTGATTGTCAGATGAATCTTAGTTGAATATTACTTGTTACCCGCTTCGGTGGCCACATGGTCTAAGGAGCTACTTTCGCAATGGACTAGACTGCCGATGACGAGGAGATTGAGGTTCGAATTTCATTCGGTTTACTGAGTGTTTTTTTTCCCCAAATGATTTTTCATTCTCCCTCCACGCAAATTCTGGTACACTTCCTATTAAATATAACCTTCATAGTTTCCTAAAACCACGATCGTATAAGCTGAACGAGTAGTAAGACGTGGTGCTAAAAAAAATATGACTTGTTCTAAAAAAAATTACAAAATGGCAATGATAACTATTTTTTAGGGTGACCTGGTGGTCTAGGAGTAAGGTGTCAGACTTCTGTGCTGACGTCCGGGGTTCAATCCTCGTTCCGGCACAGATTTATCTGATTGCCAAACCTTTCCTTCACTCTGACAAGACGTGTATTAATCACAGCTTGTGAATGTGAGGAATGCCAGGCCTCCACCGTGGTTCGGATTCCACGTTAAACTGTAGGTCCTCCATTTCATCTCACAGTCACCCTAACATTACACATTAGCGTAAGTGCGTATAACCCGAACGGGTAGTAAGACGCGGTGCTAAATAATAAACTATTTTTTAAAGAAATAAGTCCTGACCGTACCAACAATAAAAAATTATTTCTTTGGTTGGGTTGACAAAAACTAATAAGGCACTGTAAGCTAAATTGAATGAAACTTATAGAAATAACTTTATTCAAACTAAGAAATTGATCTTGAAAGCCCTACATATTTTTTCTCAACCTATGAAAATTTGATTAAATTTAAATTACGTCTTCTTTTTAGTTACAACTTTAGTTGTTTGTTGTACCTGAAACTAAATGTGTTTAAAATTTTTTCAAGTGCCATCACCATTCTCCAATTTTAATTTAAGTAAAACATAGTTTACAACTCATGGCTCATAGAAACAATCATCAATTAGCCTCAATGCCTCATTTATTTCTCGTTGTGTTGTTATAATATGGTATATAATCAAGTTTTTTTAGACCTAGATAACACCACATCGATTCCTGTAGTCTTCCATTTCGATGAACGAATTGTGTTTCGTCCTCCACATTTTTATTCCTAATGATATCTCCGACCCAGTTTTCAACGGCCCAAGTTTTAATGATTAAATGTGTGACGTGGCCACACACGGCAATTACCCCAAAGGGAATAATAAAATAGCACCCCCCTTCATCTACCTCCACCTCTTTCTATCTACGCCTCTTTCGACCCTTCATCCCTCCTACCCCCCCCCTCCTCTTTGTTTTATAATATCCTCCACTGCCTGCAATTAGTGAAGGGACTAAGTTCAGCTGTTATTGAATACGTCGCGACGTATTACAGGAGCTATCTTTAGTACCACAGATAAAAGGGATTAACTTTTAACCTAAAATGGTAAAGATTGTAAGTGGTGATTAACATCACTCTTTCTAACAATTAAGGCACACTATTTTGTAACTATATTAATCTAGTACAACAAACCATAAGTTTGTGGTAGACACTACTATTAATAAATGATTAAAATTATTAAATAAATCGTATTAACAGTTTTCCAAAAAACGCTTCTTTTTCCATTTAAATATTTGTATAAAGTACCATTAATTTGTACAGGTATTTTTTATTCATAAAACACGTGTCCTGTTTATAAGCATAAAATATGTGTAAATTTATCCAAATAAATAATTCGCTAGGAGACTGAAAAAGTTAGCATACAGTCTGAAAAAAACTGTTCTTGGAAAAGAGAAGTTTTAAACTGAAATAAAATGCAAACCGTTCATAGAGGTTAAGCTCGATAACACTACTATCAAATTTAACTCTACTATATGCTGGGAGCTAAGGGTCTCGAGTTTGATTCCCGGCATGGCCTAAAAATGTATCATTAGTTAAATGTGGGTTTTCCCTTTCACAATGACGAATTAACGGTCGGGGGCTGAATGTTGTCTGTTCTATATAAAGTCTTGTGCTGATATAATAAGTCAGTTCAAAAAGGGCACTTTAAATAACTCAAATAAATTAAATTAAAACTATATCTATATAAAATAAGCTGAGTAGAAGCCGATATGCTGGATAGCCACTAAGGTAGGCTGAGCATTTCCTACCCACTCCAATGCGGGACAGAAAAAAATGTCATTCGAAGTATAACTTAAACACAATTTGCTTTCGTTAGATTAATTTAATTTTTGTTTAAATAAAATAAATAAATAAATATTCACAGTGTGTATCATAATTACAATTTATTTGACAAAATTTTAAGTTTCAAGTACATCACAATATAATTTAAATATATATATGAGCTTTTTTACATCTTTGTACCTTGTTCTGCCAACATCGTCCATCCGTGATCTACTCCATTCTTGGTATTCCTCTTAAATTTCCCCCCTCCACATCTCCTCCTGTAATTACAGTTCGTCAAACCATCATTTCTCACTATATGGCTCTTCTTTGTTTTATACCTTTCCAAAGTTTCCCTTTTCATTTGCTTTTCTTAGCAGTTCTGTATTTCATACATTTTTAATTATCTTGATCAAATTAGTCTTCTTTTTTTTACAAATATTAATAATTTAACTCAAACTCACTTTTTAAAATCTTCACAGAAATGAACAAAATTATTGTATTTAGTGATAGCTAAAATTGATGTTTCAGGCAATTTAAAAAAATGTATCTTGACATTTGAAAGGCCTTTTAAAAATCTGGTACATTTTTTGGGACATTGTACCAAAAAACCGGGATAAATGTCCACCCTATATTAAGCGCCCCCACCTACTTAAACGAAAATATTCTCATAATTCTGTTTTAATTAAGAGAATGTCAGCTCTGAAGCTTCTAAATCACTAAAGTAATCCTCGTTGATCATTTCCTCTTAGAACCGTTTAAAAATTATTCGTTTCAAACAATTTACTTTGATCTCAGAAATAAAAGTTTTCATGTGAAACGTAAATGAGCTAATTTCACTTTTTTCAAGATTTAAAAAAAAATTATTTAACTTAAAATGTAAAATGTTTAAGCCATAATAGAAATGTTGTGATACCTTTCGAAACCATTTTGGTGTGAACCATAAAATGTAAAATAAATTATTTGACATTTTATGGTTATTTCATTTTATTGAATAATAAACCAATTTTTTTTTTAATAATGCAAAATTTCGGGACGTTTGCAGCTTGTTTTGATACTCCGGTAGACGGTCTAACCCTTAATAAGGGTATTTTGAAGACTCTTGTCTGACTCCAAACCGGGGGATACTATGCAGGATACGAGTGGCCATTAAATGATTAAAATTATGTCTTTGCTTCTAATTGGTGTTAGTTGCTGTCAGGTATTTTTACCCGCAACTCGCACTAATTTAAAGGCAGTACGAGGAAGACACATTTTAAATAGAGATGACCTACTTCTGTGACCACGTGGTCTAACGCGCCACTCTCGCGGTAGACTGGACTGCCGATAACGGGGAGATCGAGGTTCGAATCTTAGTCGGGTGTAATGAGGGTGGTTTTTCTAAATGGTTTTCTTTTCTCTCTCTCTCTCTCTCCACGCAAATTTGGGTACACTTCCTATAAATATGACCCTGCTCATCGCTAGCACATTATCGTAATTAGTACATAAACGTATAACCCGAACGGATAGTAAGACGCGGTGCGTTGAAATCTTGAATATTCGAGAGATTCGAGATTTGTAAAAAAAGAAAATTATCTCGAATACAATATTTATCAAGATTTTGACTTGCTCTAACAATTTTAATCAATTGCTAAAAGTAATTATATATATTTGTGTAGATAGAAGAATAAAATATTTTTAAAAAGGACAAAATTGTATTTATATAATTAATTTATTTAAAAAAAAGTGTTTTATTTGTTGTTTATGACTTAATAGACATAACAAGCAAAATGTTATTGATCAATGGCAACAAGTCTTAAACAAAACTAATTTTAATTAAATTTTAAATATTTACAATGTTAACTAAAATTATAGGCCTACATTTTTAAAGATTCTAGGATTCAAATTTAGTTTCGCTATTCGAAAGGAAATGTAAGGTTCACAGTCGAGAAATATATAACTCTAACCATCTCTAATTATTTTAGGTAAGTGCGCTCAGCCGCTCAAACATACAGATATGTATAACAAAGAAGAAAATCACTATGCAGTGAACACGGAGAGAATTAAACCTAATTCCGACCTCTTTTATAACCACACTGGTTGCTATTTAATCACCAGTGTTAACTTACTTTTAAAAAAAACACTTAATATGCATCAAGAACTTCATTTTAAATTAATTAAAAATAAACATTCAATATGAAAAAGAGGAACCCCACTATTTCTCGGAATATAATATATAAATTTTCGGAATATAAAATATTTGTCAATAATTAACTAACGGTCCCTTTATTCCTAGAATCTCTATTTATATTCATCTCCTTCAAAAACAATATACACCCAAGCCCATCCTCATCGATATTTCAATAAAGCAAAATATAATTAAGATTTCATCTATAATTCGTTAATTTTGACAAATTACACTTTTACACGAGAATCAAACCCAGGTGTCTTTTTTTTTAAATTTACGAACATATCTGATGCGGCTGAGCCCGTACTAAATATATTGTTGATCTACAAAGCTTCACTAGTCCTGTACGGTTAAACGGATAAGCGTATGCTTCACCCGTTTCAGTCTAGTATTATGTATCATTTAAACTTTATGTTTACTAGTAATCTCTTGTGGGGACACACTACAGGTTTATTCAAAAGTATACATACATAGAGAAAACTATACTCGTGTAAATGACACCGCATTCTGTAGACAATCTTCGTTTACGTTTTTTGGGGATTCTTTTCAAACGTTTACAACACCGTGGCCCACGTGACTTCGTTAGTAGATATACTTGGACGTCCACGTCTAGGTTGGTCAGTGGCACTTTCGATATTTCGGAACTTCTCAATAAGTTTGGCAACAGTGTCGTGTGCTATGTTACTGCTGGGGTATTGTCTCCTGTTGAAATTTCTCTGCAACCTTCAGACTTCTTTCTGAACAGGCCAGGAGAATTATCTCTTCAAGTTATTCATTTTTTTTTTTGACAAAGGTATTTAAGAACGACACCTAAAAAAATTTTCTCTATCAGAAAAACTTTTTGAATCAGCTTGTATAATAGAGTCTGCTACCTCTAAAATTTATTTTCCTTTACAAGGCTCATAATTAGATTAAAACGCTCAGAGATGACAGAAAAGGAAGATTTAAGGAACCGGAAAACGTTATTTTCTTTCTACTGTGTTTACGCTAGTGATTAGGGATTAGGAAGGTAGAAATCTATAGAAAATGTGCCCACATTTGTGTATAGGGAAAGTGGATAGCGATTTAGGAAAAACCTCAATACACTTGATTGTGGTTTGGACCCCGATCTCCACGTCCCCACCAATCCAGTCTGACACGAGTGACGCGTGAGGCATTGCGACCACCAATACAAGTTCTTGGAAAATTACTTATTGATATCATAGAATACAATTGAATGGGTCAGAAATAAAGTGCACTGTGACGTAGCTAGTCTGAGACCCTAAAAAGTCGGAGACTTTTCAAAGTGAAATCCACCTGCCTTGTCAATGTTTTGAGCATTCATTTGTCTGGATAACAGATAGGCCCTACCTCTTAACGAGGCCCCTATAGGTCATCATGGCCGTGTCCTTTGAGCGTAGCCACGCACTTGTACATGCGCAGCGGGCCAAAGAGCCCATGCCTGCCATCAATCCCCGTCATCCCAGGACACTTGGGAACCCCCCACCTTGGCCATCTTCCGTCGACAGGAGGATTTAGCTCCTCCTTCCGTTAGTGTTGGACTTTCACGTTGGGGCGTTAACCCTACAGCGAAGGTCAGGAACCTAACCTCAGGAATCACCCTATAAAGAGGGGGAAGGTCTCACCCCTATTTATTCCCGCACAGGAATGGGCCAACACAAAACATATTTGCAAGCTTTAATGTTGGATGGTAGGGCTTTCAATATATTGAAAAATAATTTTAAAAAATTTGCTCCGAATAACTTCCATTCATTAAAGTTTTGTTCAAAAATGGCAGATAGATATGCAACCCTAACCCGAGGAGAGAGCTGAATTAAAGGTATCTAGTTCAATTTCTGTTTCCATGTGTCATAAAATAGCATATTTTTTGGTGAATATACACACATTTCTTTATTTGGAAATATCTCCCTTTTACTGGTTTCAAACAAATCTAGACACAGTAACATTTTAAAATTCAGCCAACACCTTAGCACAGTAGAATTGATAGCCATGAACCAAGCCAAGCCGACATTAAGATTTCGTGTACGTCAGGCGTATCGAGATGGCTATTAATTATCTGCGTGTGTATAATTTATAAGCCTTGAAATAATCGTAGCCAATGACGCAACCCGTAATTGCTGAAAGTACTTGCTGTCTGGGTTAAAGGATTGAAGGGTTAGGAAGGGGGTATTGCACAGTAAACTAAACTACCCCTTGGGGAGTCGTTGCGGAAACACATTTGAGGGTAGTTGGCGGGTATGGGAGACGGTTAGTGGTGTATTTCTGTTTTTGTAGCGAAGTAAACCTTATCTACGCTTTTAGTTTCAGAAAGAGTAGATGTTAATCTTGCTTTAGTTCCGTTTAAAATTAAATTTTATAATAGTAGATTTTTTATCTAAAAAAAATAAATTGTACTACCGCACAGACTTACTCTCACTTTTATCTTTAAATAGATATTTACCAAAAACTTTACGTTTGTGAAAATAAATAATAGGTCTATACATTGTTGTAGAATCATTAAACCAAAGATCATAATGAAATAATAACACTATTACCTACTTACTCCATGGCATTAGGAATTATGAACATTGTTATAGGAAAAAAGAGAAAAAAGAAACATCTTTCCTCCGAAGAGAATAAGAATCAAATTCATTTTCAGACATGAATTAAAAAGTATATATATTTGTTATAGCACAGAAAGTGTTGGTTTTATAAAAATATAATTCAAATAAAAGATGGTACAACAATTTTACAACATTAAATTATTTTGTATCTCAATTAGTTGCGGATAGTTGATTAAATTGGAAAATGTCCCCCATGTAAAGTAACCTCAGTCATCTTCATAATAAAATGAGAGTTTCCTCTTGTTTATAATGATAAACAATGTCTTAGATATCAAATCTAATCAAAATCGTTTGAGTGAATTTCGAAAAATTGATTTTTTTTTTTTCCTTAATTTTAGGTTGGACTGTCTAATTTTTTAAATCGTGGGGGGGGGGGGGAGGGAGCCGTATGAAAACCCCAGATACTAAGTTATAGCCCAATCGGTGAAATAGTTTCAGCTCTAGCTGAGGTACAGACAGACGGCGTTGCGAAAACAACTTTTCTATAAAATCTCGAGTTATTATTTTTAGATCACAATACTTTCTCTCGAGGTGTCAAATTAAAGTAAAATACTAAGTTTTTTTGGTGTGTGTTTTTGTAAGGTTACATTTGCATTATTATCTTATTTTTTGGTCACCGTGTTCCACTATCCGTTCGGTTTTATACAATAAATAATTACGCTAATGTTTTAAAGATGAATTATGGTTTGAGTTCAGATGAAGTGTACTGGCATTTTCGTGGAGGAAGAGTGGAAAACTATTTAGGAAAATACCACCCTCAGTGCACGCGACCGTTATTCTCACCCCGATATCCCATTCACAGGCATCATCATTTCAGTCAAAGTAGAAGGTATTTTTTATACTATTTAGTGAAATATAATATAGCGCGTCTGGTTTACATCATTTTAGCCAAGTATTGGAAAGATTAGCTAGTACTTATGTACCATTACCCAGGGGACACCCGAAGGTACTATTCGTACATTCTTTCCGTGGAGGCTCTTCCCATGTCCTTATGAGATGAGTTGATTGAGATAGTGAGTATGGGCGTTGAAACCAGTGTAAACCTTATACCTAGCTTAAATCTAACTAACCAAACCCTGGTGACAGTTTGGGGGGGGGGGGGGGGGGTGTAGTTCCACTTTCGGGAAAAAATACACTACATACTAGCCAGGAATCGAACCCGGGACCCCTAGACTCGTAGCCAGGTGCATAAACCATACCAAGGAGCCTGTTGTTTTTCTAGCGAAGGGTTTGCAAACTCACGGCCCACGCCGCATTCGGCCAACGAGACATATCTGACCTGCCCGCTTGTCTGCAATATTTTTTATATTAAAATCAGGCTTGCTGTCATATAGGCACACAAATAACAATAGCTTAATAGTAGTTAGTAGATAATTTGGAATAAGAAACAATTTAACTTCTTCAAACGGTTGTATTTTTTTATATTAGCATTATTAGCACGCGTCTTACTACCGCACTTACGCTAATGTGCTAATGGTAGGGTGATTGTGAGATGAAATGGAGGACCTACAGTTTAACGTGGAATCCGAACCACGGTGGAGGCCTGGCATTCCTCACATTCACAAGTTATGATTAATACACATCTATTTTTTTTTATAACTTTAAATAATTTACTATGGCAATTTTTATTTACATAATTTAATAAATACGGCTTAGAGTATTTTTCTACATAAACATAAAAAAAATAGAAGTTTTTTTAAATAGTCTAAGCATACATTAATAAGTTTCAACGCATTTAATCAAATAACTAGTATAGGCCTACATTTGGGGAACGTGGTTTGAACGACATGCTCTTTTGATCTAGTTTGCCGTCATCGGGAGTGTCAGGGTTTGAATTCCAGCTGGATATACAGGAGGTGAATTTTTTTATTACATGGTTTCTCACATTCCCTCACTCAAATGGAGTTACATTTCTTCTAAACTTATACTCTCCTCATCCATACCTACTAGCGTGATTAAATTGCGCATGATCGAGACGGATAGTAAGACATGCTACAGAAACAAAAGTATAGAATATAAGCAAACATGTTTCTACGACTAATTTTGGGTTTGAGACCACTCTTCTAGGGGAACAATTTATTTAATACAGGGACGTAGGTACCCCTTTAAAGGTAGTTAAACTCGGGATGAATGGAGCGTTGCAAAGTTGGGGGGGTTGGAACGTCAGCAACCACAATCATCATTTAGTTACCGGATACTGCCCTCTCTCTCGGTCTTCGATCCCAAGGACTCTGCGGTCTTTATTCCGGTCAGGAAGTACTTTCCGGCCCTTACCTCGGGGTTCTTTTGACGTTAACCCTCCCGTAGTAATTTGTCTAATTTTCAGTTCAAACAAATCGTGTCCTTTTCCCCCCCATTGCCCTTTTCCTCTTAGCAAAATGAATTTTGCATGGAAATATGCATATCATTTCATCACTTCGCTATACTACAAAGACACATGGCCGACTCACTCACTCACTGACATTAATGTTTACCCACTTCCAGATGAGCTAGAAGCTTGAAATTTGGCAAAATTATAGCTTCTAGCCTATAACTGACGGGAAAATTCCAAAAAACTAAAAAAAATCAATTTTTAACCCCCGAAAAAAAATTCAAAATGGCGAAGCATCTTTAAAGTCGGTGCGGACCTTTCTTTGGCCTTTTGTGGCTAAACGGTAAGACCTATCTAAATAACGAATAGCACCAGAGCTAGATTTTTTGATTTTAGGTAAATTTTGCACATTTTCCACACATTTTTTAATTTTTTGACACATATATGGGACAGCTAGAATCATAAAATTGTAAAAATAAATCAACGTTCAAAACCACGCTGGAATTACATTAGTTTACACTCACTGGGGGTTTGGGAGCGGAGCCCACAACGAGCAAAGTGAGTGTTTTATATATATATATATATATATATATATATATATAATATATATATATATATTATATTATAATGTATATATGTATATATATCAAGAAAACTTTTCCAACAGTTAAATTGGTATTTTTTCTGTGATCTATATCACCTAGAATTTGAAACTTGGCACACTTATAGTATAATCCACGGGACAGAACCTAATGAAACAGGAGTTTGATATGTATAATTATTTATTTTAACCTCTCATGAATTAAAATAAAGGATTAACTGAGAAATACAAGAAGGCAGACAAAGGGCCTCGGACTTTATACAAACAGTGAGAGGAACTTGACCATATCACCACCTCCCACCCTTTTCACTAGTTTGCCCCCTACCTCCCCCCCCTCCTAATTTAAAACACTTTGAATTTCGTGTTTCTAAGTCTAGCGGTTTTGGGAGAGCCTTATTTTCAACCCCCCTTTATTAAAAAAAACCTTTTTAGAACGAGTTATTCGGATTGTACTAAAAAGGTATATTAGGTCCCAATTATTCAAGTTTAGTTCACCTGTCGCTGACAGGCTCAAAATAGGCCCTGCTAATTATGGTATACCCTGAAAGAACAGTTCAGAATATTCAAACATATTTATTTGACGCCTACATTGATACAATTTTACTATATTTATGTTATTTTTATAGATGTTGATAATATCTATCAAAAGTGAACATGGCAGATAACATAACTTGATGTATGAATATATTAAAATGGTTCTAGTAACTACTAGATACTGCTCTTCCTACAAAATCAGGAGGGTATATAGTGTCATACCTTGCCCACGGGCTGTTGTTAGTAAATGTATTTTAGAAACATTCTAGAACTATTCTTTTAAAGGACAATAATATATTTTATAAATATTTACAATAGTCTTAATAGTTCGAGTTTAATATAACCGGCATCATCTAGAGCTATTGAAAGCTCTAATTATACTAAATAGCCTTGAATGTATATCAGGTGTGCCAGCATTTGCGTGGAGTTATATTGGAAAACTATTTAGGTAAAACCATCCTTAGTACATCCGACCGATATTCGAATCCCAACCTCCCCGTAATCGGCAGTCTAGTCTGTTGCTAGAGTGACGCCTTAGACCATACGGCCACCGGTGTGAGTGAAGTATTAAATTAATCGGTTTGTACTGAGTGAATGATCTGTAGCTATTTAATGTAATTGATGTTCTTGAAACGGTGGGTGCAATGGGTGGTTTTTAAGGTATCTTTTCTAGTTACGACTTATCTCTGCATGTGATCTTTGGATATATCCGTCTTCACATTCCATTTAAACCTGATCTGTGTAACCCAATTCAGGAATCCCGTTACACAGGCCGTGTTAGGTTTTGGAAGTGCTGGAACAAAATGTGTGTTGGCAAAGCCATGTTCGATGAAACGAAAAGGGTGATAGAGAAAAAAAAAAACCACAGGAGAAATGATACAAACAATTTCGTTCTTTCACTGTGCTCGGGCTTTTGTGGATGAATATTGAAAACAACGGCAGAATATCAATAGCTTATTTTGAGCAGTAGTCAAGTCTTTTGTGTAGCGGGAAACAATTTTTATTTCCCCCTCCCAATCCACTCCACACAATCGGGGAAGGAACAAAGTGACTACAACGCACAAACAATATGTTTTGTTATGACAGAACATTTTCTTTGTAAATTGCTTGTGTCATTTGGTGGTTATGTGTTTGCATAGGAAGAAGGACAAGTGGTTTTTACTTGGCATCATTTCTCTTGAAAAACTCTGCTTTTTCTCTCTTTATATTTCTTTTTCCACCAATTTTGAAGTGAAATATTATATTTTATAAAGATTAATCGTTTTTCTTGGAATTGATTTTTAAATTTTCCATTCTATAAAATACCAAAATAAACGTGCATGGTTCCATCAATTAAATTAATAATTTATTTAATTTGAGGAGTTGTTGATTCAAACACTGGAGTCCAGGATTTGATCCCGGGAAGGATTATATTTAAAATTAATTTTTCCCAACATTCCTTAGAAGTAGCTATTCTGGAGAATTTACCAATAGGTTTACCACCTCATCCTATGTCAAGACTAATTGTTCTAGCTCAGGGTGATCCTAATTGAAAGTAACATTTGTAACACTTTTAAAGGTTAAATTGTATTAGAAAAACATAAACATAATCTATAATAGTCCTTGTACGTAGACAACACAACATTTAAATGAACAATTGTATAAATTGTGACCCGCCTCGGTGGCGTAGTTGGCTAACGCACTAGTCGTTTGAGCTCGACCGCCGAGGACGGGAGATCGAGGTTCGAATCTCGGTCGGTGAACTGGGGGTGGTTTTTCCTAAATGGTTTTCCACTCTTCCTCCACGCAAATGCGGGTTCACTTCCTCTAAATTCAACCTCCCCAATTCCTAATCCATTAGCGTAATTAGTACTTAAGCGTATAACCCGAACGGGTAGTAAGACGCGGTGCTAAATATTATATAATTTGTGTATGTGTGTATATATTGCGTCTTACTACCCGTCAAGGAAACTCGCATAATTTACTCCAATGCGTCAAAAATGAGTAAAATATAACACTATAGGAATTGGACCATCATTTGCTTGAATAAATCTGGAAAAATAATTTAAAACAAAAGTTATATATATATATGTAGATATATACGGGGGTATATGTGTGTATATATATACATGGGGTGTACTGTAACATGTGGGACCCAGTTCAGCGGTGGGTAGGAGACACAAAAACAATAAAAAAAGTTAACATAAACATTTGCCCAATTTGCCCTTGTTTTCTAGCTAAAGCCAAGAGATTCCACTAAATTGTTTGTATACTATACACAATATATCTCGACCTGTTGACTAGGTATGTTATATTAGTTATTTCAAACACCTGGTATTTTAGAAAGAGTGCGTCAGTCTACGGCACGACGACTGCAGGCTTGCTTTCAGGCAGAAGTTGGGCCATTTTGACCACTGCCTATGATGTTAAGCCACTCCACATTACTGGAATACAAACATTACTGTAACTCTGAAACAAGGTCAAATGGGACACATCATGTACATGGATATTTCTCATTGTTTTTGTGTGTCCCGTCCACCGCTGAAGTGGGTCCTACATGTTACGGTACACTCTGTATTTATATATTAACTAAATTTTATAAATACTACTTAAAATTATTAAAATATAATATGAATTTTTTTGCAGGTTTATTAATTTTAATTGACTTTTTTTTTTAAAGTAGGTCAAAATTTAATATAAAAAAGTATTATCTATTAGGAAAATGTTTAAATAGAAAGAAAACTCGTATTTTAAAAATATATAAATAACAATGTATTACTCTCGCACAAATATTTTACTGTATCTAGTTAAACATTCTATATATTTGAATTTTAATCTATTGTTTTAGTATCTTTCTGAAGACACTGTAACTGGATCAAACTATAAACAATCTTACTTCAGGAGTAAAGGGGACGTGATAATAGGTCAGTGTTTTTTTACAGTTTTTATATCAAAACATTATTTTGGCCAAAATAAATCAAATATTACTTCAATATAAATATAGAGCTTAATTTTCTTCGCATGGTGACCGCAACAGTTGTTGAATATCTGTCAAGGATACTCTAGAAATAAATTTATTGTTATTAGCACCGCGTCTTACTATCCGTTCCGGTTATTACGCACTTACGCTAATGGGTAATGGTGGGGCGATTGTAAGGTGAAAATGGAGGACCTACAGTTTAACGTGGGATCCGAACCACGGTGGAGGCCTGGCATTCCACGCTTTCAAAATCTGTGATTAATACACTAGAAATTAATGACAACTTTTTCTCTTGATTTAAAAAGTTTCTCATCTAATGCCGCTTTGCTCATGATGGATATTCAACAACTGTTGATATCAATACGCGAAGAAAATTAAACTCCGTGTTTGTACTGAAGCAATTTTTATTTATTTTAGCCACAAAAAAAAAAAGCCATAAAAACTTCAAAAAACACTTTTCTTTTCTCGCGTTCTCAACATTATTATGCGTTAACATGTATACACGGCTGTTCGATATAGAATTGAATAGTCATGGTAATTTGTTGTAGACCCGTTGGTACCAATCGGTATACAATAATAATTAGAAGTTACCACAAACTATACCTTTAAAGGTTGTTGGTTGATTCCATATCTTCATTTGGTTAGATGACTACAGTTGCTGTGCTAGTTGTTAATTCCAGAAGTCCACTTTAATCTTAATCTTTTGTTTGACTGTGATCGAAATAGTCATCATATTAACTTCCTTTTGAAAAGAATATAGAGTTTTAAATTTATTTATCTTTAAAGTATGGCTACCCAGAAAAGGTTTCCGGCTAACTTGTTATTTTCATATATCACACCCTGTAAAAACACTTAGCTAAACCTGATCTTTTTAAATAATATAAACAAATAAAAAGAATCATAAGATTGCATATTTTGTTTTCAGGAATAAAAGTTTTCAATCAATCTTTAAAATACTAGTATTAAATATTAGTATTAAAGATTATTTTTATCAAACCTATTAGATACTACACTAAAAATGCATATACAGGGATGTATATTAAATTAAAACCATTAAGTATATTTTATACATTATATAATATATATTTCAGCGTATACTTAATTTAACAAAGATAGAAAACAAAACCGAGTTCTTTCTAGTGAACATTTTAGATACACATCATGGTCGTTAATTTTTAGAAGATAATTCTCTACAAAATAACTAAAACTGTTAAAAATATCAATAAAGTTTACAAAGCTGGTTAAACAATTGAACACAACAAATAAAGTTTTATTATGTAATAATAAAAATACATGAAAATTCTATAGTTTAACTCTCGTATGAGCTTAAAAATTGAAATAAAAAACACAAGCACGTTTGAAACAAAATATCACAAATAGCAAACATTACCAAAAAAAATTATTTTTTTAAATGTAGATAAATTTACAAAATAAACTATACTCTATTCACGGTAGGGATTTACTCTCTGAAAGGTCTTTCTTCCTACCAATATCCTATTATATAATAGATTTCTAGTAGGGAAAAAGGGCTTTCAGAAAACAATTCCTACGCTGAACAGACTTTTTTTAAAGTTTTTAATTAAAAAGTATTTACAAATATTTTTGTATTAAATCTGAAGCACTATAAAACGTCCCTTTCAATATTTAGTTCACATTGTGCACTGCACAGGTTGGATAGTGCTCATATACAAACTTATTCGTTTCGTAATTGCTTCATCAGATATTTTGAAGGCACAAATTATACATTTTAATGCAATATGACAACTAAAAATTACGTCCTTATATGTAATGTTTGATAAATGAGAGATAAATAAACTTGAAAAATATTAATCAAAACTAGTATTTCCAAAAATTGTAAACAGCTCAATAATATATTCTATAAATATATATTCTGTAAATTGATTAATGAAAATGTGTTTGACTCCTGTGTAATTCTCTAACGAAATTATATTCGACTTTGGTTTGATTGCTTAGAAAGTCTACGGAGCTGTCCACGGACGTCATCCGCAGTCCCTCCCAATAAGCTGCTTAATTGGGACACTTAAGTATTGTAAAAGAAAAAAGTGAATTTTTTGAATCAAAATTTAAAATTAACATTTTGAGAAATGCATAATTAGCTATGTTATCATATAATGTGTGCTAGTTATTTGATAGGAAATTATTTTTATTTTTTTGTTTAAATTTAAAATGGGTTTTATGTCTCCCTAATAATTAATAGCTATTATAGGCCAATTTTGATAGAAAGGACAGCTAAAGTTACTGAACCAATTTTAGTAAATTCATTCATCAACTCATGTTATCTGTAGCTGTAAATTTTGATTTATATTATTAATACCTATAAATTACGATACCGGTAGTAAATTAGTTAAATGTTATCAATGTTAGCCGCAAATAAATATATTTGAATTTTTCAAACTGTTTCTCCAAAAAAAAATCAGAGTATAGTTATGCCTAAAGAATGTCTATTGAGCTATCTGAATATAGGTTAGTTTTATTTGAATGTGCATTTAACACTTTTATGCTTAAAATGACCCTTAATAATAATATTAATTAACTATTGTAGTATAAACGTATAACCCTTTATGGTATAAGACGCGGCGCTAAAATAAAATTGTTGTATAATTTTGTACTTTAACTGTTAAACAAGTTAAACATTTAATCGATCCTATCGATCGAATATCAACCCATAAGTTGTAGATAATTGTAATTACGGGAATATTCGTATGGAACTAATTTAAATTAGTGGAAAAAATCAACACCTTGACACAGGAATCTAACTGGAAGCCTTTGGCTTGGTGCGACAGTGCTCTAGCGCTGTGCTATTTAAGATTACATATAAAAAAATTAACCAGATCATAAATTCATCTGGTGAATTATACCCTTCGTCTACCCTGTAAGGCAGGGGCCGGCAACCTTTTTGGGGACCTTATCGATTTTTACATTTATCATAGGTCCCGCAACCACCCTTTGTTTCCCCACTCTGCTTTTAATTTTTTTTTTCTATATATCTTGTATTTATATCTAAAGTATTGAAGGAAAAATTGAATTTATGTGCCTGCCTTTACAGAAAACATATAAAATAAATAAATAAATAAAATGTACACTCTATTTAGTCTGAAAGGTAGCAGTCTTACCTTGATGGATTACAATATGGCCCTATCTTACAAGCTGCACCATAGTGGAACCAAGCAAGGTAGCAGTCTTACCTTGATGGATTACACTATGGCCCTATCTTACAAGCTGCACCATAGT
The DNA here is from genome assembly GCA_033556935.1 of Timema podura. Lineage (NCBI taxonomy): Eukaryota > Metazoa > Arthropoda > Insecta > Phasmatodea > Timematidae > Timema > Timema podura. The sequence goes on from JAVRXN010000012.1 coordinate 46,922,249, forward strand.
GGAACCAAGCAAGGTAGCAGTCTTACCTTCATGGATTACACTATGGCCCTATCTAACAAGCTGCACCATAGTGGAACCAAGCAAGGTAGCAGTCTTACCTTCATGGATTACACTATGGCCCTATCTTACAAGCTGCACCATAGTGGAACCAAGCAAGGTAGCAGTCTTACCTTGATGGATTACACTATGGCCCTATCTTACGAGCTGCACCATAGTGGAACCAAGCAAGGTAGCAGTCTTACCTTGATGGATTACACTATGGCCCTATCTTACAAGCTGCACCATAGTGGAACCAAGCAAGGTAGCAGTCTTACCTTGATGGATTACACTATGGCCCTATCTTACAATCTGCACCATAGTGGAAGCATGCAAGGTAGCAGTCTTACCTTGATGGATTACACTATGTCCCTATCTAATAATCTGTACCATAGCGGATAGAGTGACGGTATAGTTCTCTCCCGCGATCGATTAAAAATTGATGCGAGATCAACTATGGCGTAGCTTATAAGATAGGGGCATAGTGTATCAGTAGCGCACCTAGAAATCTACTTCGGGGGGAACATACGATCAAGGTTCTAGTCTAAATAAAATATCTGTGTGGAAAATTGGGGGGGGGGGGGGGGGTGTGATTGTGGTTTCAGGCGGGGACAAGCCCCATACTGCAAGGAGCCAAGAAAATATATGAATATTAAATGCGTCTAGAAGCTATATGGAGGTTTCTTTATGATGGCTGAGGGCAGCGATTTTATTAATGTAAGTGGCCTCACAAACAAGTATCGAAGCTATTACTTCTGTACCAGCCGGCGCCGTGATGTATCACCTGGATACGAGCCAAGAGGCCCCGGGTTCGATTTCCGGCTGGTACCTTGGGTATTTTTGCCGGAAGGGGAATCACCTCAACGGTCACGAGGGTTTGGTTGATTAGGCTTAAGTTAGGTATAAGTGTTTCCATTCCCTCACACTCACTATCATCTCATATCATCGGGACTGGGCCATGGTACATTAGTATTGGCTAATCTTTCCACAAGCTGGGCTACGAATGATGTAGCGCAATATTATCTTTATTTACTTCTGTAGTCATTTTTTTTTAAAAAGAAAAAACATGGTATATTGAGGGCACTTAAAATGTAGCGTATTTTATTGAAATATCAAGTAGTCTTAAAATGTAGCCTTTACATTCAACACGTATTCAGTGCTCTCTATTTTAGTTATACTCGATTTAATTTAAGGATTGTATTGACATTATTAGTGGTCTTGAGAGGGGGAAATGCCCGCCTGGCCTTCCCCCTCCCCTCTTCTCCCTCAAGGTGCGCCACTGCTGTGTGGTTCATCAAGGTAAGAAGAGTGTTGCCGTTCAGAGTAATCGGAGTGTAACTTCTTTAAAACGACTTGTGAAGAAGAAATATCCTCTATCTCTAAGCGCATCTCTTCAAAACTCTCTGATATATATATATGCCTTGGTTTGTTTGCACACACCAAAGAAGACGACACCATGCCAAAGAATAAGAGATTTCAAAGGCACAAGAAAATGGTAAGCGAGGGAGCTGCGACGGAGGTGGAAAGGGTGGATAAAAAAAAAAACCTCCCTCTTTCCGTTCTGTGACGCGTGTCAGGTTTGTCTGAGCGAAATCTCCATGATAATAAAGCACAGCGCGTTGTTACAATGTGGTATTATCTGCTTGTCACTTCAACCTGAAATTCTAGAGGCAGTGAAGGAGAAACACCACGGAACTTGTTTTGGCACCACGCTGCGTTGTCAATGATCTTCGTATCCAAAGCAAAACAACCGGTGGAGGGAGGGAGAGAAATAACCAGATAAGTTAACGTCGATTAAAAAAAAAAGATATGATGGACCTTAATTTTTTTATATTTAAAAGAGGTTGTCTCTCAAGACTCTATTCTTGAGTTGAACCCACCCACAAACACACACACACACATATATATATATATACTTTAAATTGAGAAATAAAGATATGCTTTAAATTGAAAAATGACACCTGAATACGGGAATCGAACCCGGGACTTTTGGCTTAGCACGTCAACCACTCTAACCACTAAGCTATTCAGGAATTGTCCCGTGCCCATGATCACTGTCCATTCATATTTTAAGGCAGATTCTGTGAAGGACGTGCGGAAATCGTCAGCTACACAATATGTGTGAGCAATAAATCACGAGTTATTAGATAAAGCAGCCACCTTCGACTAGGAAAAGCATTATGCTGCCAAATGACAACTATACTAATGCGCATCTCATGATGGATTAAATAGCCAAGCTATCGTATTTGATAGTTACATCTATAGCCGCATCTAATTTTTTAAAGGGAGGCTTGATTTTATTAACTAAGAGCAAAACTCGCTGATAAACGTGCTTGTTGGTGATTTTCGTATTATATTTAATAATCGTATTCATTGTTTTTACACCTTTAACGTGTAAAACTCAGTTGATGAACAACGCCGATTCAGTAATTTTTATTCGAATTAATCTTTATCAACATGATTGTTTGATTTAAATCTATTTCAGCGTATTGTCATTCCCTCGAAACACTGAAGTCTTCGCAATCTACCATTTTATTTGATCCGTAAACTTGTTACCAGTCGTTTTATTATTCCTCATTCCCTTTCCGTGAAGGTTTTTTTTTTTCTTTTATGTTTTTTCTTGTTAGCTGTTCCTCTTGATAAATTTTCCCGCAAAAGCGAGCAAGTCCTCCTCAGCTGTCATTCTTGCATCTCCCAAGCGGGTCGTGCGTTCCATCGCTGATGTTGTGGGATGAATATTTATCTTGTCGTAGGAAGAAGAGAAGAGAGGTACCAAACTGAACGGAACAAATGCCACAGCATGGCGGGAAGATTTGACTTTGGGGAGTAGATGATGACAGAGAAAGAGCCTCGCTATTTTCTTTTCCCCGGGAATGACTTGGTTCAGACTGTTTGCCTTCATTTTAGTGATCGTGGAAGGTTTTTTTGACTGCCTCAGGGCTCATTTTACAGGTAGTTAATTAATGAAGACGGGGAAATATAGGTCACAACAAAATTACTTTCAGTAACGTTATTAAATATAATGGTTTTAATAGTATAAAAATACTAAACATAATCTTAGAATGCAACATATTTTGATGTGCTTGAATTTTTAAAATGTGTCATAAAAAGTTCAAATGAAGACAGGAAAGAGAATTTACGAATTTTCCCTTCGTTTACCCTGAAAGGAAGAAAGCTTACCTCAAACTATTCCACTATGGTATCTATCAAATATGTATTATATCTTATACGGATAACACTTAAGTGCACAGAAGGTCAAAGGAATGTTGAGGGTTATTTGGATTGCCTGCCTTGGACATAAGGTTGCCTAAGTGCACAGGAGGATGACCCGAGATCATTAACGCATGGCTGACTCCCTAACTAATCCCTTGATGTTGGCTGGCTGAAGTCAAAAGGGGTGTGAACCTAGACATCCTTTTCTGACCGCGCGGAAAAAAACGTGTGCACTTAGACATAAATGTATTATTATCATTAATTTGCACCGCGTCTTACTACCCGTTCGAGTTATACGCTTAAGTACTAATTACACTAATGGATTAGGAATTGGGAAGGTTGAATTTAGAGGAAGTGAACCCGCATTTGCTTGGAGGGAGAGGGGAAAACTATTTTAGGAAAAACCACCCCCCCAGTTCACCCGACCGAGATTCGAACCTCGATCTCCCCGTCCTCGGTGGTATAGTTCAACACGACTGGCATCCTTTTCTGACTGACTGTGCACCTCGGCAACACCCTCTTATACAATTTACTAGTGTGTGTGTGTGTGTGTGTGTGTGTGTGTGTGTGTGTGTGTGTGTGTGTGTGTGTGTGTGTGTGTGTGTGTGTGTGTGTCTGTGTCTTTCCATGCCCTCCAGAAACCCCTAGATGACCCAGAAACCTGACACTTTGCACACTTATTGCGTAGACCACAGAACAGAACTTAACGGAGTAGGGTTTTCGATTAGTTTATCTCGATTTTTTATTTAATAAAAATAGAATGAATATCGGTCACTCTCACTTTATCAACTCTTACGTAACAACTGACAGACTTATAAACAAATCCCTACCTGTCGTAGACAGGCCTAAGATATAGTAGCTAATAAGATAGTGTTATAGTGCAATCCGTCAAGGTAATACTGCTATATCTTAGGGTAAACAATGCACCACAGACTGAAAACAATTATATTAAGGCATTTTATGATAAATGTTACGATATGAATAGATCATTCCTTAGTTATACTATTTATGCTTCTTTTACCCTCACAATATAAAGTATTACATAGATTTATGACACTATAGTCCCTTTTTATGTGTTACACCAAAGTTTAACCAAGTTATATAATACTGCTACCATTATAAGTTATCAAATTGTGAATTTATCATGACTGCATTAACTACCCTCTGGTAGAACTAGTTTTGTAAATAGAAAATGAAATTAAAATGTACCGGGCTCTATTTTTATTTATTAAAAGACGCGCTAAGAAGCATTAGTCTGTAAAATTATCCGTAATAAACGAATAACTATTTTAATTTTACATGGATGCTACTAGAATCTATTTGGTTACTACTGTATAAAATTTAATATTTAGCACCGCGTCTTACTACCCGTTCGGGTTATACGCCTAAGTACTAATTACGCTAATGGATTAGGAATTGAAAGGTTGAATTTAGAGGAAGTGAACCCGCATTTGCGTGGAGGGAGAGTGGAAAACCATTTAGGAAAAACCACCCCCAGTTCACCCGACCGAGATTCGAACCTCGATCTCCCCGTCCTCGGCGGTCGAGCTCAACACGACTAGCGCGTTAGCCAACTACGCCACCGAGGCGGGTTACTGTATAAAATGTGATACTAAAATGGTGGATTATAATAAATCTTAATGCATTTGGCCACTTCCCGATTAAGTAGTTTTAATCTCAATATGCTCAAGACTTGTATGAATGGAGATGACTATGGAAAATCAATCTGCAACCAAACAATGTGTTGAATAGTTTTTTCAAACGCAAAAAAAAAAAAAAAAAAACCTCATTCTTGTTAGATTATGGCCCGACCAATTTCGATGTTTCTCCACAACAGGCCGATACAAATAGTATTGCCAATTTCCAGTGGAGACCGTGTTCTTCTTCCTTGATGGTGGAGACCTTCTGGTAAACCTCTTCTAATTCCCGGTCATTTTTTACCCCTTTCTTCTCCCTCCTGGCCTCTTGGAGTCACCCCGATTTTTGTCTCACATTTCAAGCAAACCCCCCCCCCCCTTTTTTTTTCTCTCTCTTCTCTTTCTTCCTTCCTTCTGGTTTTCTCCTGGGAGGTTAGAAGGGAGGAATGGGAACTCGCCCCACCGCGTCGCCCCTGTTGAAAACATGTCGACCAAATATCTTCTCCACGCCCCTTTTGCTTTGCCATCCTCCCTTTCTTTGTTGAAAATCTAGACCCCATCTCTTTTGTATAGTCTAGTAAAAAAAAAAAACTAGATTTATTTGCCTTTCGAATCTAACCAAAGTACTAATCTACTAATAGACGCTATTCTGATTTTTGTTTAGTTGTTTTCTTTTTTGTAATAAACCTTTTTAAAGTAAAAGTTACATTTTCTATAAAATCAATAGCACTACATAATGAGTAAGTACACTTAAATTTCCTAAAATTCTATCTCATTTTTCCTTATTTAATGGAAGTAAATACATTTAATATCTAAATAACTACACATATCACACATATGTGGGCAAGTGTATTAAATGTCAGGCTCATAATATGCTCTGGTTTGCAGGAACTGGGAAATGTCGGGTAGTTTTTCAAAATATTTTTATACTCAACCTCTAGGCAAATTCCAGTACGTTTTCTCCATATTCTGCCTTCTTTGTTCTTACCCCTTGAACTTAATTAAATTGCGTATTGTTATCGCACTGCACAGTTTCGTGGAACACCCAGATGAAATACGTAATTGTCAAGTTAAAACAGGACTTTGCTACGCTTGCTCAATAACTTTTATTGTACATCTGCTAGGGTTCCGGGGTTCAATCCTCGGTCCCGGCACAGATGTATCTGATTGCCAAACCCTTCCTTCACCTCTGACAAGACGTGTATTAATCACAACTTGTGAATGTGAGGAATGCCAGACCTCCACCGTGGTTCGGATCCCACGTTAAACTGTAGGTCCTCCATTTCATCTCACAATCACCCTACCATTGCATATTAGCGTAAGTACGTACAGCCCGAATGGGTAGTAAGACGCGGTGCTAATAATAATAATAATAATAATATTAATAATAATAATATTGTACATCTGTGTTTCAACTGAAGGTGTTCTATTTTAATTCAACCAGAGTTCTCCACAATAACGAGATGGAAACAGTCGGTTGAGTCACCTGTATGTGTTTGTTAAAATAATGAGTCACGTGAGGCGTCATCACACGTCATCATTTATTGAAGTTGATTGTTTGAGCTACTCTTTTACCCAGCACAAGTATTTATTCTGTTTTTTTAAGTTGAATTACGTTTCAGAGCATTTTTTTCTCCTAATCGCAAGTATTACATGCCATATATTTATTATCTCAAAACTTTTTTTAGCTCGGCGTCTTACTACCCAGTCGGGCTATACGCATATTTACTAATTACACTATTGTGTTGGGGATTATGAAGGTTTACTTTACAGGAAGTGCACCGCTAATTGCATAGGGGGAGAGGGGAAAGCCATTTAGGAATATCCACACCCAGTACACCAGACCAGGATCGAACCCCGATCTCCCCTTTTTCGGCGGTCTAGTATATTGCGAGAGTAGCGCCTTAGACCATTTGGTCACCGAAGCGGGTTACAAAACAATTGAATTACTTCAAGCCGATTTCGCATGTTGTGTTATATGAATCCCTCACCCCTGACTAAAGTTTAAGATGTACGGGTCTGGCTACTCTTTAGTTCCAGTGATCAGACATTGGAGACAAACAGCGCTAGTATCTCTGCATATTAGCACGCGCGCAGTACAAATAGCATAAATAAGTTTGAACTGCTACGTTTCCATGTTATGGTTTTAGGTGCTATTGTGAGTAGTGAAAATAATTAAGATTATTACTAAAGTGCATATCGACTATCCTTAATTGAGTGTTCATATTTTTAATATTTAAATTTGCTTGGTTATGAAATAAATATATTATTTTTATAAAAGGTATCTAAGTACACTGTGTGTGTGGGGAGGAGGGGGGTAAATGAGAGGGGATGTAATACGCATTATTTAGTATTCAAATTGTTACACTATATATTTATAATAATAGTTTAACAGTCTTATAGTCAGCTTATAGCACCAGTCGGAATTCATCTTTGAAACCTATTGGGAACGTTTTGAATGATTTGTCTGAATATTAAGACCAGTCAAAGATATAATAAAATTCATAAGTGAAGAATTATTATTATAATTAGGTTTTTATAAGTCCGTTGAAACAATGAAGTAATAAGGGACTACAAAGTGAAGAAGAAAAAATATTGTTTTTAACGAGGCCTTCACCTCCTTAGTTGGCCGCATCGTCTAAGTTGTCACTCTCGCAATACACTAGACTTCCGATGACAGGGTTATTGGGGTTCGAATTCCGGTTGGGTGTACTGAGGGTGATTTTACATCTTTCTCTCCACGTAAATGCGGGTACACTTTTTAATTGGACCTTCTTCATGTCTAACTCGTTAGCGTAATTAGTGCATACGCTAAAAAACCCAACTGAAAAAAATGTAAAATTAGCACTATTGTAAACCATCTAAATGATTGAGTAAACTCATTAAAAAAACTCAAATCAGGCCTTTAACTTAAGTAAAAGCAACGCTCAATTCACACACAAACGGGTTTTTATGTCTAATTCACACTTTCATTTTATATAAAATAGATATTATCTATTTCATTGAGTCATCATATATATTACTAGTTTTAATGAAAATAATAATATAGTATTTATTTAAACAGCTACGTGAAAAGAGTTCTACTAGTTTTTGTTTAGAATAATTATAAACAGCTGTTATTTTGCGCACGATGCTTATAAATAATAATAATAATAATAATAATAATAGCACCACATCATAGTACCCGTTCGAGCTATACGCTTAAGTACTAATTACTCTAATGAGTTGGGAATCGGAAAGGTTTAATTTAGAGGAAGTGAACCTACATTTGTGTGGAGGAGGAATGAAAACGATTTAGGAAAAAAAAAACCTCTAGTTCACCCGACCGAGATTCGAACCTTGATCTCCCCGTCCTCGGGAGTCTGGCTCAACACGAACCAGCGCGTTAACCAACTACACCACCGAGGCGGGTAAGATGCTTATAACAATTTTATACAGCGATCACAGCGCTAGCTCATATTGCGGCAAACTGTGTGAATAAAAGGCTTCACAGTCTGATCGACCTGATAGGTTTGCCCCCGACTATACCACTCTACATTCACCCCCCCTTCCCCCCATCGTGTCCGGAACTATAGCCAGATATTCCACGTCACTCTGGCGGTGTCACTAGCTAGGTACGTTGAGTTTGATAGTCATTAGCGCGCAAATTTCTCTTACCTCGACAGAATTTTTCAACCAAAGACCCTTATTTTCCTTCTATTATTACTTACAAATCGTTTTTAGATTTTCTCATTAGTCGTACGTTGGTAAGGTCGTTTCTTTCTGAGATATATATTTTTACATCTCCCTTTTTCTTATACGAAGGTTCATTAAGGTCATATTTGTCAAAGTTAAAAAGTGTTCTCTTAGAAGGTCGTCAAAAAAAAACTAATGACTCTTTATTACGATTCTAATAAAAGTTGTAGAGAAAGCTCAAATCATACTAATATGTATTTTTGTGTTCTAAAATAGGCTACAACTGTTTTAATGTTTGACTATAGCTTTGTCGAGTCTTGCTCTAATTAAATATTTTTTATTATCTTGTATTTCTCAAAGAATTCACTTTCCTATAGAACTATAATAATTGAATTGCAGACTTCTGTGCTGAGGGTCCGGGGTTCAATACTCGGTCCCGGCACAGATTTATCTTATTGCCAAACCCTTCCTTCACCTCTGACAAGACGTGTATTAATCACAACTTGTGAATGTGGGGAATGCCAGACCTCCACCGTGGTTCGGATTCCACGTTAAACTGTAGGTCCTCCATTTCATCTCACAATCACCCATCCATTGCACATTAGCGTAAGTGTGTACAACCCGAACGGGTAGTAAGACGCGGTGCTAATAATAATAATAATAATAATAATAATAATAATAATAATAATAATAATAATTGAATTGGGGCGTGCAACAAGGAACTCGATCAAAACATATTATTCGTATGCCAACTTATAAATTGGGCACATAGATGATATTAAATAAGTAATGCCATCCCATATGGTAGAAATAATGGTTAATGTTTGTAATAACTGTACAGACACGCGTCATTAACTTACAGCTCGATTTTTTTTTTTTTTTTTACGAATGACCATCTGAAAGAAAATTTTTTCCTACAAGAACCCTAATATAGAGTTTGGAAGCCTTTACTTAATCAATAATCCTAAGAGATCGGGACCATTTAAATGTAGTTTAAGATATATATTTAAATAGTTACCACAATAATAATGAAAAGCTCAAACAATTTTGAAAACTACAATATCTCAATAGCATTTGTTTTGTAAACTTAAGAGCCGCAATATTGTATATTTTTTGTTTATTCATTTAAGGTATTTAACGTGCACTTTTTGAAACGACTGCTTATATCAGCACACGAATAATAAAATAACTTAAATATAGAGCAGGCACAACTTTCAGCCATTAATTTATCACTGTGAAAGAGGGGAGAAAACCCACATTTCTTATTAATGATAATTTTTTAGGCCAAGCCCGGGATTGATCTCTGGACCCTTAGCTCAGTAGACAAACACGCTACCTACTGAGCTAAGATGTTGGACCAAATTCAATTCATCTTGGTATTTCATCAAAACATTATGTAATAAAAAGTGCTGAAATCAAATGTTCGTCATACTTAAGTCCCTTATTAAGTTTTAATCAATTATTACAAAAATAAAATAGCAAGATTGTCTTCGTTTTAGGTATCTATATACATAATTGTTCATAAAACAATATACACTGTAAAATATATATGAATTTGAGGTATTCACTAAGTTTTTTTTAGCATTACATTTATTTTTTTAAATTGCATTACTGAAATCATAAAATGGTGTTTTAAAGCAATTATATAATTTATTTCAAATAAAATAATTACCTCAGTATAAACTTTCACTACAGGTACGTTTGTTTACTCAACAGCATTTTGATTTCATTCAGCTTCGTCAAAAAAAAAAAAAGTTCCCTTGCGTTTGAAAGTGTTCCAAATAAGCCCAAAGGTATTGATATTTTTCTTCCCGCGATCACGCAAATGCCACGAGGCAACTCAACCCCCCCACTTTTCCTACTAAGGTCCCCTCCTCCCCCCCTTAACCGCTCTATCTTACTACCACTCCTCCTCACCCCCTCGTGCCTCCACCTCACCTCTTAAAAAACATAAAGCTCTCGCACGAGGTCTCTGTTTCTCTTGGAAGTTTGCCCCAGAGAGGTCGGCGAGAGTAAAAACAAGAGGGGGCTGGCTCGGTTGGTTTTAGGAGGGGGTAGGAGGAGGAAGAGGTTCGGAGGGTGGTCAGGAGGAAGGAGGAAGTCTCGGCCGGCCTACAACACGTTACAGTTGGGACTAGTTCTCTTATTTCTTTGCGCAGTGCAGGTAATCAGTGCCTTGTTGGCGTCGGCAGGTCTGATGGGCCTCTCTAGCTACTGCTGCTGGTTCTTATGACAATTCCCTCGCCGACTGCGAACTTAGGGTCACGACGACCACTGATAGGCTCTCCTTGAAACACTGGCGGCTGTATATGCTTACACGGGTGATTTATGCACCAGGGCACGGATCCGATAAGGACTGTTAGAGTATATATATAATGTCGAAAATGTATTTCTAAGATGCGACCTGAGATTATTTCTTGGGTAAGGCTTACGCATTTTATTTTCGTTCTTTCCCCCCACCCCCGTATTTATAAAAGAAAGAAGTTGGTAACAATAATGATTACGACATTTACAAACATTTTGACAGATAAAGTGCATGTATAAAATACTGTAGAAAAAATCTAGTAAGAATTTAACAAAATTATTATTTAAGATTATGTAAATTTTTTTTTTCATAGAAAATTTATTTTGGCATCTATTCCACCTTACCTAGTTACTGACTGACAAACTGATTGAAATACTCAACAAAGTTCTAAAGCATTTGTAAATAAAAGAAATTTAAAAAATAAAATGTGGCACAACAAACGCACAAATTTAGAAATTTGAACTCTCCACATATTTCATGTATAGACATTTTAAAATAATTGATTGCATTGAGTAAGGGCAATTATAAGGGTAAGTATTTGGAAGTTCACGCTTAAAGGTATCACTCTTACCTTGAAGTATTACATTATGGCCATATCTTATAAGCTACACCATAGTGGAATAATGCACGGTAAGCTTGTTACCTTACAGGGTAGATGGAAGATACCTTCTTTCAGAAAATTGTTAGGTCATTAGGTTTGGGGAGAATGTTTTATTTTCAAACGGGAAAAAAAATTCCAAGGCACCACTATAAAATAAACTAAGAGGAAAAACCAGAAATTAGTCTAAAATTAAAAAAATATAAAGACTACATTAACATAAAATGTGAAAATTTGTCCCTGCAACTTTCACTTAAAAGTTTTCGTAGATCACAAATTTGTTTGGATGAATTATTTAAAAACTACTAGTAATTTTGATATTTTTAGGAAAGTGAAACCTTTAATATATATATTCAAAATTATTATTAGTAAATAATTGAGTTTTTCAATAAAATTACGAAATCTGTAATATTTATGAGTTTGGAAAAGCTCTAAAATACATTTTAAAATTGTGAATCAATGGGTCTGGAATGGGGTCAAACTCGGCCTCGTGAGGACAAATGAGGAGTTACTTGAATAAATAAGTCGGTCTAGAAAACTGAGATGAACGGCTGGAGGACTCGTTGTGCTGACCACACGACATCATCTACCAGCAAATGTTAGCATTATAATCGCAAACAGCGGCGGCCACTAGATCCGTATAGCTTGTTTGTGGGCTCACACCATGTAGTTTTTTTTATCATCTTTATTTTTTTATTAAATATAGATGTATAATTTTATAAATAGATATGTTAATTAATTTTCGAATGTATTCCTTAAATGAAAGCCAAATGAACTATTTAGTAAGTGGTGCATTCCCTTCTGAACTAGTAGAAATAATTATGTAAGGTTTTTTTTAAAACTAAAGTTAGAATGGTTTAAAGTCATTACTTCCATATAGGCCTACTTTGGAAATATCAAAGGTAGGGAGACTTATCCCTCTCAAATAGCCATTTTACTACCACCCAAGTTTTCAAAAATACGTATATGCATTTTAAAATACAATTAAGGGAGTTTTGAAGCAATTTTTACTAATTACATTGAAAATACCCGCTCTCTTTCGTTACCTGACTCTTTGCTCACTTTAATTTACCATGCATCGGCCCTAATTGTATTTATATACAGATATAAATATTCCCCTGAAACAATCAAAACGCAACATCCTATATTTCGTAACGTAATTAATTTCATTTTGTGGGGTAGTCTAACTCAAAAGCATTTTAATTTGATCTGACCTGTTTTAGATATAAATAGCGTTATTTCAATAAAATACTTTTGCTTTCTCAAATTTTACATTTTAAAATTTGTTGTAAAATACTGCATGTATAATCAACTATGATTATCCTTTAAAATAATAGTCCAGTAAAATGTGTGGTAAAATAAATATCTATTTATAATAAAAGGAACGTACTTGGATGTTACAATTAATTAAATTGATTGATATAGCTTCTTTGGTCAATTAAATCGAGATAAAATAAGAAACATAATGTGCAAGATAGTTTATTTAGGGAAAAACCTAATTTTTTTATTAATTATGAAGTCAATTAAAACAGATACAATAACATTTCTAAAAATCATCAGTGAGATGGTTACAATAATAATGGTTTGAAATTATAAAATTAGCAGAAAACAGGAAAAGAAAAAATCTGAGATGATAAAATATTTTAAGTAATGGCAGGCTATAGCTATAGGCTGATAGCAAAAAGACTAGTGGAAAATTGGCAATCGACTAGATCGGAGTTATTAATACCGTATAAACGTTAAAAAAAAAGACAAGGTAAGGTATTAATAACTCCAATATAGTCAATTGCCAATTTTCCACTAGCCATTACTTAAAATATTTTATCATCAGAGATTTTTTTTTCTTTTCCTGTTTTCTGCTAGTTTTATAATTTCAGACCATTATTATTGTAACCATCTCACTGATGATTTTTTAGAAATGTTATTGTACCTGTTTTAATTGACTTCATAATTCATGACAAATTAGGTTTTTCCCCTAAATAAATTATCTTGCACATTATGTTTCTTATTTTTATCTTGATTTAATTGACCAAAGAAGTTATACCAATCAATTTAAGTAATTGTTACATCCAAGTACGTTCCTTATATTATAAATTCATATCTCTCCATACTACAACTATAGTGAATATTACTGAATATCTATTTGGTTTAGTAAAAATAAACAAATATGTATTTTAATAATTAAGATTATGCTATTTCAGTATCATCCAGATTAGTCAGTGATAAAGAGAAAAAACTGTAGAAAGTTTGGGAAACTGGTCTAGATTGTTATCACGTGATAGACCACAAGATAAACATTTCCCTAGGAAATTAAATAAACACAGCATGCTTATACCGAGGGTTGGGTTAAATTTGTATATGATAATTGTATACTATAATAATTATAATTCTAGCTTTATTATTTATTTTCCCAATTATTCTGGCACACTTCCTTTAACTACCCTTATCACACACATATATCCAATTAACACGTTATATACTCTTGCGTTAAAACATATGTAATTACATATGAATATATATATTTTTTTGTTCATATCATCGTTTTATTATAAACACTTAACATCTTCAACATTGTTTACTTGATTAGTAGATTTAAAAAAAAAACTATACTGTTACACTAGCTTACCATGTTAAGTAAAATTAAACCAATTTTTAAAAGTTAATAAATAACCTTTTAAATAAAAATAATCCTTATGCCTGGTTTTTTAGGTGGATTTTATTTTATTTGTAATATATTTTATTGAAATTGAAAATCTTCAACTTTTGTTTGTTTGGTACGTCTATACTGATTCCTCTTGTTTAATACAGTACGCAAACAAAGTTCCTATTACCAATCATTTTTTTTTTTTTTGTGTGAGTGTGTTTTTAAAAAATTACCTTCGTAAAGAGTGAGTCTTGTTCGGTGGCGGTACCGACTAATCACATACTAATTATTATAATGACAAAGCGAAAGAGCTACGCCCGGCGAGCAGCAGAAAGTGCGAAACGTTCTGCCACAAGGAGTTACCGCCCGAACTTACGCTAATTATCGGAAGGTAATAGTGTTAGTAATTAGGCTAATTGGGAATCCTTCCCTCACAGCTCTTGTGCCGGGCCTAGAGTTCTCAACATCTGCGCGGGGGGGGGGGGGGGGGGTGCTCCTGTACCCACATTGTCTGGGTTGAATCACGTGACTAGGGTGAAAAGGCGGGTATTTTTATTATTATCAAGTTATATTTGTTCTGTAATATTCGACCGAGGAAGTGGATTATAATATCGAATATTCGACTTTTTAAGCTTTTTATTCATCCTGTGAGGTCGTAATTTATGAAAGTTTAGTGATCGCTTCAAATTGTAACAAATTGTAAAAAAAATTTTTTAAATAGTTGTGAAGTTGTTACGCCAACCTTCGACTACTTCATAATTGGCTAAAGTATGTGAATTATTAATAACAAATTTACTGCAGTAAAATGCTATAATACAGACGACTTCATGGTAAACTTCTTTAACGTTATGAAGTTATGTTTTAATAAATCTGTAAATACAAATTATAAATATTGTTCCTTTACATCCATTACCGTTTCCTCCTGCCTGTGGTCCTAGGTCAGTATTTTATTCAAGACATATATTTTCCACTACCGGCCTGCTAGACCTGTCGTAGCTTCTTATGACTTATAATCTAACCTTAAGACTAGGACACACACACACTAAAAAATACACTCGACAAATATATATGTAGGCCTACTTAAAACAATCAAAAGACACGTGCGACTCTGCTACTGTCCAGCAAATGACTGTATGTTCAGGGAAGTGTTGGCGGAAATATTCGCGGAGACGTCCAAACTAGACCAGGACCGAACACGAACATCCTTTGATGCGACGGGCAAAAACTGACAGATCGTGGAGTGGAACAGAGCAAACGAACACATTTTGTTACAATGTTCTGTTTTGAAAACCGTCCACAATTGTCGCGAACATGTTCGTGTTCGTTGTTCTGTTCTAGTTTGGACGGGGCTTCATGCTACTCTTCTACAGGTTTCTTTATTTTTTTGTATGCCTTTTAATAAACTACTATACACTTACGTCGAAATATGTTTGCATCAGTCAAAATACTTCTCAATAATAGAAGATCTTGTAGACATGTTACCTTCCCGCAATCAGTTGATATAATTGGCTCCAATTATATTCGGAAGCAGGCGAGGTGGGGTACTAAAGAGGTCGTGCTAATTATCGGAAGGCAATCGTGTGGCTAATTAGATAATATGCCTATTGTTGGCCCTCTCCCTTCTTCCTAGATTACATCTGTATTCTTGTCTGGCTCTAATTAATTGCAAATTCTATGTGGTAGCTCTATTGGTTTGAGTCAACCTAATGGTGTGTGTTAGTGTGTGTGGCATTGGATTTCACAGAACAGAAATATACATCTTACTAACAAACCTATGGAGCAATAGATTTAATTTCTAATAATGCATAAAATGTAAAAAAAATATAATATATATTACTGTCTAGAAATGTTATAATAATATATTTAAACATAGATAATACGCGTGGTTAAAAAAATTAGAAATTCCTCAAGCCATAATTTTTTTATATTATAAAACCAATTTGAGCTGGACTACATTCCACTGAATCTTCCTTATAATTATATGGCAATATAATAAATTATTATTATTATTATTATTTATTTTAGCACCGCGTCTTACTAACCGTTCGGGTTATACGCTTAAGTACGGATTAGGAATTGGGAAGGTTGAATTTAGAGGAGGTGAACCCGCATTTGCGTGGAGGGAGAGTGGAAAACCATTTAGAAACCCCCCCAGTTCATCCGACCGAGATTCGAGCCTAGATCTCCCCGTCCTCGGCAGTCGAGCTCAACACGACTAGCGCGTTAGCCAACTACGCCACCAAGGCGGATTATAATAAGAATTGATTTGTTTACTTTTTTGATTATTAACTAAACTATACACTAAGAACTCAAACACAATGGATTATTGAACAATGAACCAATTACTAGAGTGAATTGTCCTATAAATATAAACTAGCTCCCATATTAATTTTATTTTAAAGTTTAAATCAATCAATTACTGATGCCATTGTCACTATTGGCTAGAAACTCTTTCGATGTAGGAAAATCTTTGAGAGAAAAGAGTCGTTTCAAAATTTGTTAACATTTTAGTTTCTTTAACTTGTTCTTCTGAAAAGAGTTCAAAAGAAAGAAACTAATAGAAAGTAAAAATAAATGGTGCTGAACTCAGCACGGAATTTCTCGCTCTATTGTTTAAAAATAGATATACTTACTCAAAACTCGTAATATAATATGTGAAAACGAAATAATATACACCAGCAAACCCAAAAATAAATTTCACTATACTTGTGTAAAACATCTTTTGAGTCCCGGTTTTAAATTTTATAATTTCATTTTTAAATAATTAATGTCCTCATTTGTATGTTTGGACCAATAAAAAAGATCGATATTGGGTCCACACTTCGTATTAAAATTTAGACTTTCGGTTAAAATTTTAACATTTTATTCGGTGTTCCACATCTTCAGGTCATTGCATCGCTATTAAATTCCTCATTTATAAATTTTGACCAGTAAAGATATATATTTATTGACTATTGAATCTAAAATGAAGGAGGTAGATCATTTGTACAAACATTTCTCTAAGAGGTTAAAGGAAAAATAAGAAACTTTTTGAGAGGCTTACTTGTATTTAATTACTCTATGGTATCAGAGAATTAATGCGTTAAAACTTAAGTGGTGACTCTTTACAACCAAAGCTCACAAAATTGTATTAATGTGTTTGCCAATATCTCACAAACCGTTGGTTTTATAAAAATATATATCTAACTATTCGTTGCACCAAACTACACAAATAAAGATTGAGCTGATATATTTTTAAACAGACATATTTTATTTACAATATACAGTATACACAAATCAATGGTTTCACTATGGTGATGTAACAAGAATGACTGTACAGATGAACCACTGTCACACAGAAGAAAAACGGAAATTTGTAGGAAATTGGTTTATTTAGGCCACTATTTTTACGACCCTGATTCCCTAATATTAATGAATGTTCGTTTGTAAAATTGTTAGTATTTCTCGTTATATAAAAGTTTTTTATTTTTAATAATACTACAGTTTTGCAATGAGAAGTTATTTAATATCTTTAATTATTGCAGAGATACGGATATTTCCGCTTCTGTAAAGTATCCTAAAATTCATTTTCATGGGAAAATGAAACTAGCCAGTTTATTTATAATCTTAATCAACACCTAGATACGAATTTTAAACAAATCTTTGTACCGATTTGTAAAGACTTTGCTTTTTCGCTTTCTATTAAACTATTCTTAATTTTGGGGTTAAAAAGACACACAGACAGACGGCATTGCATAGACCACTTTTTAGTGTTCGGGGGGGGGGGGGGTCATGAGACGTCAATATCCATCAACATTTCAGGTTAGATTTTTTTACTTTGTGTTAAAAAATTAAAGTTAAAAAATATGTATATTTGCGTATAGTTTTAAATTTACTGGTTTTTATAAAAATATATTTAGAATAAAATATTTGTATTATAAATAACTACATATTTGCACTGATAAGTAATTTCATATCTCAAGTAGTTTAGGAGATATGATTAAAAAAGAATTTATCATCAGACCAGAGCCCTTAAAGTCATTTGCCGTAATATTGAGAGTAGCCATTTTGTTTGGAATATTTATAAATGTTTTTAAATGAAATTTAATCAAAATCGTTTGAGCCAATTTTGAGTAAATTGATTTTTTCTCTTTTTGACCTTCAATAAATTACCCTTAGTTTTAGAGTTAAAGGCCCAATTCCAAAAACCCTCGGGGTAATCTTGTGCAAGCCCTAAATACCAAGTTTTGGTTCAATCAGTAAAATAGTTTAGGCTCTAGTCCGAGGTACATACAGAGAGACAGACGGAAATTCAAAAACCACTTTTTTGGATTCAGGGAGTCTTGAAACGTTGAGATTCATCAAAATCTAGAGTTCGATTTTTTTGACGATCACAATACTTTCTCTACCTTTAAGGTAGCGAGAAAGTAAAAAACCTAACTAATCAAGATAACAGAATTTACTGGAAGATAATGTCTACCTGAAAAAAACTTTGTGAATAATTAAAGATTTCTCGCATACATACCTTCATATATCTTTTTTTTTTTTTATTATGACCGCATCTTACTACCCGTTCAGTTTGTACGCCTATGAACTAATCACGCTAATGTTTTTAGATATTAGGAAGGCAATGTTTATAGGAAGTGTAACCGCACTTGCAGGTATCCTTCTTAAATATACAAAATTCGTCTTTGGTCTACGGTTCCTGAAATTTTAGGCTGTTTTTTTGTATAAATAGTTTAAAACTATGATATTACTGTAACAGATATAAACAAAAATGCATGTGCTACTATGGCATGTGAAGGTATTTAGGAGTTGTGTTTCAACATAATTATTTTTTAATTGATATTTACTCGTAATTTGAATTTATCTTAAAAGGAACTATTGATTTGATATTTTCTCATAACCGATTCTTTCTCTTAAATAGACTAATGAATTGCCTCATTTGTAGTCACAATACAGCAGTTGGAAAAAAATTGACCATGAAATAAATTATTGCATTTCAATTTTAGCAGTTGTGTCTTAGAATGTTAATATTACCTTTAATTTGATCTTGTAATAACACGCGTCAATCCTTCACCGGATGTCCTTGTTTGGGTACATCACTACCAGTTTAATTAACACCTTAATTGACGCCCCATGACCTATCAAGATAAAAGCCTTAAAATGACTAAAACATACCTAAAATAAACTCAAGTATCCATAAAATGACCTCAAATCTAAAATGGCAAGATAAACAACCAAATAATAAACTACAATAAAACATCTATCTAACCAGGTGATCATGAACACAACGTGTGTAACATTGCCTTGGATATAGCTAAAATAAGATGACATGTCATCAAAATCAGGACACTGTTGATAACTTATTATATTTCCATAATTTACGAACTTTGTGAAGAAAAAAAAATCAACGGAGTAAACTTTGTATAACTCTATTAGCTGATCTCTATGCGGTTTAAGTCGACGTATTGAACTTTATTAGTTCGCCTCAAGTTACACTCTACTTCCTCGTGTCACTACAACCAACATCAGAACACTCATTTGTACAGTCAGACTCCTAAACAGGTTGGTGTAAGGCAGTTGAATTATGAGACTTCATTTATTATATGATATCATAGGATGAGCTCTTTATTCTAGAATATATAAAATAAAAGAAATATTATTCACGGGGATTTTTTTTCATGATCGTTTCGAACCTCTTAATTGTATTTATATTTTGTTTTAACCACTATAGGGGGTCACACACTTTGGTGATCGCATGGTCTAAGGCATCCCTCTCTCAATAGGATGGACTGCCTTTAACTGGGAGGATGGGTTCGAATTCTAGTTGGATTTACTGAAGGTGTTTTTTTTTTCCTAAATGGTTTTCTACTCTACCTTCACTTCCACAATTGTGGGTACATTTCTCCTAAATTCAACCTTCCTCATTTCTAACACATTAATGAAATTAGTTACATAAGCGTATGAATCAAACGGGTAGTAAGACACAATGACTTTATATATAGTAAGGCCATTTTCTACAGTGTTCTTAGGATAGGTTGTGGGTGGGTAGATTAGAATAAATGTACCCTACATTAGTGTAAAAAAAGGTTTGGGGGTAAAATACAAGGTTGTATTTTATGTAAAGAAAACAACACACCATACGTCCATCTGAGGGTCAACCTCAAACTCCCGTCACTGGAACTCCAGTATAAAGCTATGTATAAGTCTAAAGTGAGACTGTGTAGAACACGAGTTAAGGGCAGTATTTTTAGCATTTTTATATCAAAACTTTTTTTTCGACAAAATAAATCAAATATTGTTTCAATACAAACAGAGTTTAATTATCTTCACATGGTGATATCAACAGTTTTTTTAATATCTTTCATGAGCATAGCGATATTAGATGATAAACTTTTAAAATTAAGAGAAAAAGCTGTTTTTAAATTCCAGGACACCCTAGACAGATATTCAACAGTTGTTGATATCACCATATAAAGAAAATTAAACTCTTATGTTTGTACTGTAGAAATGTTTTTTTTTTTTTCTTAAATGCTTTGCTATAAAAACTGCAAAAACACAAACCTTAACTCGGGTTCCATACATCCCCACCTATGTTGAATATAATAATTAAAAAAATACAAGAGAATTCGTACTCTACGGATTTCTTTTGTACATTGTATAGATGATAAACAAACGAGTTATTTAATTAAGTTTTTTCTTAACTCTAATAGAAAGAAGTTATTACAATTCTCATCCGAGCTAACTTCCGGGAACCTAATTAATTCCGGAACTGTTCCGAGGGACCTGTTTGTTACGACACTGCGACCGTCACTTGTCTAGTTCTTGGAGAGAGTTTCAACCAAACTCTACCAACTCGTGCGACTGTGAGAAAGAGAGGGTATCAACAGGGGGAGGGGGAGAGGAACTTCCTGAGGTTAACAGACCTCTATCCTCTTGCCCATTCCTAAAACACACTCAATATTGGCTAATAAGTTACATCTCGTAGTGGAGGGTAGGGAGAATTTGGAGGTCCCCCCCTCCCCCCGCTCCATCCCCCGTTCACTTAGTTAACAGGGTTTCACTTTGGCTAGAGGCTAAATTCGCCGTATTTAGGGTTACTGATAGTCTTCTTCGAGAAGTAAAATATAAACCTTCCTCCACAGTTGGAGAATAATTTATGTACGTCAATGAGGGAAAGGTCAAACGTAGCCTCATTAATAGTTGTTGAAAGATTATTGGCAAAACCGAAACACCCCTTTTGTTGCTTTTTGCTGTTGTGTGTAGAGCTACAATGTCGAAGAAAGATTCTACCTCTAGTAATCTAATTGGAATAAATTTAAATAGGTTTATACTCTGATAGTAGACGAAGTTAATACATATTATCATACATGCACACTATATTGCATACACACACACATACATACATATATCTGCATACACACATACATACATACATACATATATACACAATATCCTACATACACACATATATCTGCATACACATATCCTACTACACACATATATCTGCATACACACATATCTACATACACGCATATATCTGCATACACACATATCTACATACACACTATATCTGCATATAACATATCATACATACACAATATCTACATACACACATATACATACATATATACATACATATATACATACATACATACATACATACATACATACACAAATATATATATAAACACATATATATATACATACACACACACACAGGAATATATACGTTCAGGAAACTGCATGGGTCAAACTTACCTTAAATTTATTAGCCTTAAAATTAAGTTCAATCGTTGCATTATTATTATTATTATTATTATTATTATTATTAGCACGCGTCTTACTACCGTTGGGTTATACGCAATCAATCGTTGCAATATTTTGTATGTATGTGGATATTAATACTTAAAAAATATATATACACCAACTTTTATGTAGGGTGAAAAAATAAATGTCCGTAGTTGAATTCACTAAATTGACGCATATCGGTGAAATTTGACTTCAATAATACCCTTGTTGATTTACGCTGAAGCATAGTACTAGGGGTTGGGCAATAGTGTTTCACGTTTTCAGAAACTTATTTTAGTTTCAAAGACACAGCGACACAAAAATATCCGACACCGGTGGCCACACATTTTAAGGCGGGAGTGTAGGAAACGTAAGGTAGTTTTTTTTCCAAAATAAATAAAATATTGTTCCAGTAAAAAAAAAATTTTACAGGAGCGTGTCGTGCAATGTTGCCAGGGTAAGCAGCATTAGTTTAAACTGTACCTGCGAATTGTTCACACACCTCAGTAGAACACTCATTGTTCAGGTATCGAGGGGAATAAATTAACGTGTGAGGTATGGAGAGCAGAGCATTTAACGTATGATTGGTCAAATAGGGCCCAAGTGAGAGATAACGTATTACAGGTACAGTTTTAACCATGTCTGCTTCCCTTGCAATACTACACAACACGCCACTGGAGTTTGATTATTCACACGGTGATGTCAACAGTTGTTTAATATCTGTTATAAGCATAGCGGCATTAAATGACATACTTTTCATATATAGAGAAAAAGTTGTCATTAGATTTTAGACATCTTGACAGTATTTCAAGAACTTTTGATATAATTATGTGAAGAAAATTAAACTTTATGTTTTTACTAGAGGAATGCCAGGTCTCACGTGGTTCGGATCCACGTTAAACTGTAGGTCCTCCATTTCATCTCACAATCACCCTACCATTGCACATTAGCGTAAGTGCGTATAACCCGAAGGTAGTAAGACGCGGTGCTAATAATAATTTTTACTAGAGTAATATTTGCTCTATTATAGCAAAAAAAAGTTTTGCTATAAAAATTGCAAAATACTGCCCTTAACTTGAGTTCCCTGCATCCCCACCTTAATGACTTAACACTTTTTTACTCACCTAACATTTTTAAGACCCGTTTCGGTAGTTGCGTAGTCTAGCGCTTCTCTCTCGCACTAAACTGGATTGCCGTGGTCAGGGTGATCGCAGTTCGAATCCAGGTAGGTTGTACTGAGGGTGTTTTTTTTTACATCGATGCAGTTGCTTGTTCATTTACTCTTAAATTATACCTTTCTCATCCCTATATCCTTATCATAATTAATGTTTGTACAACTAAAACGATAACTAAGGTGTGATGGGAGAAAAAAAGGTGTTAAGAAGTAATGTATCCGAATTTTGCTGGAGAACGAACCGGGGAATCCCAATCATGGATTAAATGCGAGGAAACCACCAACAGAGCAACCAATCGGGATTTGAACTATGACCACCAAGTCATAGGTAAATCAGACAAAATGAGATTGGTGCCTTTGGCCACGCGCCAATCGGCGAGGATCAGTTCTAAGTACAAAATAAAGAATTTTTTTTAAAAGTATTTAGTGACAGAAAGGATACACATGTTGCTATGTCAGTAAAGTTATCAATAAAGATTTATTAAGGAACATTGTAATATTAAATGACTGTATGCTTAATTAAGGTCAGTTGTGTAGTATTTAACATGTCTTACATTGACCAATCTAACCCGCTAGTTTCGTGTTGAGCTAGACCACCGAGGACGGGGAGATAGAGATTCGAATCTCGGTCTGGTGAACTGGGGGTGATTTTTCCTAAATGGTTTTCCACTCTTCCTTCAAGCAAATTCAGGTTCACTTTCTATTTATTAAACCTTCCCTATTCCTACACCATTATCGTAATTAGTACTTAAGCGTATAGCCTGAATGGGTAGTAAGACGCGGTGCTAAATAAATTTATCTGGTAGTTTGTTTGCAGCATAACCTACCTTAATTAATTAATTTATTTATTTTTCAACACCGCGTCTTACTACCTGTTCATAGATTAAGATGTACTAAAGTCTGTTCAGCGTAGGAATTGTTTTCTGAAAGGCCTTTTCCCCTACCAGAAATCTATTATATAGTAGGATATTGGTAGGAATAAGGACCTTTCAGAGAGTAATTCCTACCGTGAATGGAGTATAACTACGCTGATTAGCTAGGATGATGAAGGTCACATTTAGAATAAGTTTATCCGTATTTTCTTGGAGGGAGAATGGAAAACCACCCTAAACCGGGATTCAAAGCCCGATCTCCTCGTCATCGGGAGTCTAGGGTATAGCTGAAGTGACGCCTTAGACCATGTGGCCACCAAAGCGGGTTAACCTTAATTAATCATACCTTTCTTTAAAATCAATAAATGCATTGAAGAGCATTGAACTAATTTGTTTAGAGATAATGGTTAAAGTGCAAGCAGTTGAAGCAGCTTAATTGATGAACGAGATCGAGTGTGCTAACTTCCACGGATCTTTTGTGTCCGGCTACTCGAAACGAGAGCTGAATTCAATTCTCCCTCACAAATTGAGGGCAGCACTGGTTTTACTAGCTGTACATTCGACCCCTTTGGAAAAAAAAAAAGCAGCAAAATCCACCCCCCCCCCCCCCCTCACTTGGAGCGAGACCGTCAATAGAGGACGATATATTACATCGGCTGCCAGAACCTTTCACCCTTGAGCTCACTACTTTACGGCAAACTTCCGCGAGAGTTCGCGTAGATATGGCCTCAGGGTGTGGGAAAGTGCGGTTCTCTATAAATATTTATAAAATCACACACGGTACTTGCGTGCGAATCATAATGATTAAAAAAAAAAGTCTTCTACACTGTATATCAGCCAGTTACGCGTCTGCTTAATGAAGTTTGTGTCCTCCCGGTTCGATTCCTGGCATACCTGACAAATGTTTCAGTGTTGAAATCTAGTCTTAGGCCTACTCTTTTAATGATGGAGAATTATCGAACAAAGGACTATGTGTTGTGTTTGTTCTAGATTTAAGCCAACTTGTAAGTTGAGTGGTGGTATTATCAGTATGTTCATAAAACGCACGTTGAATACCCCAAACTAATCAATAAGTTGACTCGCTTCTGTGGCCACGTAGTCTAACGCGCTACTCTCTCAGTAGACTAGACTGCCGATGACGGGGAGATCTGAGTTAGAATTCCGGTCGGGTGTTATGAGGATGGTTTTCCCTTTCTCTCCACACAAATGTGGGTACACTTAATCTAAATTCAACCTTCCTCACCCCTGGCAAATTGGCGTAACTACAGTAGCCCCATGGCTTCTTTGGTGCTGACTGACAGTTCACAGCTGACTTCTGACAGACAACAGTTAGGTATATACCTAAATTTTTACTGTCGGAAGTGACAGCTGCTAAACACATGTTTTTTGCATATTATATGGTTTGGCGTATGGATACATAATTTGGTCTGGTAGCTTTTCAAAGCCGTCAGCTGTGAGCTGTGAGCTATCAGCCAGCACCAAAGAAGCCATGGGGCTACTTTAGTTCATATGCGTACAAGTAGTACGTAGTAACAATAGTAGTAAAATAGTTTCGGCTAAAGTCAGAGGTGAGGACGGACAGACAGAAGGAAAGACGGCATTACGAAAACCACTTATTTTGTTTGTCATTTCTCAAAATTTTTTTAGTTCGGTTTTATTGACGATCATTAAACGATCTCTCCGAGGTGTCAAGATAAAGTAAAAGTGGTTTTAGTAATGCCGTCTGTCTGTCCCTCAGGCTAGAGCTGAAAATATTCTACCTAAGACTTGGGCTAAAACTTGGTATCTGGGATTTTCCTAACGTTCCCCAGAGTGTTTTTGGAATTAGATAGCCAACCCTAAATTTAAGGATAGTTTACTGAATGAGAAAAAGAAAAAAAATAGATTTTCTCGAAATTTACTCTAATGATTTTGATTACATTTTATATCTATGGAAAATCTCATTTTCTAATGAAAATGACTTTCAGGGTACTTTATAGGGGAAATTTTCCAATTTTCATCATTTCTCCTTAACTATTTGAGATACGAAATAAAGTATCACTGTAAAGTTGTAATATTAAAAATAAAAATCTTTTGTTTGAATAATATTTTTTTAAACCAATAATTTCTGAGTTATAAGCATATATATACTTTTTAATTCTGGTCTTTGAAAATGAATTTGTTTCTTATGCTCTTAGGTGGACAAAGATGTTTATCTTTTTTTTTTTTTTTTTTTTTTTTGTAAAATTGTTCCTTCCTAGTTCCTAATGCCATAGAGTAAGTAACAGTGTATAATATTTCATTTATAATATTTTGCGTAGTGTTTCTACAGTAATGTTTAGAACTATTATTTCGTTTTACAAATACTACGAGTTTAATATAAATGTATATTTTAGGATAAAAGCGAGAGAAAGTCTGTGCGGTGCACCGTGACGTTTATTTTACTAAAACACCGGGTGACCTGGTGGTCTAGGGGTAAGGTGTCTGACTTCTGTGCTGGAGGTCCGGGGTTCAATCCTCGGTCCCGGCACAGATTTATCTGATTGCCAAACCCTTCCTTCATCTCTGACAAGACGTGTATTAATCACAACTTGTGAATGTGAGGAATGCCAGGCCTCCACCGTGGTTCGGATCCCACGTTAAACTGTAGGTCCTCCATTTCATCTCACAATCACCCTACCATTACACATTAGCTTAAGTGCGTATAACCCTAGTGGGTAGTAAGACTCAGTGCTAATATAATATAATAATAATAATAATAATAATAATAATAATAATAATAATAATAATAAAACCCGAATAAATGGTCTGCGATCTGCGATGGACCGACTTTGCCTTAAAATATGAGTGAAGAATGAATCTAGGCACGGGATTACTCCTGGGTAGCTCTGTGGTTAAGAGCATTGCCGGACTAAGTCAAAGGTCCCGATTTCGATTCCCATGTCTAAATGTAATTTTTAAATTCAAAGAAAAAAGATATTCTCGATAGAGTTTATGTAGTTTTGAAAAAAATTTGAATAAACCTAAAAAAAAAAGGATTAATAAAATATTTTTATTTAAATTTGAAGTCTATGAGATTTACAATAAAAAAAATGTAAAATATTTTCCAGGTACTCGCGCATTTTTTTAGAATTCTATAAACATCTTTGTTTAGTCAAGATGATAGAGTATTTATTTTCAGATCTACATCAGCATCCTGGTCTAAATTGCTATTGTTAAAATCCAGTTTGTTTCACCCCTGGACAAGATAAATAACTCGTGGCAAAGCGGGGAGGGTGAGTGGGGTGGGAAGTGTTTTTAAGACCGAAGACTTGGGGTGGAAGAGGTAGCAAAAGGGGTGGCACCCATACCCGCCTCCAGCCGATAAGATTCTGACTAATAAAACACATGGTCTTGCGGCCCACACTTTATCTCCTCCACCCATGGACTTTTTTTTTTAAACTCTTCTTTTTTTCTTCTAACATTTCGCTACTTTTTTTTTTATTTATTTGATCGAAGATTCCCCCCCCTCCCACCAATTGGAACTCGTTCTTACTTTGGCTCGATGCTTTCCACTTTGCCTCGTAGCATCCTCGCCGATAATTTGTTTCCGTTTTCTCTTTTTTCCTCTGCTGGTTTTATTCTGCGAAACAATTCCAACCACAACATTCAACTGTAGATAAGTGAATTGCTACATTATTGCTCGAATCAAATGACTTGTAGGACATTAATCTTTGGGAAGAGGGGGATAAATAATCATTTCGAAATACAATATTCAGTCTGACTTTTTTTTTAATTGAAGTCGATTCGTTATAGCTACAAATCTTTTAATTGCTATAAGTTTTAATCTTTACAACATTACTATTTTGGTTTTAATTAAATTTTGGAGGTTTTTTTTGAAAAGGGAACAAGCCTTTTTTCCTCTTTGGAACGAAGGAAATTAACATGCGCCGTTTGAATAGAGCTTGATTGAATTCAAACTAAGCCAGATAACGTCTCAATGGATCGGATTTATTATTAGATGTCGATTTAATTATCTAAGATGATATGAATACACTTTTATTGAATTCTACGGGTCTTACTGTCATTTAGGATTATTCCTAGAAAATTAATATAGGTGAATGGTAAAAAAAACACTTATTGACCGAGCGTAGCAATGGTTTTGTTTTAACTAGACC
Source organism: Timema podura (assembly GCA_033556935.1). Lineage (NCBI taxonomy): Eukaryota > Metazoa > Arthropoda > Insecta > Phasmatodea > Timematidae > Timema > Timema podura. The sequence goes on from JAVRXN010000012.1 coordinate 46,950,312, forward strand.
ATTTGGCATTTACTCTGTCCGAATATCCCGACGTGGGTCACGTGATAGCTGTCAAAGGAGTGGACTAATTTTAGTTACATTTTTCAAGGATATTCTATGAATCAAGGCAATTTTAGAAAAAACCTCAGTACATCCAACCGGGATTCGAACCTCGATCTCCCTGTTATCGGCAGTCTAGTCTAACATGATAGTGACGACTTGGACCATGTGACCACCAAAGCAGTTAACATTATAGTGTTTTTTTATATTTATATTAGTCCAATTTTCATAAGAAGAGCCTTTCTTATCTGAAAATTAGAAAAGCTACAAGATCTATTTTTATTTATCCATACGTTAAGGGGCGTTCAAGTATTACATAAGAATATTTTTGGCAATTTGTAGCCCATCCCTTCTCCTTGTAAGCAAAATAAACAAATGCCTGACCCACCCACTTATGTAGGATTGTTCGACTTTTTTAATTTGATCACAAAATAACCATTCTTTTTTTAATACAATTTTGCTTATAGCCTGCACAGGTAATAAGACTCAATGATTTAAAAAAATTATGCAATTTAAAAATTGCTGATAATTATTAACCATAGAGATATAAATTAATATTGCGAAATAATTAACAATTAACACTGGTTTATAATGAATTTAAAATTTATTGAATTGGTAAAAATTAAAACAGGTTATAACATTATAAAGATTTAAAATCTTAGCTTACTTTTAAATGAAGTTATAAAAAAGTATTATTAGTGAATACATTATATTATATTTATAAAAAAAACCACCCTAGACTTCATTTGATCCTTGAATCCACGTCTCAACACTTTCAATTATTATGTTTCTATTTGGTAGGGGATGGGGGAGGGGTTTAGTCACTCAAGCTTTGGCTTACTTCTATAAGCTTCTCCACTTCTTTCTCGTTTAGCCATTTCAGCATCTTCTTTGCTGCCCGAAGTCTAAGCGGTTTGCGATGCGCCCTCCTTCAATTTTGCTCATCTTTCTCTGTCTTACCTAAGCATTGTTCTGTCCCCCCACCCCCTTGTCAGAAAAATAAGCAAAGCTCGAACCCCCTACCCCCGAAGTTGCTTTATGTAATTACATGCTATCTACAGCTATCACTTTCAAAACGCTTATCAAAATGTACATTGCAATTTTTTAAACTGTTAATCTCTTGATGTATTTAAAGCGGCAGTATATATATTCATGGCAAACTGAAGATTATACCTATATTAGTGCATCTTGGTAGTATTTAATATGTACTGTAAAGGGCTTTTAAAGCTAATAGGCTACTGCTCAATTGTGAATGCATTATATTATGTAATAAATTGTACAAACATCATACCAAGTATCGTTCTTTTAGTTCTGTAGATTTATAAGCTATGTGTAATGTTATTTAAATTGTTGAATACATAAAACGGAAATAGCTTTACAAACAACTGTGAATACACCTTGTAGGGAGATTTCAAGGATAAGAATATTTGTCAAATAAAACGTTATAGCTGTTATTTATCAAACTCAGCCGACTTGTCGGAACATATGGGTTGTACACAATCGGAGAAGGAAACCCAAGTTTTCTCAATAAATCAATATAATTGCAAGAATATCAAATAAAATATCTAACAGTAAGACTGGTATAGGCATGTAATTAGGATCGTGTGGATGCCAAAGAGAATGATGGGAGATTAAGTATGTAGGACAAAGACCACAAGGGAGGCTAAGATGGGAGGATCATATAACAGAAAGTGTGCAAGTGAGAGGAAAAGAATGGAAGCAATTAAAGGAGGAAGATGGAGGCATTATAGTAAACTGACTCCATCCCCAGACTGGAAACACTTGATGATGATTAGGACGAGGAGGAGAAATACTTTGATGGAAAATATATTAAAAGATTGTGTTGAACTTTGATAACGTTCCAATTTATTATTAGTATTATTTCATAGGTACTTACCCTAGCTATCATAAGGGACAGCTATAGAACTACATGACTTGAAGTAAGATTATAATATGTATATGAAAGTAGTTTTAAGTACCTTTTGAAGTTATCAGATTGAGAAGGTACATTTTGTCATGAATCTCAAGAGTGAGGACAGTGGCGTAATCACAGAACAGGTGCTAGAAGCGCGCGCTTGGGGCTAAGTATCGCAGGGCCTCAAAAAATTAAAACAATTTTTTTTTTTTTTCTTAGACCTTTTATTAATTGATAAAAAATTATATGAACATAGTAATTTAATATTGTTTACCTGGGTGGGCGAAAAGTACAAAATAGTTACAAACAAACCATACAAACAGCCATTGCTCAAATAGAAATAGCTCTGTACTAATTAAGGGCGGAAATTACGCAGTACTTGCAAAAAAAAAAAAAAAGCTAAGTCACGTGTGTTTTACATTATTCCGTGTCTTGAAAAATTTAAAAGATATTAAAATTAAATATGTGAATTATTGTTTTATTAAATATTTAGAAGAAAAAAATAAAAGTAATACTAATAATACTAAAAGAATGCACAGATTTATTTTATTTTAAGACTATAAGATTATGTTATTTTTATATGTATGTGTTTTTGTTTATTTATAAAATAATAAAGTATTTTTCAATTAGCACATTTTAGTTTAAAACTCTTTAAATATATATATTAATTAGAGGGAGGAGGCATCATAATCATGTTGCGCTTGGGGGGGGCTTCCAACTGATTAATCCGCCACTGAATAACCCGACAGTTAATTTGTTTCCTTTCCCGGAGGGGGAGGGGGTGATCTGTACTGAACCCACAGAGTCGCCGGCCTAACCGACAGTTCCTTCTTCACAGTTTGCATTCGGCAGGCTCTCTCATGGCTGCAAATTCAAACAAGGGGGGAAAAGGGGCATGAATTAATATCCGGTGAGACAAATGGCATAAGGTCGAGTTAAAACAAGACCTTGCTCCACCCGGTCAATAAACAGTTTGTTGAGACGGAGAGAAGCGTGATAAAAATGTACTCAACTGTACTTCAAGCATTTCATCTACTTTGAAAATGAATTTCAAAACACATGGTGAAATAAAGCGTTACGTCGTGAATGGGGCCCCACTTGAACTAGAGCTTCGAACGTTTTGAACGGGCGTGTTCACGCTTGTGTCGGTGTGCGTTGGTCCTAACCCCTTCCCTCTCCCCCATTAGCACACGCATGAATACACACACACACAACACACACACACACATAATACAAGCATTCGTGCATTGTGCCGCCACTTCGATACAACTCCATTCATAGAGGTAGGAAGATAAGTTTAGAAAATACAAACATATTTAAGTGCTTACGTAATCCTTGCCTGTTTTATTGTAAGATCTAGCTCATAATTATTTAATGTAAACATTTGGTATATTTAATCACTTTAATATCGGTAAGACCCGCCTCGGTGGCGTAGTTAGCTAACGCGCCAGTCGTGTTGAACTAGACCACCGAGGACGGGGAGATCGAGGTTCGAATCTCGGTCGGGTGAACTGGGGGTGGTTTTCCCTAAATGGTTTTCCACTATCCCTCCACGCAAATGCGGGTTCAGTTCCTTTAAATTCAACCTTCCTAATTCCTAATCCATTAGTGTAATTAGTACTTAAGCGTATAACCCGAACGGGTAATAAGACGCGGTGCATTATTATTATTATTATTATATTATTATTATTATTAATATCGGTAAGCATAATATTTGCCGACAAAAAAAAACACTGTGTACCGAATGTGTTCATCGCTTGGTTAGCCTTAGTTTAACTCTATCAGAAGTTCTTGTTTTACTCTTGTTTTGTTGTTTTTTAATTTATTTGAAGTATTTAAGTGAATTTCTTGAACCTACTGATTATATTAGCACACGATAATTTCTATGAGCGAGAGCGAAAGGGCCTAACAATTTTGCTAGGAAAGGTATTTTCAAATACCTTCCCGTACTCTTCTACAAGCCACGATCGACATGGGACCGATGGCTTTACTTCCCCTCCGAAGGAAGTTGTGTTCTACGGATGTTTAAAAAAATCCATCGAACCCGGATGGTTTTGAACCTACAAATACCGGTTCCTGAGGCTAAAACTTTAACCCAAGACCACCGAGGTTGATTTTACTCTTGTAAACACTTTTTTTTTAGTAGCAACGCGTCCTACTACCCGTTCGGTTATATGGTTATGTACTAATTACACTAATGGTTTTAGGAATTAGGGATCTAATGTTTATAGTAAATGTACCCGAATTTTCGTGGAGGGAGGGTGGAAAATGACTTTGGAAAACCAACCTTAGTATACCCGACCTAGATTCGAACTCCGATCAGCCAGTAATTGGCAGACTAGTCTACTTCTAGGGTGACACATCAATCTATTTGGCCACCATAGTGAGTCTATGATGTTTTCTACTTTAGTTGTAGTTTAGTTGTTATGATGAAGTTTAAACTACCGCTAGTCGATATTGGCACAGTAGGATACTTAAATGTGTGAGACATTTTTGTAATAATATTTGGCTTTACCTGCTCCGGTGGCCGTATGGTCTAAGACGCCACTCTCGCAGTAGACTAGACTGTCAATAACGGGGAGATCAAGGTTCGAATCTCGGTCAGAGGGTAATTTTTCCAAAATGTGTTTTCACTCTCCTTCCAAGCAAATGCAGGTACACTTCCTTTAATTAAATCCTTCCTCATCCCTAAAAACCATTAACATAATTAGTACATAAACGTACAACCTGAATGGGTAGTAAGACGCGTTGCTATAAGAAAGATATTCGGCTGTCATGTCACATCGCTCAATTCATCAACGTAATGACAACATTTCCTATTACATTACCCCCCCTTCACTCTTTCTTCTTGTTTCGACGTGAATGGTTGGCCGCCCTTTTGAGCGCGCCAATCAAGTAGGAGTGACTGACCGGCCGATGACGTGGGAGTTGGTATTTAATCGGATGTTTTCCATGGCAGAATGCGCCACTTAACCTAAATGACTGTAATAACAGTACACGGTTCAATAGCTGTTTAGTTGGGTAATTTCCATTAGTGACTACTTGAACTATTTTATATCGAGAAACACCTTCAAAAGTTGTAAGAAAGCAACGCTGTATAATTAAGTATTCATGAAAGGCGAAGCTTAGGAAATGACAAAATTAGACGTATCAAAATCATAATAGAATAGATAGAAAAATGACACCTGGAAACGAGGATTGAAGCCGGGACCTTTGGCTTAGAGTGCCAATGCTCTACCACAAAGTTATCCAGGGATCTTCCCGTGATCAGGGTCATTTTTCACTCATATTTTTTAAGGCAGAGTCTGTGATGGTCTTGTGTTTACCATGGGCTACTAAAAGCTATCATTGATATCACAGTCGTCGGTGACTCAATTATGACTAACATTGATACCAATACTGTTATTTTATAGGTACCGGTATTGATAATACGTTATCTATCAAAAGTGACAGCTATATACAACATGACCCGACGAACATACGTGAAAGTAGATCTAGTAGCTTTTCTAGCTGCCAGATAAGACTCTTCCTATGAAAATTAGACTGTACAAATTGGCTATACACATATTCACATATTATAGGTTGGTATTAATAAATCGCATGATAGCATTGATGTATACATCTATTGGTATTTGAATAGCACATGCTAACCCACCTCTATACTCCTTGTAAACTTTTGGTATAATGTGATTATAATTTATTTACACCCGATACCAGGCTTCTTTCTGGTATCGAAACAATTGATAGATATTATAGTTTCTAAACACAGCTATGGTAGACGGTTTAAGATAGGGTAGAGTGATTCGTAGCTCTTTAAACTCTTGATATTTGACTTGTCGGCTTAGGTAGGTAGCCCAATGCAGCTCGAACAAGGCGTTGTATCGTAGTGTGTGTGTTTTTTTTTTAATTCTATTTTTGAGGGCGGATTTATTTTACATGACGCCCTGGGCTGAAGAAACCTTCCGCTTACTTGAGAGGAGTGAAAATTCGAATTTTTGTTGGAAATGAAAGAAAATTTATATTCATATCTTCGGTTTAGGGGAAAAAAAAGTTGATAAAATTGGGCGATAGGATGGCAGGATAATCAATAAGCCGGAGGTAACAAGCGGCAGATCATAATTCGATTGTCAATTTTTTAAGTATTTACTAGAGTTAGATTAAGGATATATCTCTGTTAGTCACTATAATTGTGTAGACGACAAACGTCTTGTTGTTGCACGCTTCGGTGGGCCTGTGGTCTAACGCGCTACTTTCTTGTTGGACTATACTGCCGATTACGGGAAGATCGAGGTTCGAACCTCAGTCAGGTGTTTTGAGGGTGGGTTTTTTAAATGGTTTTTCACTCTCTCTCAACGCAAATGCGGGTACACTTCCTATAATATAAATTAGTTGATTACTAAAACCATTAGTGTAATCAACACATAAGCGTATAATCCGAACGGGTAGTAAGACTCAGTGCTAAAAAAACTTCTGGGTCTTTCTTTTTTTTCGCGCCTGCAATTTGCGGTTTGCCGCCCACTAAGCCCATAAGTAAATCTGCCCCTGTCTATTATATACAAAAAAAAAAATGAAGTTGAGAACAGAGGTACAATTTCATCGCATTTAAAAAAATACAATAAAATTGATAAATAATAGAAGATTAAAAAAAAATTAATAATACAATTTTTTTTGTAAGCATTGCATCTTACTACCCGTTCGGACTATACGCATATGGTGTATTAATCACAACTTGTGAATGTGTGGCATGCCAGGCCTCCACCGTGGTTCGGATTCCACGTTAAACTGTAGGTCCTCCATTTCATCTCACAATCACCCTACCACTGCACATTAGCTTAAGTGCGTATAACCCGAACGGGTAGTAAGACGCGGTGCTAATAATAATAATATACGCATATGTATTAATTAAACTAATGTGTTAGGAATTAGGATGGTTGAATTTAGAGTAATTGTACCCACATTTTCATGGAAAGAGAGAGAGAGAGAGTTAAAAACCACCCTCAGTATACCCAACCGGTATCGAACTATCTCCCCGTCATCGGCATTCTAGTCTATTGCGAGAGTGGCGCGTTAAACAAAGCAGCCACCGAAGTAGGTAATTTCTCTGCAGTAAATCGTACTTTGAGTATGGCTAATGTTTTTTGGTTCAAGAATAGTCCCATGTCAAATTTACCGGTAAAATGGTGGTGATATCGACTCTCAAAATCACCAGCGGTATTATGTACGCAATTAAGGTTAAGAGAACCTTCCATTAAATATGTAGAAGCCCAACAAGATCTAGAAAGTGAATAGTTTATGGAAATTTTACTAGAGACTAATAAGGAAATAGGTTTAAAAGTGAACGCTAAAAAGAATGTAGTATACAATCACACAGAGAACCCAAATTGAGGAGAACATACTGTCTCGACAAGGTTAGTGAGCTTAAACCCACCTCGGGGGCGTAGTTGGCTAACTCACTCGATTCATGTTTAGCTATACTGCCGAGGACGGGGAGATCGAGGTTCGAATCTCAGTCGGATGAACTAGGGATGGTTCTCCCTAAATGGTTTTCCACTTTCCTTCTACGCAAATGCGGGCTACTTTCCTCTAAAATTCAACCTGAACAACTCCCAATGCATTAGCGTACTTAATCATATAACCCAAACGGGTAGCTAAATAAAAATGAGTTTAAATATTTAGAGACAACTTTACAAGTAATAACGGTATTAGGAGTGGAAATTAGGAAAAGAATATAGTCGTGAAAAGCATGGCTATTACTAGGTCAGTAAGTTGTTGACATCTTGACTGCTGTCAAGAAATGTAAAACTCAGAATATACCAAACAATAACTTTACCGATTTTTATGTAAGTTTGTGAAACGTGGTGTCTTACCTTACAGGACAAAAACAGATTTTGGGTGTTCGAAAACAAGGTACTTATGAAGATATTGAGTACAAAAAGAGGTGAGGCTACTTGGAAGGGGAGGTGGTTCCATAATGATGAGATGCATACCCTGTAATCATCACGAGACATTGTTAGGATAATCAAGTCTGGTAGATTACGGTGGGAAAGACGTACAACGCGATTGGGCGAGTCTATAGCCTTGTTCAGTTTATCGACTGGCAAACACGATGTGAAAGACGTAGGACCTAACCGAGATTGGGCGAGTCTATAGCCTTGTTCAGTTTATCGACTGGCAAACACAGTGTGAAAGACGTAGGGCCTACAACGCGAATGGGCGAGTCTCTAGCCTTGTTTAGTTTATCGACTGGCAAACACGATGTGAAAAGACCATTGGGAAGTCCTAGACGCAAATGTGACGATACCATTATAACGGACCGGAAAGATGTATGGTGTAATGAGGTGGAATGGATAGAACTAGCTCAAGATAGGGATAGGCGGCATACTTTTGTAGGTGCGGCATTGAAACTTCGAGCTCTCGACGCCATAGAGCAAGTAAGTAGGCCTGAGTCTAGCTTGCTCATAAAATATGTTTATGTTCTCGTGCTTTATTTTGATAAGTATTTGAATTGATCTAACTAGAAAATTAACCTATATGCAATATGGTAGTAATTTTTTACTCAATTAAATTTCCAGAAATATTTAATCAGTAAGAAGCTCCCAAAGTTTAAGACAACTAGATTATCCGTTAAACCAAGTGGAACCAATCGGAACAAAAAAAGGAAAGGACTGTTTATATGGTGGGATGTTATATAACTTAAAATCCCCCAGGTTTACTACCCGTCTAGCGAAGCACGGGGCATACCGGAAGCTGTTAAAAGTATTGAAAAAACGCGGTGGCGTTCCCCATTGAGTCATAACTCATACTCAACCTGCACCCTTCGCTTCTCCAACAAGATTTTACGAGGCGTGCATTTTTACCGTCACAAATTTTTATGGCACTAAGCAAGAAGAGCTTTTTTTGTTTTTAATTACATAGGTAAATCTCTTTGCTATGTCTGATTTTAAAATAAATCTTTGTTGCAGTTTACCTTGATGTTATGAAATTCTTTTTGATTGGAAAAGTAGACTTTTTTTTTTAAATCGAGTTGTGCCACCTTTGTGAAATGAAGTTTCTAGATCTAATTAATGATTTACAAGCAAAATGGTTAAACTGGTGGTCTAGGGGTAAGGTGTCAGACTTCTGTGCTGATGGTCCGGGGTTCAATACTCGGTCCCGGCACAGATTTATCTGATTGCCCAAACCCTTCCTTCACCTCTGACGAGACGTGTATTAATCACAACTTGTGAACGTGTGGAATACCAGACCTCCACCGTGTTTCGGATTCCACGTTAAACTGTAGGTCCTCCATTTCATCTCGCAATCACCCTACCATTACACATTAGCGTGAGTGCGTTCAACCCGAACGGGTAGTAAGACGTGGTGCTAATAATAATAATAATAGTAATACAACCTAATGTATAATATTTTTGTGGTCTTAGTCCTTAAATATTCAAGGAATGTCTTATTAACTTGTCTAACTTATTGAGTACGGTGCTTACTAATATGGTAATGTCTCGCCTATCACTGTCCAGAGTAGATCGAATTTACTTTGTTATTTTGATCAACTCAGGTAAACTATAAACAATTATTTATGTTTGTTTACGAGACTTATACGAGTAGGCTGCAGAGACTTTCTCCAACCTAAACCTCTAGCAAGAAACGTATTATAACAAGATTTAATCCCAGGTTTTAAACTACAAGTTGAAAATTTAGTTGACCGAAAGTGCCCTCCTCTCTAACACCATAGATTTGAACACACTCCCATTTTCTAATTTAGTATGAAAGACCCGCCCCGGTGGTGGCCGCATGGTCTAAGGCGTCACTATAAGAGTAGATTATACATAATGATGGAGAGATTGATGTTCGAATCTTGGTTGGGTGTACTGAGGGTGGTTTATCCAAAATGGCTTTTCACTCTCATTCCACGCGAATACAGTTACACTTCCTCTTAATATAATCATCCTAATCCCTAAAACCCTTAGCGTAATTGGTACATAAGTGTATAGCCCAAACGGGTAGTAATACGCGGTGCTAAAAAAAACTGAACGCCTTTTTAAAAATAATATTTGAGTTATGTATTCAACATTCCGTATATCACTGAATTAGATTAATTAAATTTCTGCCTATAGTGATGGCCTTGACGTCCAAGCCGTTAATAATATTTTAACTACACCTGGTCGTCTTTGACGGGGGATGTTAGGGTTCTAATCCTGTCTAGATGCAAGGATAATTTACAGATTAATTTACCCATCCTCTTCCATTTTTGTTGCTGAAGTTTGTCTTCTAAACTTCCCTAATTAAGGTAATAATGCAGGAAACTCTAGTTAAGGTAAGTGTTTTTGTAGTTTTACAGCAAAACTTTTTTTAGCCAAAATAATTAAACTATTGTTTCAGTAGAAACAAGAGTTTAGCTTTCTTTACATGGTGAGCTTAACAGTTCTGATACTTTTAAATGTAAGAGAAAAACTGGTCATTAAATTCCAGGAGAATCTTGATAGATATACAATAACTGTTGATATCACCACCTGAAGAAAATTAAACTCTCGGTTTCTTCTGAAGCAATATTTTATTTATTTTAACCCAAAAAAAATGTTTGCTATAAAAACTGCGAAAATACTGCCTTTAACTTGATGTTCCCTACATCCCCACCTTGAAGTTCATGTTCGTGACTTTTTTTTTTTATGTTTCATAAGTGACAGCCAAAAATTTCCGGATGTTTTATCATGCAAACACTTTTAGCTTTATCCGCGAGGAGGCAACCAAAATATTCTGTACCGACCCTATCGATCTCTCCATCAGATCTGTTGCCCCCCCCCCCCCCCCCCCCGACCCAATGTTCTCGCTTGACGTCACCCTGTTTGTCCTGAACAACCCCTTAATCAACCCCAACTGTTAGTGATGTCTAGTCTGGGGAAAAGCAAACAATGAGACCTCTTTAAACCTCTGGGACAAGTTGACTGAGATAACAGACTACAAGATATTCGTGGTAGTAACTGCGAGGATTATCCGGTGATTACAGCTGTACGACAACCGTTTAGCATTAGCTGGAGTAGCAAACACCCCACGTGTGGACCTCTAATAGACTAAACTGTACCTCCGGTCATGCGCATAGGTATCTAGCTCTTAGTTCAGTGTTTTAAATTTAAATTATTTTACAGTCATTTGAGACAGTTTCAGGACCATCTCTGTGATCTAGTGGTAAAGAGTTCCTCGTCACGGATCGAGAGAATCCCGGGTTCGACCCCACCGGTGCTTCCAGATTTTTCTGTGAAGCACTTACTCTGTGAGTTAAACAAGCAAGAAAAATAAATTTGGTGATTCTTCGCCAGGGTTACGATTCAAGCTTTACAATATTTAGAGCATTTTGGAACCCAAAGTATAGTCTAATTACCATAGGAATAAACTTATCTAACAGTTTGAAAATTTACAAAATTTCTTTCATATATCTTTACGGCTGATAAGTGTTCTTCATTCAGCAGTCATGTTTTAGCAAATGTAGACATCTATGTTACAATATCATTGCGATATCAACAAGTTAATCATTTTGATATGCCTAGTAAAAGGTTTTACCTTTAGCAACCTGACTATAATATTTGGTCCTGGGTATTATGCGATGTGACTGGTGTTTATTGGTTCTGAGATTCAGGTAAAAATAGCTATAGGTGCAAGTATTGAATCCTTTGGCGATTGAGCCATAATTATCTACACTTGAGTTTTCTGACGAACGAGCTATAGATTTGGACTTTGATTCCTATAGTGGTTAAGCTATAGTTCTCTAAGCTCGGTCCTATGTCGATTGATCTATAGTTAACCTAATAAACGAGTTATATGACAATAGGGCTATGGTTCTTGACAATCGAGCCATAGTTATTGGCACAAAGTCACGTGGCGATCTATCTATAGTTATAGACACTGATCGATATGCTAATAGAACTATAGCTATCGAAATTGAGTCCACAGTGATCGAGATATAGTTCTTGACACCATGTTTTAATTATGGCGATCCAACTATGATTCTTATCTGGAACATTTTGGAAATCCGGGTATGGTTATTGATCTTGAGCTTAAAATTCTACGTTTAATCCAGATATTAAACTCCATGTCATCAGCCCGCCATCGAGATACACCGACCGAGTGGATGTCGCATGTTAGCAAAGATACTGCCAACATTTTCGGATAGAGGGCGTCATGTGGTCAGCACAACGAACCCTTACGGCCGTCCATCCAAGTTTTCTAGACAGGAGCAGCTACTTATTTGTTCTCACTAGGCTAAGTTGACCCCGTTCCAGACCCACTGCTTCGCAGAATAATCTGGAAGTTTTGTGGATCGAACCAGGGACCTATATCTGTAGCAAGGCTCTCTGACCACTAGACCACAGAGGTTGTCCCAGATATTTTTTTAAAAAAAGGACACAGTGGGAGGATGGCCTTGCACTCGGCGGAGTGAGTGAGAGAGAGAGAGAGCCCGAGGTAATGCGGTCTGGTCCAGTTTATCGGCTGGTTCTCAGATGATTGATTATGAAACGTGCGTCACGGAACGTTGCTCATGCTCATCTTCTGGAAGGCTGGTCAAAGCAACCTCCTCCCCTCATTTTCAACCCGGCCCTTCTGAGGGCCGTAGGGATGTTCTATGATGTCCACAATGTAGGGATAATGTTAGGGTTAGGGGGAGAAAACGTGTTGGTTAGCACATAAGACATAATTGAGGTATAGTGGAATGTTGAGGCTTTAATGGCTTTTGTATTCTACTAGAAGGGTATAAAATATTTAAAAAAAAACATTTTAAAAATGTTTTGGGGAACTCTTTGGATGTAAACAATTGAATAATCCTATTCTAGATTATGTTTGTTAAGAAAAACTTAAAATTTATTAATTAAATAACTAGCCGATTCCTAATTTAAATTAGTCAACAAATGTGTTTAATAAAATAAATATCAAACACAAGAAAATGAATTGCTAAAATGAATACACAATTAGTAGTGTGTGTGAGACAGTTAACAAAATAAAATATAAGTGGATACATACCTCTATAAAACTTAGAGCGAATTACGAATCACTCTAGATTCTCTTGATTTCGCTCTGAGTGGAAACAAAATTAATCAACCCGAACGGGATTCGAGCCAAAGTACCTCGGAGATCATGGTCTGAAGTACAAGGATTCAAGAATCAATCTTACACGCATCAGCGAGCATATAGACTAAACATAGGGCTCGTATGGTCTAGTTTGTCGGTAACGGGGAGGTTGAGGTTTAAATCCCGACCGGGCTGTGCTGAGGGTGATTTTTTTACCTTAAATGGTTTTTTTCCTCGTTCTCTAACCACACAAATGCAGGTGAATTTTCTCAAATTCTACGTTATTTATTTATCCCTGCTCCACTAGTTTAATTAATTGTGTGTAACTTAGAATAGCAGTAAGACGTGCTGTAAAAAAAAAGATTCAGACTATTTAAACGATTTTTTGTGTGAACAGGGGCTTACTACTCGTTCGGGCTATTCGCACAGCTACAATAATGAGGTAGGGTTGAATAGGGTTTAATTTTGATAAAAATCTCACCTCATTCATGTGAAAGAAGAGTTTATCTTAATATATATAATTCTTCTTATGTGTCACTGAACTCCTTCTAAACGGCTGGACCGATTTTGATGAACTTTTTTGTGTATGTTTGAGTGGGTCCGTGGATGGTTTAGATTCACAATTGGACCCGGTAGGTGGCAACGTTCAATTTTCGGGTTTCTAATGAATTTTTTTTTTGATCTTTTTTAGGGATTTTTTGGGGGGGTTGGCTGGACCGATTTTGATGAAATTTTTTGTGTGTGTTTGAGTGGGTCCGTGGATGTTTAGATTCACAATTGGACCCGGTAGGTGGCGCTGCAATCGGGTTCTATGATTTTTTTTGATTTTTTAGGGATTTTTGGGGGGTTTGGGGGATCAATAAAATAAAATTAACTGTACCCGGCATAAAAATTTGTAAGCAAGATTCGCAACTTTTTTCGAGACAGCTGATATTTGTGGAGTTGTGGGCAAAATTCCAAAAATGAATAGATGTTTTATTTTGTATGTTGTCTTGACAAACACTGAATTTGTAATATTTTTGTAACTCGCTAATTGAAGTTCATTGTGAATTTGTAATTGTGATGATCACATAGTATTTGTTTTATTATCGAAATCAACTATACCACCCAAACGAAAAGCCAAAATTCGTGCAGGACAACGTCTGTCGTGTCCGCTAGTAATCATATAATTACCTAAAGAAAAACCTATGGAGATTCATATTCCGATCTGCCTGTCTACGGCAATCCAGTCCAATGCGAACGCTTTAAACAGGATTGGAAAATCATGGCCCACGGTCCGTGGCCGCCACGCGAGACATTCCATTCGGCCTACTTATCTGCGACTCTTTTACTAACAGGCCTTAAAGCTGTTTCAAACAATATTAGGCCTATATTTTTTTATCACTTTAAATATTTTAATGTGACAATTTTTACTTACATAATATAATAAATACTGCTTAAGAGTATTTTGCTAGCCCACATAAACATCTGAGAAAATTTGCGTTCTTAAATATTTTAAATTCTACATTAATGATTTTAAATGCATATCATCAATTGGTTAGTTTATACCTGCATCCTTGGGTACGCGGATTAAACGTCCCCAGTTCACCCGACCGAGATTCGAACCTTTACCTTCCCGTCCTTGGCAGTCTGGCTCAACACACAACTAGCGCGTTAGCTAACTAAGCTACCGAGGCGGGTGATAATATATTCTTTAAATTGAAAAAAGGACACCTGGGCACGGGAACTTTTGGCTTTATACGACAATACTCTAACCACTAAGCTATCAAGGAATCGTTCCGTACTCGGGGTAATTCTTCACACTAATATTTTAAGACATTATTATTATTATTATTATTATTATTATTATTATTATTATTATTATTATTATTATTATATTATTATTATTATTATTATTATCGCGTCTTAGTACCCATTCGGGTTATACGCACTTACGCCAATATGTAATGGTAGGGTGATTGTGAGATGAAATGGAGGACCTACAGTTTAACGTGGAATCCGAACCACGGTGGAGGTTTGGCCTTCCACACATTCACAAGTTGTGATTAATACACGTCTGGTCAGAGGTGAAGGAAGGGCTTGGCAATCAGATAAATCCGTGCCGGGACCGAGGATTGAAACAATTTTTACTCTAAAAAGTCTTGTTTTATTTATATTAATCTAGAAATTTCTAGCTCGCGTCATATTGCCTTCTCTTATTTACCGTTGCTTTTATTACAACCTACTAAAGTGTATGTAAATTGTGTGTTACATTTACTTGTGTGAAACCTACCAAGGTAGATTTTATTTACCTTCCATACCCTTCGACTATTACGTCCGAAGATAAATGTAATTTGAGCTGATGCCAGAAGCTATGAATATGTTTACACAGAACGTACAACCAGCCTATGAGTTTTAAAAGTATTGTATTATATAACCATTATTTTTTTACTCGTAAAAAGGTCTACACGTTGAAATATTTTCAGTGAAATTTCTACGAGCCTCCTTGTAACATATGTGGGCTCTACTAGCCACATATATTTAAACCTTGATTTATAATGGAGTAAATATCCAATCTATTATAGTTGTTTAATTTTGTTTAGCACCACGTCTTACTAGCCGTTTGAGCTATATACTTAAATATTTTTCACGATAATAAACCCTATGCATGACTTATTTGGTGCTGACTGACAGTTCACAGCTGACAGCTGACGGCTTTAAAACATTACCAGACCAAATTATTAATCCCTACGTTGAACCATATGATCTACAAAAAACATGTGTTTAACAGCTGTAACTTCTGACAGTCAAAATTTAGGTAAATACCTAAATGTTGAGTGTCAGAAGTCAGCTGTGAGCTGTCAGTCAGCACCAAATAAGTCGTGGAGCTACTGTAGATTAGTAACTGAACAGGTTTAATTTAGAAGAAGTGAACACGCATTTGCGTGGAGGGAGATTGGAAAACCGTTTAGAAAAAAATACACCCCAGATTACCCGACCAAGATTCGAACCTCAAACTCCCCGTTATCGGCAGTCTAGTCTACTGCAAGAGTAGCACGTTAGACCACTCGGCCACAGAAGTGGGTAGTATCGTATCATTATTTAAATATGGCTATAACTGTAATTAATAAATATAATAGCTTGGCTATTTAATCCATAAAGGTATGCGCATTTGTACGATTGTCATTGTACATTTGGCAACAAAAATACCCTCCCGAGGCGAAGGTGGCTGCGTTATCTGATAGCTCGTGATCTTAATTGATCAAACATAATATGTAGTTGATGATTTACACACGTCTATCACAGACTCTGCCCTGAAATATGAGTGGAACATAACCCTGTGGACGGGATGACTTCTGAATAGCTCAGTGATCAAAGCAGTGGCGTACTAAGCCAAATGTCCCCGGGTTCGATTATCTTGTCTAGGTCTTCTTTTTTCAATTTAAATAAAATGATTTACAAGTTTTCTTTTATATAAAAAAAAAACACATCAAGAAACAACAAATGGGAACCAGCTTCGGTGGTCGAATGATCTTAAGCGTCACTCTCACGATAGTCCGGACTGCCGATGACGGGGAGGAAGGGGTTCCAATCCCAGTCAGGGTTGGTTTCTCTAAATGGTTTTCCACTCTCCGTCCACGTAAATGTGGGTACACTTCCTTTAAATTCAAACTCTCTCATTCCTAGCCTAGTTTGTACATGCGTATAACCCGAACGTTAACAAGACGATGACGGGAAAAAAAAAATGGGACAGTTTGACATTTTATGCCATCGTTAATCCTTACAAATAATGTATGAGCTTGGATTCCGGGCACCTTCAGACGGTACTAAACTAGAACTCTAGAACTTGTCATTAAAATGTAATGGCATGAATAGTTTTATTTCACTTTGAAGTAGTTGTATCCCGGTAGACAGGTTTGTTTCGGGCCATCTCCCGGCGGACAATTCCACCCTGGAATAAAGTAAACTTTTTTAACAGGTTCACATTAGAGAAAGTTCCAATACAATTAAGGAATGTTTTAGTGGTTCCGTCGAGGTTTCATAACTGCCATTCCCATAAAGAAATACTCTCTTTAGTGGTGGGATTGGTTTTTTTTTATCTTCACGTATACGGTGCCCTTAAAAGTATGATACTACTCGTCTTCTCCATTCGACCCCCCCTTTCACCTTCTTCTTCTTCCTGGCCATGCTTCATCCATTTGAACGATTACCCCCGGTCGAGTGGAAAGTGACCAAAACTCTCTAGAAGCCTTTTGTCCGTCATCTGGCCTCTGCAATTAACCAGGATGACATTGAAATGGGAACCGTAAACTCGTCAACTCCTCGTGGAAGTACAAGGACTGTCGCTAACATCTTCTCTTCCTCCCCTCTTTATCCTCCTCCCCTCTTTATCCTCCTCCCCCTTCCTGTAATCCCAGCAGATCCTCATGCTGTTAATACATTTTACTGCTAGAATGATTGAGGAAACAACGTAAGCACAGCTATCGACAAATCGAAAAGTATTTTCTCCTCTTGGGTTCAGATAACGGAAACTTAGGCTTTTATTTTTATGGCCGTTAAGGTCTAACACCTTATCTGAATTGGTAGCGTTGCTTCTTACTGAGCTTATGAGTTCCTAGTTCGATTCCTAGCAGGACCAAAAATATACATCATTAATGAAATGACCTATTTCGGTGGCCACATAGTCTACATTATCGATGACAGGGAGATCAGGGTTCAAGTCTTGATCGTGAATACTAAGGGCGCTAAAACTGTTTTATCATCTCCATCCACGCAGGTGCGGGTACACTTTCTCTAAATTCAACCTTTTTCGACCTTGACTCATTAGCGTAATTAATACATATGCGTACGAGCTAAATAGGTAGTAAGACATGGTGATAAAAAAATTAGTTAAATGTGGGTTTCCTCTTTCACATTGATAATTTTAAAGTCCGGAGGGCTGGGTGTTGTGTTTGTTCTAGATTTGAATTAGTTTATAAGCTGTGTGCTAATATATTAGTCGATTCAGAAAGTGTTTGTTAAATACCTGAAATAAAGAAATAATGTTGCTAGGTTGAATAGAAAGACTGAATTTTTACATTTTGTCAGAACTGGACTCCTTATTAAGGCCATATGTACAGAAATTTTTTTTTTCACCATTCAAAAGAGTTTTTTTCTGTGAAATGTTACACACCATAAATATATTTTTATGTATTTTTTCTAACGAGCTATGAGGGTAAGAAACTTCCATTTTTACGTTTTCCAAATCAGGTTTTAGGCCACAGTTTTTGAAATAAAAATTTGAAAATTTAAATTTAGTATCTTTAATACTATGCCTATTTGATAAAGCTGGGATTTTACCGTAGGTAGAAGCATACTCTATATATGTATACTTAAAGTTCCCTTAAAATCAACACAATTCAACAATTGTTTACTAATACTAATTAATCTATAAATATTAAATATTAGTATTCATACGATTTATAGATGTGTATACTTAAGATAAAATATATATTCAGATTTAAATATGAAACCATTTACTGAATAACTTGATTTCCGTATGACATTAAAATATGCACTGAAATTCCAAGTTGGCTCGCCAGATCAAAACTTTGTAGGGAAGTGTAGCTTAGTTTACAAGAACGGGTGATATCGTCCGCCTCCACAATTCGCGCAACACACAGCAACTCCAGCTGTATTATCACAGAAATCCAAGTAATCTGCCGTCCATGCGAGATTTCTGTTTGAACGATCATTCATAAGTTGTCTCTTGAAATAATTAGCCTCATGTTTTAGTGATATTGATCTTTATATCAATGCCGGAGTTAATATATATATATATATATATATATATATATATATATATATAAAATTATTAAAATAATAAACAATGGTTTCTTCCGTTACAAAATGGAAAACGTCAATCTTTGAAACCGAGAATGAGCATAATGTATTATATGGGCAGATAGGCTTTATGTTTATTTTATATATTAAGGGTTTTCCAGAATCAGTAACACAGAATATACAATTTAATAAACAATAAATGGCTGTAAGCGATAGCCCAAGGCTTCGACACATCGTATATCAAGAATGATGAAGTAAATACTTAACATTTGAAAGCACTTTTTACAGCCATTGTAAAAATAATCTTTTTCATGAAAAATAAAGTAATTTAGGCAGTTTATAGTGTTTTAATTTCTTAGCTATTTGAACTAGTTTAGTCGTTATCCATGCAGAAAAAGGCATTATTTTATATAACTTAAATTGGCAAAACTTATTACCCTGAACACAACTTGTGAATGTGAGGAATGCCAGGCCTACCCCGTGGTTCGGATTCCACGTTAAACTGTAGGTCTTCCATTTCATTTCACAATCACCCTAACATTACACATTAGCGTAAGTGCGTATAACCCGAACGGGTAGTAAGACGCGGTGCTAATTATAATAAAATACCCTGAATACATTAATATACATATAGTAAAAATAGTTTCATGATCTTCAATTTAGTGAGAACTGCAATTATTAATATCATTTAAATTATCTATGTTTTAATATGTATCTATATTTTTAATTAGAGGTAAGAATATTTATACTGTCAGACTTAGATATTGGTTCATATGGGATTATCTGCATGATAAATTTTATTGATCAACTACATTTTAATTAACATTAAAATTTTGTGATTATCTACATTTTAAATCATCTGGACGATTTGCCTCAAATTAGTTAGCCATAGGCAATAGGTAAATATAATGTGTGCATAGATGGTGATTATGAAAGCATTTATATATATATATATAAATATATATCTATATATATATATATAAATGTATATATATATATAAATATATATATATGCATTTTACTTTAAGTAGCAAGCCCAAAATGTCAAGTGGTTACAATTAAATTGATTATATTGTTCAAATATTTGATAATTTTAGGAATACTGCAAGTTTACACGGTTAAAAAGAATTATTGAATTCTAAGACATATACAACATCCAGAAGAAGGCCGAGAATTGATCAAATAATAAATATTACACCCCTACCAGAAATCGATCCCGAAACCTTTTGCACTGTAGACCATCCTGCTAGCAAGTGAGCTAACGTGTCGGGCTATGGTACTATCATTATATCACATGTATAGCCTATATTTTCTTACGTTCTCTCCCACAGCTGTAAAATTATTAATTGAGTGGCCTCTTGAAAATATGCTTGATAAGAAATAGATTTTTTTATCGCCTTAAAAATGGTGTGAATGCAAGAATCTACGTTTAATCTGGCAATTTTTCCAGCCTTTTATATGGCTTACATTTTGGAAACTATTATATTTGAATATTTAGAATTTCTCTGTTAATCCCACCTATAAGGGTATAATCAGGTCAAGTTAGATGTAGTCTATAATGATGTTCCAATCAGTGAGATATCCTGTTGGGTACCTAAACAATATAGGAAGGTATAGTATTGATTATTTATATATTTCGAACTCACTTAGAGAGTAATTTTAGGCCCAAGTATGATATTATAGTAGTAATTGATGTTTGCATTTGCAAGTGTGTAAGCACTCTGAATTTACTTCAAATGAAAAACCGCTATTTACTATTGTAACGACAGTCTTTCTACCAATTTTTTATTATTTTTTTGAAAATAAATAATGTAATGAAATAATTATTTTATTCACAAAGGAATGTCGTTTATTACATATGAGTCATAAAAAAATATGTGTGTGAAAGATAAAGAACGATTTTTATTTGAATTAATTTAATCAAAATAACTAAAGCATTACTATCCAAACAAGATGTAGCTTATAAACTTATATATAATTGCTCTCCTATGTTTTTAGGTACTTTGAATTATTTAGTGATTAGGTTTGGAGGTTTGAGTTATTCTATGGTGCAAGGAGAAGGAAACACATTTTTCTAGTAAATGCACCCTATTTACGTGGAGAGTGGATGGGGAAACTATAGAAAGAGAACTCATGTGGCAAGCCACCTAAAAAATATGTAAAAATTATATATTTTTATTATTTGTATAGGTAAATTATTAATAAACCTAACTTTTATTTTTGTAAACTCGAGTTTATTGCTGCAAGTTCCTAGTAATTTTTTGAATAAATATTTTTGGCCTGATTCACCAACTGATTCAAGTCCTTATCGAAGTTTAGCTTTATATAATATATGCACACTTTTAAAAAATATATTATTATATGTCACATGACTTGCACAAATGAACAACGTAATCATCAGTCTTGTTCAATTTTCTATCTCTCTCATATATATAATTACAACTTATATAGGTGTATAAAACATATTTATCTTTATAATACGCTTTATCTCTATTGCAAAATCATTAGTTGCCTGTTCTTTATTAGAATAAATAATATACATTTTGAGATAATTTAGGCCCTAATATTTTTTTCTATTACAGAGAAGACATATGTGATACGGAGTACATGTCCGGTGTGGAAGAACTCCCTCCCTCCCCAATTGATAACAGTATTAGCTATAAGTATTCTGATGTTGAATGTACCTATTCAGAATTCCAAAGTTCTGAGGAAGGTGATAGTTGTGAGATTAATTCAATAGAAAATGAAGAATTTTGAGTTGTATAGGAAAGTGATGATGACATACCTAGATTATTGATGAGAATGATATCTCCGTCAAAAATAATATAACAGGAATGGATAGATATTTAATATTTTCTTAACCAAATGTAAATAATCCCACCATTTGTACCATGGGTAGGTCCAACTGTGAAAAAAATATGTCCGCGGTTTGCCCCCCCCCCAATTTAAAAATTCAAGTTTTTTATTGCAATCGTTTGTTCTTCGCTTGTTCCGGATTGTTCCGCAAAATTTTCGTTTGTTCTGTTTTGATAGGCCCACAAATGATATGTTTACATTGGTGGGAGCAACTTCACGGCAGCCCCCCCATTTTGGAAAATTTACATTTTTATGGTTGCAATCGTTTGTTCCGAATTGTATCGCAAAAAGGCTCGTTTGTTCCGCATTTGTTCTTGCACAAATGGGACATGAACTTGTGACATTTTATTTACTCGTGAGGGGCCAACTTCACGGTAGCCCCTCCACTTTGAAAAATCCATGTATTTACGATTGCATTCGTTTGTTTCGGGTTGTCCCACAAACATTTAGTTTGTTCCGTTTTGATAATCTCACAAATGATATGTTTACATTAGTAGTATCAACTTACGATATCTCCCTCTCACTTTTGAAAATTGAAATTATTATGGTTGCGATCGTTTGTTTCAGATTGTTTGAAAAAAAAATTACGTCTTGATACGTACCCAAAATTAATTATCATACTTTAACATTTGACATACATGAATTCGCCCTTCTCCCCCTTTAAAAACTTTTTTTTATGATTACAATAGTTTTTTCTTCGCTAGTTCCGGATTGTTCCGCAAAAAATCAGTTTTTCCGTTTTTATACGCTCACAAATGATATGTTTATTTTGGACCTCCATGAAGCTGCTTCACCGTCCTTTTCCCCTAATAACATTAAAAAAAAGTTATGATTGCAATCGTTTGTTCTTAGTTTGTTCCGGATGGTTCCTTAAAATAAACGCACATTTCGTTTTGGCAGGAAAACACAAGATTTATTTACACTAGGAGTGTGGATTGACACCTTTATGGCAACCATATTCGCCACATGAACACACACAACTTTTAAAAATCGATATTTTATCTTTGCAATCAATAATTCGTTCTTGGTTCATTTAGATTTCTTTTTGCGAAGATTTTCATTTATTCCTATTGTAAAGCCTCGATAAATTTTTCTAGTAGTAGCTCTCTCACATTCTTTCAAAACTTGAACATTTTTTATTTAAAGTTTGTTGTTAGTTTCTTTGAGTTCCTTGACATGTTTATCTTTATTTTGTTCTGAATTTATTTTTAAAAAATGTGTTTATTTCATGTTGATAGTTTTAAAATTAATATATTTTTATCACTATGCTAAGCTCCATTTCCTTCCCTCAACTAGATAAAATATAACAAAGTTTGTAATTTTGGTTTTATAACTTTATTAGTTTGTTCCAGATTATTGTGCATTATATTTTAGTTTGTTAGTTCTTATATCTCTTACAAATGCTAAATAAACTAGTGTCACTAGTAATGATGGCCTTTTGTGTGTGCGATCTGTATGGTCACACAGAGCCCAAGTAAAGAATTGTCCCACACTCTGTGTCAAAGTATGAAAAATATTGCCTTTTATTCACTCATTATGCACAAAAAAGCAATAAAAAGGCGAAGCAAGTCAGAAATACAAAAACTAGGGAGATCTTGGTCTACAACTTATTGCATGCCATAAAACTCATAGTAAAAAAAGTATTTTTATGGACCTCACTTCCTCCTAAGCTCCAAAAGATTGGTTTCGTCTACTTGTGCAGTTGTGAAATTACCGAAAGATACACGAGATCTCCTACCCCCTCAAGAGAGCTCATAACTAGGTTACCCTAAAGTATTGACATCGCACCTTTCTTTTGTTTGCTACTATTTCTGTTAAGATGTAGTAAATAGTATCTTTGACCACAAAGAGACATGATTGGAAGAAAATGTCAACTAGTCCAACTCTGACACGAAGAAGACTAAGAAATTCCTTGACGATAAAAATATTTTTTTCAAAACAAAATTTACTAAGCGGACCCAGAATAAATTTTCAAAAAAGTGATTAAAAATATCTATAGAATATCCTGAAATTCTAAAAAAATTGCTTCAAATTTGCCAAAAAAACAAACTAAGAATTTAAACAAAAAATTGAAATGAATGCACATGACTAAATCAAAAACGTTCTTTACAAATGGAAACTAAAAATAGCTATGCAATAAAGTCTTTTAACAGATAAACTCTTGCATTCTCATAAATATAATAATGATTTACAAAAATTTACTTTAAAAGAATTCCCATCCCAACGCAACTTTTCACCGTTTAATTTCAGCGTCTAATCGGTTATGTGGATTTTACAAACATGACAAACAATTAGGATACATAGTTAATTTTCAACATTATCTTATCATTCCTACAACTGTTTGATTAAAAAGAATAGGTTTGAGTATCTATGCATTATAAAATATCGATATCATTTAAAAATATACTAATTTAACATAAGTTCCTGGATATTATTAAAACTGGAATGGGCTACCATGAAGTTGGCCCCTCTCCCCCCCAATGTAAACATACTATTTGTGGGCTTTTTAAAACGGAACAGACAAAAATTTGTGTCTAACAATCCGGAACAAACGAGTGCAATCAAAACACCATGAATTTTTAAAAGGTTTTTTTTAGGGGGGGGGGGGGGTTTCCATGAAGTTGGCCCCTCATGAGTAAACAAAGTTTCAAATTCACGTACCATTTGTGCAAGAACAAATATACAGCAAACGAAACTTTTTGCGGAACAAACTCTATCGCAACCATGTAAATGTCAATTTTCCAAAGTGTATTGGGGGGGGGGGGTCTATCGTGAAGTTGCCCCCCCCAAATCCCAATATAAACACACCATTTGTGGATTTATCAAAATGGAACAAACAAAAATTTTTTCGGAACAATCCAGAACAAACGATTGCAATCATAAAAATTTGAATTTTTCATAATGATAGACCAACTACGGACGTAATTGACGGATATCCTGTCAGAAATGTATTCGAAGAGAACTCTACTGAATGTATTGCTCTTTTTGCAAGCTTATCAACACATCCTAGCCCTTGCTACTCGGATGCTTCATCACTGACCAGCCAACGAAATTATCAAACCCTAAGTTCAAACAGTTGACCCACGGAGTATCAGCTTACATCTGTGCCTCTGTGCTGACAAAACAAGGCTGCTTAACGTACACTACCGTAATAAAGCTGAAGTCATGTATCCATGCGAAGCTCTAGAGTTGCGAGTGGTAGTAATGCCCTTAACCTTCTCCAATAGTGGTTGGGAACTCAAATTTTAACCAAATCACACACCTAAATATACAAGTGTGTGAATGGATTAAAATTTGAATTTTTACCCACTATTTAATTGGCCTACGTGCAACTTTAAAACGTTTACCTTTTTATTTATTTCTTCATAATTATAACTAATTATGTTCCAATTATTATGCCATAAAAATATTTTCTTACTAATAATGTTTCAAATTTTACCCTAAATTATATTGTTTGTCTTCATGGTAATAATTATGTGCCAATTGCTATTTTTTTAAAATTTTCCTTTCCAAATAACCAATAACTGCTCATTTTCGTGTGTCATCTTTTACTTCTAATAAACTAATTTATTTTGTGTAATTGTGTTTTCCATTACTTTATTTGATTGTGTTATGTATTGCAATATTGAATTAATTTATATGCATAGGACCTTTCTACTTCGCTCTTACTAATGAAAAAAAAATTTCCTCGTATAATTTATGGACGTTAAAATGTTTTTGGCTATGATAATGAAAGGCTAATAGAGAGACGAACCTTTTGGAAATTAATATGATCCTTTAGCTAGGTTAACTAACGGTAAACTAATTAACTAATACAGTAGCTAAAAAAACTTGTATTTGGTACATTGGTAAAATATAAACATACTATGTTTATACAATATTTTGCTGACTTGGTAAATTGTATATTAACATGTCTTAACGTTTATTTTTGTAAAAATAGTAAAGGATAAATTATAAAAATAGGTTTTTTTTTGTAATGGGACAGGTCAACATTAAT
Source organism: Timema podura (assembly GCA_033556935.1). Taxonomy (NCBI): domain Eukaryota; kingdom Metazoa; phylum Arthropoda; class Insecta; order Phasmatodea; family Timematidae; genus Timema; species Timema podura. Next base: position 46,975,973 of record JAVRXN010000012.1, read on the forward strand.
GTTTAGTCTATTGATGAAAGTATAGACAAATGTATTTTGATATAATTTGTAGAGAATAATATACATTATATTTGTTGTGTAAGAGAAGAACCTAATTTGGTGGCCACATGGTCTAACGCACTACTCTTGCAATAGACTAGACTGCTGAAGACGGGGAGATCGGGGTTTGATCCCATTCGGGTCCACTGAAGGTGTTTGTTTCTCTACATATTGTCCCAATCTCCCTCCACGAAAATGTGGGTGTACTTCCTTTAAATTAAACCTTTCTTATCCAACTCATGAGTGTAATTAGTACATAGGCGCATAACCCAAACGGGTAGTAAGACGTGGAACTATAAGATAAAATATAAATACGCGCTTAAGAAATAGAATAATAAAGACAATAAACACTCATGATTTGTCTATGGGTGAAGAATGCAAACCATTGTTTATCATATGAGTAATTTTTAAATACACATGTATATAAAATTATATAAAGTATGAACACATGCATGAGGAAAAGTATAAACACTGATTTTGGGTAAATAGTTCTATAAATAAATAGTGTACATACATACTTAGTATACGATAGTAAATACATAATTATATGTAGTAAATCTTATGTTTGTTTTGGAGTAAGATAAAAAAATGATTTTAAGAAAATCAATTTTCATCTTTATGCTTTTTGGTAAACAAACTACCCCTTAATTAAGGGCTGGATATCTAAGTCCAAAAATTCCTCGAGGAAAACTCTAGATATACCATGTTTATAGCCCGATCAGTGAAATGTTTTCGACTCATAGGCCAAGATACAGGTGGGTGGAATCGCAAAAACCACTTTTTTCATTTTAGGTGGATCATGAAACAACAATATCCATCAAAAATCTTGAACCCGACTATTTTTATGGTCACAATAATTTCTCTACCCTGGGGTTCACGAGAAATTAAAAATCGAGGTTACAATGATTTAAGAACGGAAATCGTTACCTCTCTACTTATAATATATACACTTATAAAGTATAAAGAGTGTATATAATTTAAGACCATCACTTTATTCTAGGTGGGAGAATCGTGTTTCACAAACACTAGACTAAGGTAATATGGCTTGTTTTCTTCCAAGAACGCTGCTTTGTAACAAGAGAAGGGCTGAATGCTACGCCCAGGAAATGAACCCCTCAAGTAAGCGAAACTCACCAAACCCTTCGCTCTAATTAAACACGAAAGAGGAGAGTAAAACAAACAAAAAACAAACATAAACAAAAAAAATTCTTGGAGGGTCCATTTATTTCGAGATGCTAATTGAGTTTACAAGAGGACAAGAATTAATTGAGATGCTTCTATGGAATGCTTCAAGGGACCTATTTTCTTTTCTCCCGTTTGAAACAAAGTTTTGAATGCTCTAAATAATAAATACGTGCAAAATAATTGATTTAAATATTCCTATGTTAATTTTTTAAATGTGTGTTGACCGTAATAATAAATTAGAAAATAAAATAATAATAAAGGTTTTACGCCATATTGAATTCTTACGATCTAGTTTCGAAAAATCAGATCATCCGCAAAAATCAAACAAGTTCGTTTTAGTAGGTCCTACTTTCAGTGTTTGAAGAAAATATGCTTGATAGTAGAATTAATTCAGTCCAAGGGTCTTATTCGATAGCTAAAAAAGTTACTTGAGCTACCTTCACGAATCCATACGTCAAGTTATGTGCTGTGCATTTGTAACTTTTGATAGATATTATCAACACCTATAAAATAACACTTAATATGGTGAAATGAGATCATTGCTAACCACAACTTTTTTATCTCTTTAAATGCTCTTCATGTGGACATTGGGATACTTGTGAAATTTTTTTATACAACTTTTAAATTATGTTACCCGCCTCGGTGGCGTAGTTGGCTAACGCGCTAGTCGTGTTGAGCTCGACCGCCGAGGACGGGAGATCGAGGTTCGAATCTCGGTCGGGTGAACTGGGGGTGGTTTTTCCTAAATGGTTTTCCACTCTCCCTCCACGCAAATACGGGTTCACTTCCTCTATAATTCAACCCTCCCAATTCCTAATCCATTAGAGTAATTAGTACTTAAGCGTATAACCCGAACGGGTAGTAAGACGCGGTGCTAAATATTATTATATTAAATTATGTTTTTTACTAGCTTCTATGGCCGCATGGTCTTTAAAAGACACTCTCGCAGTAGATGGGCATGTTGAGGTTCGAATCTCGATCGGGAGTACCGAGTGGTTTTTTTTCTAAAATAGTTTTACACTCATCCTCCACGCAAATTCTGATACACTTCCTCTAAATATAGTCTTCCTCATCCCCAAAAATATTAGCGTAATTAGTACCTAAGCATATAACCCGAACGGGTTATAGATGCGGGGATAAAATCAATAATAATAATAGTAACGCGTCTTAGAAGCTTACGGGCTATCCTCATTTAATCATTTAGGGATAAAGTAGTTGGAATTTAAAGAGATCCACCCGCACTTACTATTCAAGTTGGTAACCATTTAAAGAACGCCACTCTTGACTACACTCAACCGTGACTCGAACCTCAACCTCCCCATCGCCAGCAAAACAAACTAGACCAGCTTGATGTTTGGTATGCGAGTCCTGACTGAACTAATTGGCATAAGTTGTTCTAGTATATAGTCATCTTCATCATCAACTGTTTCCATCCTATGGCCGGGTCAGTTTAGTAAAATACCTCCGTCTTCTCCTTTCGTTCCACCATTCTTCCTTATTTATTTGCTTCCACCCTGCTCTTACTCGCACACTTGTTGCTATTTGTTCTTTCCATCTTTTTCTTGGTCCCCCTTGTGGTATTTTTTCCCCTACATACTTTATCTCCATCATCTCCTTGCGATTATTTCCTTTTCCATCCTCATTACATGCCCATACCGTCTCATGTACTCCCTGCAATCCCACTCCTGTCCGGACAACTTCATTCCTAATCCTGTTTCTCCTTGTAACAGTTCACAAACTTAATTCCCATGTCCTCCACTTTCCCTTGTCTCTCTTACATCCAATGTCTATGTTTCTGTTGCATGTGTGACTATGTGTATATTGTGTTGTTCTGCTGTTGCACTTGATATAGCGCAGTGTTACGACATGAGTCACTATCCGGGGCTGATGATCCTGTGTTACTGTTTCAGAACCGACGACTGACATCATCGGCGGTCCTGACCTATATATCGACAGAGGCAGTACAATTAACTTGACGTGTGTGGTGTTGTACAGCCCTGAGCCCCCGGCCTACATCTTCTGGAACCACAATGAAGCGGTGAGTATTTAACTATCACATCTGCATGCTACACCTAGAGTTTGGGGAAACCGCCATTTTCTAGAACCGCTGTTTTTTTCAGGTTTCACTTTTGGTTTATTTTTTATTGTTTTTCCCTCCTTCCATTTTCAAGATTTTGATTTAAAAAAAAATGAAACTCTGATTCTCTCAACTAAATACGTAGATTTGTTCCTAGTAATAAAAATTTCTTCTTTTTTTTTATAAAAAACAAACCAATTATAACCACTATAATATATTAATTAAAATTTATATTGAAAATCTAATGGTCATGTTTAGTATTGCTTAGTTTTTACATGTAAAGTAGAGTTAGAGTTGGAGATAGAGAGTTAGAGTTGAGGAAAATATCATTTATTATGGAGCTGAACACACTCCAAAGTCATGGAAAACGTATCTAATTGGGAAATAGAAATATTTTTTATATTACTTTAAAGAAAAAATCCTCCATATCTAACAAGTTTTTTATTGTTGTTTTTGACTAAGTAGGGTCTATATCTATAATTTAGGCAAATAATAAATAACCTTTAAGAAAAACTAGAACACTTACTAATCTATCAGATAACCTTTAAAGAAGTTTAGTACAAAAATTTATATTCAGCGAAAACGCCCTTTCGGCATATGTTGGTTTTGTTGTTGAAGCATCCTAAAGATAATGAAGGTTATTCGTTCTTTGGCTCTTTTTTTTTTTTAACATTACAAATTCTTACTTTAGTGATTAATTTTGATTATTTTGTTTTTCGGGAACTTTTCATTACATCTTTTATCACTTTCTGAATTTCATCTTGTAGTGACAATAGTGTAGTGGTAGTTTCTCTGGTTTATTCTGTTTCTTCTAAAACTTGTACATTTTTAAAACTTGTACATTTTTAAAACTTGTACATTTTCGGCGAATATTTCATGACAAATAACACGAAGAGAGAAATTGCGCACACAAATGTAATACAATACACGTTCTTAACAACCAGAATATTTCAGGAATTCCACTGCATCGACCTTTCCATATGTTCTCAAAAGATTCTAATAGTAACATCTATGATCCACATTATACATCATAAACTGGCGTTTGCCTGTTTATATGCATTTGAGCGTGGTGGATTAAAAAATATATTTATTCAGAAAACCGCGACGGTTTTGGGGTTTAGGTTTTTAAGCAAAAAACATCAAAAACCGCTGTTAGCTACTTCCACCGACACACCCCAGGAAGCCACAAATACGTGTTTTGATATCTTGGTTTATATAAAAAAAAAGTTTTTTTATTGGCACTGCGTCTTACTACCCTTTCGGATTATACGCTTTTTATATAATTAATCCATATGCTTCATGCTGGTCTGTTATCACTGAGATAAACCTTGATTTCCTTACGAATAGTCTTATCTGAAGACTAGAAATATTTTTAGATTTACTTTAACATATTCATACGCCAAGTCATGTGATATACAGTTGTAACTTTTAATAATATTAACAATACCTAAAAAAAACAATATATTAAAATGTTATCAATGCTGACCACAAAAATATATGTTTATATATTTTTTAAAGGTCCTTTCTTTGTAAATTGGACTATACTTATTCTGAATAATCTTAATATTTTGGGATGATAAAATGGAAAGCTTAAGGTGAGTTGAGAAGGAACACGTGTGTTTACTCCTTCTGGGGTTTGTGGTTATCAACTATTTTTATAAACTAATGCATTATACTGAATTTATTGAAAAAGTATCATTACATTTTTGCGTGATAAACATTTTTCAAATATAGATAGAAATGAATTTATGACTATTATTTTGACACTTCCATCTTTATTTTCTTATTTAATAATAAAAATAAGAATAAAGTTTAAACAAACAAATGTAAAAGTCTGTAGAACATAAATGAACCGTTTTCACCATTTAATTAAAGAAAATTATTGTATTATCCTAACATAAAACTAATCATTATATTCCTATTGCAATAACATTACATAGCCAATGCTTCAAGGTTTTAACTTAGTAACTAACTATATTCAAATAAACAAAACATGAATCAGGTTTATTTCATCTGAACTATAAAAATCTATCGATACATTTTTCTATCGGGACATGTAGATTAATGTGAACTCTATTCTTAATATTTGGAAACTACTGAGCTGGAATATAAACTTTATGGGGATATTAAGCATAAATCATTTTGTAGAAGGCTCATTATTTATATACTTGTAGTTTACCAGCAATTCGTTTTCTTATTTTATTTTTTTTGTGCTTAGCGTTCTATTTTAGCCCTGCATTTTAGCCCAATTTTTCACGGACTTGAAACTTTAATAATAATGGTATGGATGCACTAAAATTGTAATCATGTAAGTGGTTGTAGTTACTACTTTATAGAACTACCAATTAGTAATAAAAACTTCGGTAATTATAAATATATTTTACTACAACAGTTGACTGTTCAAATTAATAAGCTTTCATATATATACGTACAAATATATATTCACGAAGTGTAAACTGCATTTTCCTAATATTCTCTCATCCAAAATAAATTCAAATAAGTTCATACCTTAAAAATATAAATAGGTAAAATTTATTACACTGCAGTTTATTGCATTGAAATATAATTTTACTGTACATTAATATTAATATGAGATAAATTATTGCCAATAGAAATTAACAGATTGATTTATAATGTTAATTGCAATAGTTAAGAATTCTTGAATGTGTACTCCAATGACGTCACATTGTACGTAGCGAGACATAACACCTATACACTTAGATATTGTATGTTTAACATATATTTAATTATTTTTTTATTGGGATGATTTATTCATAACCAAAATATGGAAATTTTTTAGGTATTATATACAGTTTTATTATAATTGTTATTCCAAAACTTGCTTTTAAATCTTTTTACTATTTTAGAGCATTGTTTTTATATATTACACGTACTATAGTTGTATGCATTATCATTTTTATTATTTAAAAAAAATTGAATCGTTAAAAAATTGAGTTGACTGATCAAACGAATCATCTGATGAAGATAAGTTAAAGGAGTAATACGTAAATATCTAGTTTTAGTTAAATTGGATTAAATAGTTATCTTGGAGATTTAGAACTAATTTATTATAAGTTTAAGAAAATTAAAATCTTGTGTTATTTATGTTATGGTATAGTAAGAGTTAAATTTATAATACACGAAATTATGAAATATTTGTGAAAATTGGTTGAAATTAATATTGGTTTCCAAAATATGTGCCTGATCTTAACCTAATTTTACTAACATGAGTTTCAATTTCAACATTTTAATGTTTCAATTTCATTCCTCTTATAAGTTTGAAAAATGTTATAAGGGTAGGTAGTTTTTTTTGCATTCAGATACATTTTGAGTACCAAGAAATATTTGGACATTTTTAAAATCGTAAAAATAAATAAATATTTATACAGTGTCTATACATAGACATACATACAGTCACGATAACCACATTTGCTTTTTATCTACTATACATTCATGTTATTTATTTTTAATATCCCTAGTCCTTTTATTTATTTACAAAGTCAAAATAAAATATGATTTTCAAACTTTTAAAATGGGCAAGTAAATCTCCCCAAAACAAAAGCACTAGTACTGGTGAATCTAGGTCACAACATAAAGCATATTTTTAACATGTATATTATATGCGCTCACATAGTTGTGTTGGTGACATCCCCCTTTACCCACCCTCCCTAAAAAAAAAGGGGAAGTCCATATTGTCAGCAGTATTATTGAGGAAACACAGGTTGTAACTTTTTAATGTTGGCAAGATGAGAGGGTCACAATTTTGCTGATGCATTCTGAGGCTAAGTAATGGACATGTAATGGATTTCCGTTTTACGTTAGCAGTACCCTTTACTCTTTTATTATTACTATTTTTAACATATATGTTGAAGTGAAAAGAAACATGCAATGTATGCTGTACACTTTACGCCAGAATTCTACTAACTCATTTTATGATAAAATTATTTTAATGATGGATATTTAAAACGTTAAATTAGTTGTAAAAAAAATCTCTCTTGTAGAGATGTAATGTTTACAAATTTTTGTATTAAAATAGACGTCATTTGGTTTGATAAGAAAGAATATCCTTAATAAACTAATATCTTCATGAAAATTATATGTATATTTTAAATAATTGCTGAGCTTTTATTTTTCATTTATTACTATGACATAAACTAAAGATTTATTTTCCACATTTGGAATAATTGACACAAATTTGTGATTGATTGTATGCATTAGAATGTAATATCCTCTTTATTAGATTTACTTTAGATGAAATTGTATATACATTTGAAGTTATTGGCACAGATATTTACCAATTTATGTGTATTTTTCCAAATATATAGTGAAACAATTAGTTTATATTTAGGTTAAGGTAATCCAAATTTTAAAATAATGTCAATGCTATGTATTGAAAACGATACTTTAAATTTTAATCCTTTAAAATTACTTGTCATATCGTATAAAACGGAAAAAATTGAAACAACTAAATAGAGATAATTCATTTTCAGTCTAATTTAGTCTAATAAAACTAGGCTTGAGTCATACACTGGAGAAAACATTGTTTTAGCTAAAAAGGTTTCGCCATACAGCACATTTTTATCACATTAAATTTCTCAGATAGAATTTTAAATAGGTTTTAGTGTTTAAAATTAAGTGTTTAGTAAGGATTTTTTTATCACCGTGTCTTACTACCCGTTCGGTTTATATACTTATATACTAATTACGCTAATAGTTTTAGGAATTAGGAAGGTTATATTTATATGAAGTGTATCCGCATTTGCATGGAGGGAGAGTGATAAACAATTTTTTGAAAAACCTCTCTCAGTACACCCGACCGAGATTCGAACCTTGATCTCCCCGTCATTAGCAGTCTAGTACACTGCGAGAGTAGCGCGCTTAAAAGAATTGAATTAATCTTTCATAGTAAAGGAGCCTTCGAGAAAAATTAAATATTTATTTAAAAGTAACTCCGACACCTTAGCTAGGTTGGTAGCCTGTCTCCCTACAGAGCTTTGGGTCCCGGGTTCGATTCACTGCAAAAAAGATATCATTAATGAAATGTGGGTTTCCCCTTTAACAGTGATGAATCAATGGACTGGTTGTTGGGGCTGTTAGAAACTTAAGTTGGTTTATAAGTGGGGGGTATGCAAGTACTCGAGAATTCGAGTTCGAGTTTTAGGAGCTGCTCAAACTCGACTTAGTTTAGTGAATATTAGTCCATTTTAAAATATAATTAATTAATTAATTAATTATACCAAATAGATTACCTCAAAATTTCCCTTTTGTCTGATTTAAAACTTTTTAACAGTATCATTAAATTTATTTTAAACATTCGCTTTTTTACGAATATAAATATTTTCCCAAAAAAAAAGTATTATAAAAAAATTAAATTTGTACTTATTTATGGCTTATGTATGGATCTATTACAGAAATCTAACAAGAAATATTTTGTACAAATATTGCTTTATATTACTCGAACTCTAAAAAATTCGTTTTTGTTAAAAACAAAAAAAAAGCCTACTCACACACAGCCATATTAATTTATAATTCATGTGCTGATATAATCAGTCAGTTCAGAAAGTGCACGTTAAAATTTAAAATAGTTTAAATTAAACTGCGAGCTAGAATATCTTATAGAGCCTATTGGTCTTATAAAATACGTTGTGGACAGTCATTCTCTTGCTAGGTCCCCTTTCAATCCCGGGGTCTTGTATAGCAAGATGTGGGTCAAACTCTTCCAGCCAGGTGGGGCAGCTGATCCTGGTGGATCAATGCGATACGCCAGCGACACTAGTGGCTGAGATTGTGAACTTCATAAAAACTCACCTTCCTTACAGCCTCGTTATGATCCTCCAATATCAAAACGTCATAAGACAAAATAAAAATTATTTATAAACTCTATTCTTTGTTTTATCGTACTACTGTTTTGGAGCAGTATAGATACTAACTCAAAAGTATAGTTTAAAATATACATGGCTTAAAAATATTTAGATAATATTTAACGATAACAGAAATACCATGGCTTAAAATATAAGATGAAATTTAGTAATTTGTTAGTTTAAACTAGTTGAAAAATTACACCTGGACACGGGAATCGAACCCGGGACCTTTGGTTTAGCACGCTAATGCTCTACCACTAAACTACCCGAGAATCTTCACGTGCTCAGGGTAATTCTTCACGCATAGTTTAAGGCATATTCTGTGAGGGACGTGTGGAAATCTCCGGCTACTATGCATAAGCTATAATAAGATTCCACAGCCATCTTCGACTCTGGAGGGCTGCTACCCGGAATCCTGTATAGCTCAATGGTTGAGTATTGGCGTGCTAATTCAAAGGTCCCGGGTTCGATTCCCAAGTCCGGGTGTCATTTATCAACAAATTAAACTGATAATTTTGGTCTCCCCAATGCGGACACTTCCCTAATTACAATGAGTCAAACAGCGTGCGTTGATACGCAAAGTAACCACCGGCCTCGTGGTAATGTGGTAAAAGCTCCTGGCAGCGGACTTTGAGGTCCTGGGTTTGATTCCCGACTGGTACCGGGAGTTTTTTTTTAGAAAGGGAATAGTTCCCATAGTCACCAGGGTTTAATTAACTAGGCTTAAGCTAGGTTAAGACTTTTAGTGGTTTTATTCCGTCATATTTACTATCATCATCTCCTCATTTCATCGGGACATTCAAAGAGCCTCAACGGAAAGGATCTACTCTACTATTAGTACATTCGGGCGGGGCGTCCCCCCGGGCAAGTAAATTAGTACTGGCTAATCTTTCCGTAGAGTTACAGATCAACACTCCATTATTATTATTATTATTATTATTATTATTTATTCGTGTTAGCTATTAAAAAAATTAATTCTTAGTATTACTGAAGCGATTGCTTATTGCACTTTCAGATTGATTAAAAACAAATCTTAATGCATTATTTTTTTCAAAAATTCAATTTACTTGTGTACATAGTTAGTAATAGTTTCTAGCTACTTATATATTTGACCCACATAAACTCACCTTCTTGTAAATGCTGATATTTACATCAAGCTGGGCTTTGCAACTGTCACTTCTGATACCTTACATTCTGAAAATATTTCACTGATGTTTTCTAAGAATGGTGTGTTTTTTTAAGGAAGTATTGCCAACATGTTAAAAATCCTAACTTTATACATTTAATACAATTTAATTAATTTAATTTAATACATATAATACAAATTCCGACCTCAGCCTAAGTTATTTTTTTTAATGATACGTTGTAAGAAGAAGCAGATGACTTTTTTTTTAATCAGCATGAAAAAACTCAGTTAAAAACAGGTTATTAGCTTACAAACATAGACAATCATGCAAGCTAGTATAACGTATTAAATAGTAAAATATTATAAATTTCAGCCGCTAATTTTTTTCTTAAAAACTCTTTCTATGAATATTGAACTGTACAGCCCCTTTGACTTGTAAAAGTGATAAAGTTAACTTAGGGGATTATTCACCTGGGGACGACTCATTATTATTGTCTTTATTTTTGCACCGCGTCTTAATACCCGTTCGGTTTATACGCTTACATACTTATCACGCTAATATTTTGCGGGATTAGGAAGGTTATATTCAGAGACAGTGTACCCGCATTTGCCGACTTATATTAGAACCTCGATCTTCCCGTCATCGGAAGTCTGGTCTTCTGCGAGAGTAGCGCGTTAGACCACGTTAATTTATCTCTGTGGAAAGGTAAATTAACATTTTATCAGGGATAAATTTTCGGCCATACTGGGAATTGAACCCTAGACCCTTAGTTCAATAAGAAGACATGTTACCGACTGAGCTAAGTCAAACTAACCTGATGTAGGACAGTCATCTTAACACGACACACCCGAACCTAGTGCCTCATTTATAGGAAGGAAAAGCCCTAATAGAATTTTAACTATCTCCATCCTTATTGCCAGTAAACATTTTAAATCCCCTATACTTGCGGTCTGTCGAAGACTCAATCACGTGGTCTGAAAGTCGGGCTCATCTAGTCTAGTTTTCCGGTGACTTAAGAGTCGTATCCCAGCCAAGTGTGCTGAGGGCTGTTTTCCATTAATCGTCTACCACCCCATTTTCCTCGCCAATGCAGATTAATTTATTCTTTACTCCACTTTCCTCCTCTTTCCCCATAAGTGAGATTACATTTGTGGATAGCACGGATATATAATAAGATGCGATGAGAGAGAAAACCACTAATTCTATGGGTATATGTTGATATATTAATAATATAATGTGTGTATAAATAAAAATACACGCACATCAAATAGTATCTAGACGTTTATAGTTACGTAATGAAAATATTATAACATTTCGAAAGTTGTCTCAGTCTATCAAAACGCCTTGATTTAAACAATACTACATTTGATTCACTTGTGTACTGCGGAAAGAATATAGTTGAATAAATAGGTGCTCCAGATAATACAATTCAAAGCTATTTCTATCGATCAACCCAAATATCTTTTACCTATAGTTTTAAAATAAATATTAAATTATAAAAATAATAAATTGATCGTATATATAAACTATATTTTAGAGAATACCAGCTGAATATTTGACCATAAATAAAGTCTGTTCAGGGTAGGAATTGTTTTCTGAAAGGCCTTTTTCCCTACCTGAAAGCTATTATATAGTAGGATTTTGGTAGGAAATAAGACCTTTCAGAAACTAATTCCCACCGAGAATGGAGTATAGCTTTCATACACTCTGTGTTTATAATATATAATCATCGCGAGCACTTTCAAGTTAGATGACATGGAGTACCGCTACGTCTTGCTACCTGTTCAGGTTATATACATATATTATTACTCTAATGGGGTAGGGAAGAGAATAGAAGCATTTTAGAGGTACTATACCCTCAGCAGACCCAACCGGGATTTGAATCTCGATCTCTCTCTCATCACCAGGCCAATCTAACACGAATTTTACGCCTTAGACCAGTGCTTCATACTTTTTGTTTTACCGTGACCCTAAATATATTTTCCCGGCCTGGTGACCTGTGTGCATATGTAATTTCAATCGCCTATTATTTTCATATAATTGTTTATAAACGCATCTAATTGAATTATTCTAGATAACATAAACCGAATTAATTCAATTATTTTATAATCAAACCAAATGTAAAGCACAATTTTTAATGAAAATGTAAATTAGTAACAATGTTCGAGAAGTAACGAAAAAGTATAATTTAAGTGGCTATTATAATGACTTTTTCATTCTTGGGAAGAATTCTTTTGAATCTTTATTTTGAATTGCTAAATATAATCAACTTTATTTTACATCCATTACTGTTTCCAGCCTATGGCCTGGGTCAGTTTTTTATTCAAGCCATATATTGCCCACTACCGGCTGGCTAGGTCTGTCATAGCTTCATATGCCTGAGGGGGCGGCTAGATTGGGCGAGCGAGCGTGCGAGAGACTAAAATATAAAATAGAACACATTGGTTGTAATGAGAGGTGGCCAGACTGGAGCGAGCGATGATGCGCGCTTGAACCCGGTACAGTCTAGTTTACAGGCGCTAGGCAATATTATTATAGGTTGGTTCATTGAGTGCTAGAAAAACTTCTCATTTTGACATTTTTATTACTATCGATAGGTTTAGCACACTTGCTACTAACGGCCTAATTTAATTGTAAGATCATAACCATAACTATATGTATATATATATATATATATAAAACTGATTTGTTAAAATACTTAAATACTATCAAAGTAGGCCTTTACAAATAAGAATCACCATTAGCGTGGAGAGAGAATAAAAAACCACAACAATAAATCACTTGTTAAAACCACCCTCAGTTCACTGAGCCAATATTGGGGAGCCTCCTCGTCAACAACTATCGAGAGCAATCTGCTAATCCACGCGCTCGCTCGCCAGTCTGGCCACCCAGTCGCTCGCTCGCACGCTTGTCAGTCTGGCCGAACCCTTATAATCTAAACTTAAGACTAGGACCGACACAACATCCAGTCCCCAGCCGATAGTTCATCACTATGAAAGGTAAACCCATATTTCACCGGTGATAAATTTTTCGGCAATGCTGGGAATCAAACCCGGGAGATTATCTCAGTAGGCAGACACGCTACTGACTTAGCTAAGGTGTCGGATAGATAAATTTTATTACCTAAATTAAATACATTTGATTAACTTTTTTTATCTTACAAATAGAAAATTAAATAATATGTGTCCGTAAAAAATGTGTTAGGTGACAAAAACCGAGTGTTTCAGCGACAACCGTGATTCTGTTTCATTTTTTAGGTGATCTCTTCTAATTTGAGTGATACATCGATGGGCAGAAAACAACGCAATCATTCTGAGGATCCTGATCGTTGACAAGTCCTAAAAATCCTTGTTCATAAGGGGAAAAGGATCCTTTTCATCTTCTAATCCAGAATTCTGGGTACGGGAGGGTTCCGAAACATTGTGTTAGCACAGTTACTATTGTCAGTATTTGAGTAACTCTTGAAAAAAGTTCCAGTTTGATAAAGTTTTCGTATATGTTTCATATTGTTTAAAAAAAAAACGAGCCCTTCCCTCGATCCTTAGTAATATACTTGCGACCCTCATTTGGGTCACGACTCAGGGTTTGTGAGCCACTGCCTTAGACCATTCGGCCACTGAAGCGGGTAATATTATCGGTTAAATAATTTATCTTCCTTGCGTTCCATGGTAGATTCAAAGAGTGAATAGTCCAAATCACGGAATATTTTAGTTCACAGAACATTCCGTATATAGACTTGGTACCGAAGTGAAAATGTTTTGTCAGAGAATGTTTGTATATATTCGAGCTATTTTATACGTGTGTTGTGTGTAGTGTGTGTGTATCTCTGTATGCATATATGAATGTGTAATTTTCCACAGAATGCGTACAATACTACATAAATACAATGCATATATTACCACTGGAGGTACAAAATTCTGTGTATTATCAGACCATTGTCAAGGTAACCACAGAACACGTTTATATATTACCGATTCGGAACACGCGTAGTTCCAATACACGATTCTGTCAATTCGTGGATTGTTGAGTTTATATTTTGTAAATGTGTAATGATTTGATAAAAAAATAAATGTTTTTTTGGTTACACATGATTGTGTTAATACATGTTGGCGTTATATTTCGAATCATTAAAAAAAAAAAGCAAACAGGTTATATACCTGGAATTAAATGCAAGATTTTTCAATCTTACATTTTAATTTCTGTAAAAAAAAATAGAAGTATTTAATAAAACTAATTATCTTACGTGAATGTTAAAATAATTATGTACAGTATTTTAACTAAATGGATTATCTTAAGAGGTAGGAAGGCAAATCAAGCTTTGGATAAACTATAGTATATGCCTAGAGTTAGAAATGAGGTTTCATCCACTCATTCTGGCCTCTCAATAGCTTAAATATTTAATCAACTTGGTTTATAAATTAATTAATAATTTAATTTTTAGGTCACATACACAGCTATTAAGGTGAATGGTAAAATATTAATGATTAGGTTCAGTATACTATATTGACGTTGGTTGAAGGTTGAGGGAAATAGGAGCTTAGGGAGGAGTAGGATTCAAATATGAATATTAGATGACTTGAAGGAAATAAGAAAATTCTAGAAGCTGAAGGAGGAGGCAGAGGACAGGGTGAATTGGAGGTCTAAGTTCTCTGACAAAAGGAATGGACCTGTCGTAAGACAGAACACCTAATATTAATATTAATAATTATTATAATAACAATGACAATCATTTATGAACTAACAGTTTCCTATCAAACTAAATGGGAGGAATTACAAATAATAGCAAAAGAGATAGTTATGTACTATTTGTTCGAAAAAATGTGACTTTGATACTTCTACATTAAATGTTACTTTTGATAACCTAACGCCTTTGAATACTCAACAAGAATCTAGTTTAGTATTAAGGTCAGTGATTGACTTAATTAAATAAGTGGTACTGCACACCGTAAAAAATTTAATTTTATTTTAAAATAGAGAGATCAACTAAATTTTCTTTTGATCTGTTAAACGAAATGATATAGATTGTTGCAGACACACTCCACAAAAGGGAATAAAGTAAATAATATATCCTATTGCAGAAACCTAACATATCTGTCCACCGAAGAGAATAACAATCAAATATTTCAAAGAGCTCCATAAAAATTATATATATATATATATATTATTTGCCTATAGCTCGGAAACTATTGGTTTTATAAAATTGTAGCCTATTTTATATAAAAGATTTTTATTTTTAATAATACTGCAATTTTACCACGATAAGTTATTTATTCTCTCAAAAAGTAGCAGATACATTATCAAAATTGGAGATTTTCTTTGAAGTAAAGTACCCTCAAAGCCAAGCTAAAAGAAAATTTTCGTTTCGTGGGTTCATTTATTCAAATCTCGAGTTAGATTTTCTGAACCTCACAATTGTTCTTTCCCCTCGGGGTTGACATAAATTAAAATTGCAATGGACCAAGCTTATCAGCTGAAACAGTTCGAATGGACGTAAACTTGTGTAACCGTCACACCGTAAAAACTTTGAAATTTATCTCGTTTATATTTTTAATTTTAAATCACACATTTAAAATGATTTAGAACAAATTGTTATTGTATGTGTTATTCGTGTTTAAAATTTTGCATTTACAACCGGAGTTAGATGAATGAATTGACCAAAGCTTTTTGGAGCAATTATTTATTATTTAAAAAGAAAAATCCAATGCGATATCTGACAGTTTAACAAGCCGTTATAAATGTTAAGCTTCGTGTACAACATGATTCTTCCACTATCCAACATATTGTATTTGTAAATAAACAAGCATTAGCAATGTAGTCATACATTGCATGCGATTCTATAATATTTAGGAACCATCTAGTTTTTATGCTTAATGGTAATATATTTGTAATGGTTTTTCGTAAACTGGTGATTAGTTACCTCAAGGGTGCTACTCGGAGAAGCATTGATAAGCGTTGAAAACTCTATAAATCCCGGATTATTTATGAAATAGTTTGATATTTTTAAATATTGTTCTCACCAAAATGTATGCGAAAGTTCTGATCAGTTAAAAAGTTTAAATTTTATGTTTAAAGTTTTTTTAACCTTTAATACTTACATAAAACCCTATAAAATAATCCACATACTTATAATGTTGTTTGACTCTATCAAAACATTACTTTATTTAATAGAGGATAGAAGTACAAATTATTCACGCAAAGCGTCGTTATTTTTTGTTATTATTAAAACTATACATTTAAACTTTTTAATTGTTCATAAACCTGCTGATGGTTTTCACCTAAATGTTTTTTAAAACTAAATTTAACACTATCAAACAACTTCTTGGATAATTAGGGGTTTCTAAACATCTACAACGCCTCTCTTGCTCTCTACTGCATCACCCAAAGAGCTCCACTTACAACCTCGTTAACACTTAACTCAGGTAAGTGATACAGCTATAACCAGGTATCATATCTTGGAAATGGTTTTTTTTATTATACTTTAGAAAACATTAGAGTTTAGACTAGTGAAACTATTTTACCATGTTTAAAAATAATAAAAATAATCGTTTAAAAATTAGAAATCTACTAAACTGATCCAATTTCACTGTTGTCGAATGAGGGGATAAGTTTTCTGGTTTAAGCGTAATTTTTGTGTCTAATGTCCCGGTTTGTCGGGCGTGATCCGGACTCCTAAGGTCCGTCGTCTTGTATTTGTAGCTAGGATGGTTGGCTACGATTATAAGCGGATCTAGTTCGATTCTAGACAGTGCTTAGTGATACATTTTTTATGTGTATTCGGGTTCGTCACATATTCCAATTAGTAACCATCATTAGCGCTACGACCGGGTGGGAAGCATTGGAAGAACTGTTCTGGGATAAGTTTAGTTATCAATCCGTATTTCGATATATATTTTGTGTTATTAAGGCCTAACTATAAAATTTCTTGCAATATACGGGCCTAACTATGACGGGGAGATCGTGGTCGAACCCTGTTGGGTGTACGAGGGTGTTCCTAAAGAATTTTACATTATCCCTCCACGCAAATGCGGGTACACTTCCATTAAATCTAACCTTCTTCATCCCTAACTTTTACTTTACACCCACTACTGTTTCCAACATGTGGCTTGGGTCAGTTTTTTATTCAAGCCATATATTCTCCACTACCGGTTAATAGGCCTGTCGTAGCTTCATATGCCTTATATAATCTAACTTAAGATGAGGACAGGCACAACATCCAGTCCCCCGGACATTAATTCATCACTGTGAAAAGGGTAAAACCCACATTTCAAAAATGATTAATTTTTCGGCTTCATCCCTAACTCACTAACGTAATTAGTAATATTTATATATAACCTGAAATTGTAGCAAGACGTGGTGATAGAAAATTTATAAAAAGACCGGTTTTTCAATAAATGCACCATCATACTTTGCCTGTAAAAAAATCAATGATTAAAAAAAGTTTACACTTGGATGGAACTTTATCTCTGACCTTCCGAGGCTGAGCTAACTGTCTGTACCGCTCTTTACTGTCTTTGAGGAGGGGGAGGGTGGAGTTAGGGGGTGCGGGGGTCGGTTTCGAACCTTCTTGTACAGACACACACTTAGCTGGCACACGCGTCGCATACCAAGCAGTCACGTGACACCATCAAGTAATTATCGTAGCACGTGTGGTCATGAGTTCGATTCCAGTTAATTAGTTGGTCGGAAAGGAGGTGGTAGGGGGTGGAAGAAGAGGAGTCAAGCCTCGGGGCATATCGCACCCTCACTACGAACGACACTGTCCTTTGAGAGCTCACCTTTATTTGGAGAAATAAGGTCGTGGTTGCTACGGCTAGAACAACTATTATTATTATTAGCACCGCGTCTTACTACCCGTTCGGGTTATACGCATAGAACAACTAGATACCCGCCTCGGTGGCGTAGTTGGCTAACGCGCTAGTCGTTTTGAGCTCGACTGCCGAGGATGGGGAGATCGAGGTTCGAATCTCGGTTGGGTTAACTGGGGGTGTTTTATCCTAAATGGTTTTCCACTTTCCCTCCACGCAAATGCGGTTCACTTCCTCTATATTCAACCTTCCCAATTCCTAACCCACTAGCGTAATTAGAACTTAAGCGTGTAACCCGAACGGTAGTAAGACGCAGTGCTAAATAATAAATAATAATTAATAACAATATAACTAGATGTTTTTTCATACACACGGGTGTCTTCGCTGCAACCAGGGAGTCGAACTAGAACCAGGACATACAACCAGAATTAATAGTTTATTTTAAGGAACCGGAAAATGAACCCTGAAAATAAATTACTTAAAAACCAGAATTGGAATCGTTACCCTTTTAGGTTCATAAGGATTTTTAGCGGTTCTTAAAGGTTTAGATTTTTCTTAATTATGTTTCATGATTGTATTTTGTGCCCGCCTCTCTTTAGCTTTACACTATTTTGAAATATTCTCCTTATTTTCCCTTTTTTTCAGTATTTTTTGTCAAGGTATTTTCTATTCTTTATATAGTTATTTTTTATTTGGTTGTGTTTTTTTTAATATATGTTTCTAATTGCGAATTTTATAATTTTATCATGACTAGTAAATAAAAATTGAACGAAACAGAACTTAATAAGAACCAAAAAGAACAGGAATACTTTATTTTTCTCCAACCGGAATCAGAATTAAAAGATTTTTGGAGAACCGGAAAACGATCAGAACCGATAAATATTTCGGTTTGACTCCTTGATAACATTTAAAATAAGCGTTTTCAATTATAAGTTAACCATGAGTTTGAATTCTTGCTCGATTCCAGGTGATGCTGAGAATGATATTTATTATATTTTCTAAACGCGATAATTATGTTATATAATTTTTAGATATTTAAGGTACTAGATTTGGATGTTTAGTATCGAGTGTAGGCTTACTCTCTTTCCTAAGCTTGTTTGAAAGTCGTGTTCTGATATAATATACAGTCCAATTTTCATAAAAGGGACCTTACATAAAATAAAAAAATAATTTCATGGTTAAAATTAATAACATTTACCGAGTATAGTATTATTAGTGTTATTTTAAAGGGGCATTAGAGAGTTGATAACTCGGATTATTGATTTGTCCGGATTTCCGAAAATACATTACCTATAAAAAAACGTAAGCGGAATATTTACGAAAACTCAGTGTTAAGTAAAAATATTTTCACTTTATTTAAACAAATTTTATTTTTTGCTAAAGATTACAAATTATGAAGGAATATAATAAGGCAAAAATCTAACAACAAAAATCTACAATTTATTTATTTTTTAACAAGGCTGAGGTGGGCTTATTGGCGGCCATGTCTCTGATTTTAAACCACTGTGGTTATTTTTACAAATAATATTTTTTCTTGGTGATCCGGACTATCGACCATCCAAATTTTTTACTTCCGAATTATCAAGGCTCTACTTCATTTCTAAAACCTTTCAAGAGTGACAGTTTGCAGATCATATTGCTTGACGTATGAACGTGTCGAAGTATATTTAGTAGCTTCTCCGGATGTCAGACATGGCCCAGTAAGTTTCACAGCACAGACTTTCTCGCTCCTTTATGTAGCTATCTAATTTATACTTATAGCTAGTAAGATATGTGAAACAAAATAATATACACTGTTATAGAAGCATATTGGGGATGATAAAGAATATCTCATTTCTCACGAGTGCATACATGAAATAATGGACACGGTTACACAAATATATTATTTGTTATGTGCATTTTCAACTCTCAATTTACCAAAACCTTATTCTTTTAAAAATATATTTTGAACATAACTTTTAAAATATAAGTTTTATGCAATATTCCTTCAAATAAATGTTATTAGCTTTTTTAGTCCTATAAGTTTGTAATACAAGCTAAATTTATCTCAAATAATTGTGGAGATATGATTAAAAAAAATTGAAATTTTCACTTATTAAAGTACTTTCAAAATCATTTTCATGGAAAATTAGATTCGCCATTTTGCTTATAATGTTAAACGGGTCCTAGATAAAAATTGTAATCAAAGTCGTTTGAACGAAATTTGAGAAAAATGATGCTATCTCATTGCGCTCTATAAGTAGAATACACTTAATTTTAGTGTTAAATATATAATTCTAAAAGTCCCAATAGAGAAATTTATGAAAAGCTTAGCCACCAAGTTTTAGCTGATAGATAAAATGGTTTATGCTCTAGTCCAAGCAACAGGCCTTGTAAAAACAACATTTACGGCTTCAGTGGGTCATAAAACTTAGATATTCATCAAAATCTCCAATTCTTTTTTTTTTTTACGATCACATTAATTTCTTTACCCGAGGGTTGTGAGAAAGTAAATATTCAACAAATGAAAAGTTTAATCAAGTTTTAGTAAACATATTAAAATTATCATCCTCACATCGCGTGTACACCGATGCGTTTTTTTTTTTAACCTATTTCTTTTCCGTTTGTCTGTGTGGTCCTAATGCAGACAGGTACCTCTGGTCGATGTACCCCTGAGACGTCTCGCCTGGGTCACGTACCAGCCCCATCTCCCCCCCCCCCCCCCCCCCCCCGTTCACACCTTTCTCAGTCAATATTGTCAAGTTAACTTGTTGCCAAGAAAACAGCTCTTTGGAGAGGAGTAAACTACGGCTAACTCAATTCCCGTTACGTAAACACTTCCCCTACTTACCTTCCTCCTTCCTTGATTCCCTCCAGATATTCCTTTTGATCTCTCTCTCTCTCTCTCTCTCTGTTTCGTATAATTGTCCCTTCGCTCCCTCCCACTCTCTTGTATTGACATATATATATATATATATATTCCAGATCTCTTTCAGCCGGGGAGAAATTTGATGTCTTCCCCTAAGTTGGGGTTGTAGGGGACGCGAGAAAAGGGTCATTTTCCAGCAATTTTCCATAGCAAAATATTTATTTGGTCGAAATAAATCAAAGGTTGCGCCAGTAAAAACATGAGTTGATTTTGTTTACACGGGTGATATCAACAGTTGTTGAATATCTGTCATGAGCATAGGCAGTCATTAGATGAGAAACTTTTTAAATGAAGAGAAAAAGTTTGTCATCAAATTCTTAGGACAGCCTTGACATAAATTCAACAACCGTTGATATCACCACGGGAAGAAAATTAAGCTCTATGTTTCCTACTGAAGCAATAGCTAATTTATTTTGGCCAATTTTTTTTTATATAAAACCTGCAAAAAACACTGGCCTTTACTCGCATTGCCTACACTCCCACTTAATTGTTTATCGACTCTCTCACTCCCTTTATACACATGTTTTATTTATTTTTACATATAGTGTATAGTCAAATTTTCAAAGTAAGAGCCTCATCCGACACCTAGAAACGCTTGCTATTTTAGCGCAGATAGGCTCTTCCTCAAGTCATGTGATCTGCATCTGTCACTTTTGATAGATATTGTCAATACCTCTATGATGACACATATAATATAGTAAAATGTTATTAATTTCGCCTGAAAGCAAAAATGTAATCACTCTCTAAAATGCCCTTTATATGAAAATTGGACTTTATGTATCGGATACAATTTCTAATGTACGCCTTCCTTTACAATTTTCATCCATGCGTTTCCTTATACGTTCTTCTTCTAATTTAAGTCACTGGTTGTCTCATTTTATCCCGTTCTTTTTTTTTTTTTCACCCACGTTATAATAATCTAAAATCCTTAACAAGTTTTCCTCTTTTTATTTTGTAATTTTTAAATATTTAAAATTTAATATATTTTTCATTACACTATTTTTTTGTCTATATATATTTTCGTACCCGCGTTCCCCCACTCGATTTACCCTTAATTTCAATTGATATAGTTAGGATATCTTCATTGATATTTTATTACATCAATTTATTATGTAATATTTATTTTTTAACACAGCATCAGCTAAGTCATAGTAATTACTATTCAAACACTGTAAAATTAATGTACTAATAAATGTTATTTAATAAAAGTATTGACCTTAGCAGGAAATCTAGACTTTCCTAGTGTTTGAAAATGTTTTACAGTTCAGGTTTTACTGAACAAATTAACCGAATATATAAATATTGAAAGTAATCGTCATAATTATAGATATAAGATAATCAACATAAAGATTATAATTTTTTCTTATATGGGCGACCATAAGTTTAGGTATGCCTGGTTTGATTCCACCCGATGCTGACAAAGATGCTTACTATTTGTATACGGCTTATGCTTACTCTACTTTGCAGCTAGTTTGAAAGTCGTGTTTTTATATAGTATAACGTATATATTTATAAATGCACTTTATATATTCAAAAATTTAAAAAAAAAATGAAGTTCTAATCCACTTTGCTGCCAACATAATTTTAATTTTAATGATAAATCTCGGGAAAGCTCAAATTTTCCGGCTTTTTTTTTTCATTAAAGAGTCACCAAAGAGACACAAGCCAAAACGTTTTGTACAATGTTAGCTACGCTCGTTTTGAGGGCAAAGCACTATTTCCCCCTTCAGCCCCTCGACTTCCACTCTCTGCTTTTTCGAAATTAGGAAAGAAGGGAGCGGGGGGGGGGAGTAGGAGGGGTCGCGAGGAAGGGGAGATGACCGTTCCAAATTATGAAAAGCTTTTGTCATGTAAAAGTGGTGTTGCAGGACCATTTACACAGGAAAATGTCCGTCCCCGCTTGTGAACGTTTTGAAAGAGAATTGTTTTAGAACTAAAATAAGGGGAGGGGAGGGTGGTGGTGTTGGTTTCGGCTGGTCGGAAGGGGGGAGGGGGTATGCTTTAGTGGCATGAAGGGTAATGGGGTGTTATTTGGGTGTACCCTTTGTTCAGGATACTACGTGATAATGAGTCGGAGGTTGGGGAGTCCCATAGAATAGTGAGATGGAAAAGGGGGGAGGGGGGTGATGAAGTGTTGATGACATATTTAGGGTGTGAGAAGGGGGGGGAGGTTCAAAAATGAGGTGAAAAGTGGCTGTTTTGATGGATATAATGTATTGGCTAGGTTTTGTTTACTGTGGCTTTTTCACATCAAGTTTTTTTATCCCTCTCTACTGTCACAATATAAAGGCCTAATTTTTTAATTTGACATATTATAAATAAATCGATCATAATCACTTAAACACTGTCGGTGAGTACGAGAAATAAATTTCAAGAATGTCTATGGTCTAGTTTCACCGGTGATTGAGAGTTTGGAGTTCTATTCCCAGATGAGTCTGACAGTTGTTTTTCCTTTTGATTTTCTCATTTTCCTCCATGGAAAATGAAGCTACATTTCTTATAAAATATACCTCCCACATTCCTATCCCCAATATTGGGATAATAAATGCGTGAAGCCCCCAGACGAATGGTAAGACATGAAGAAAACAACAGATCAGAATCCACCCTCTCACCTTCACCACCTTCAGACAATATGTAAAAAAAAGTCGATAGCTTCATCGCTTTTATTTATTTATTTGAGGTATTTAACTTGCACTTGCTGAACTGACTGATTACATCAGCACACGAGAATTTCTATGAGCGTGCGTGAAAGGGCCTACCAATTTTGTCGAGAAAGGTATTTTTACATACATTCCAGAGTTCTTCTACATGCCACAATCGACATACGACCGACAGCTTTACTTCACCTCGGAAGGAAGGTGTGCTGCGGATTTTACCGCTCAAGAAAAATCAGTCGACCCCGGCTGGGTTTGAACCCACGAACAGCAGGGTTTTAAGGCGAGCACTTTACCCCAAGACCACAGAGGTCGATTTCATCGCTATTGTTTCTAACGCATGGGCCAGGGTTTCCACGCACCAGGAAAACCGGGAAAGCATTAGGGATTTTTTTTTTGTAACTGGAAAAAAAAACGAAAAAAACAACGAATTTTACAAATAAAGTTAAATTAACTTATAAAAATACCGAAATATTGAGACTATTTTATTATCAACCGAAAGTTTTAAAATGATATGGCTTTGTATAGAACAAAAATCTGACTAAATAACTGAAGCATACTGATTCAAACACACTAGACCTATCTATGCCTCATGGTATAGGAGCCATAGAACCTGGCTGCTGACCTAGAGATTCCGGGCTCGATTCCCGGCTAGTAGAGCGGGCTGTTTTCTCTAAAGGGGAATAATTCACATGGTCACAAAAGTTTGGTTAAATCAGACTTAATTTAGGTTAAGATTTTGATTAGCTCCACCCCGTCACATTCACTACCATCATCCACTCATCTGATCGAGACACGGAAAGAGCCTCCACGGAAAGAATGTGCGAGCAGTACTTTCGGACGTCCCCTGGGCAACGGCACATTAATACTGACTAATGTTTCCTCAAACTGAGCTACAGAAACTCCAATATAATAATTATTATCATCCAAGCTCTTGCCCAATCAGGAGCGTAATGACTACATATATTTCGCCACCAAACTCTAATCAACCTGTTTTTTTAAACATGCGTTACATGAATTCATGATGGTTAGCTAGATGGAAAACGAAATTTCATTCCACTATAATTCATTATTTTGTTCTTATTTTCCTTCTGGTAGACCTGTGAAAAATATAGGTAAATTTGTACTAAGAAATTAGTGGTAGTCCTGATGTGTGACTCTGTATGTGACAGATCATCAGCTACGACTCTCCAAGAGGAGGAGTGAGTGTGATCACGGAGAAGGGGGAGACAACCACCAGCTTCCTCTTGATCCAGAAGGCAAAACCGTCAGATTCGGGGAGATACCAGTGTAACCCTTCGAACGCTCAGTCCAAGAGCATCACCGTGCACGTCCTCAATGGTGAGTACAGGGAGATACCAGTGTAACCCTCAGTCCAAGAGCTCACGTGCACGTCCTAAATGGTGAGTACACGGAGATACCAGTGTAACCTTCGAACGCTCAGTCCAAGAGCATCACCGTGCACGTCTCAATGGTGAGTACGGGGAGATACATAAAAATACATATTTATTATAATTTATATGCTAGTTTGTTTTCTGGAAGTGAATATGCGTGCATATTTTCATAATATTGTTTGGGAGATTTCCAAACCTATTTCTGGCAGTAAATTTTTTATGATCCTACCAACCAACCAACCAAATACAATGTAGATCTAAGAATTGAAAGTAATTGTTTTTAAATGTTGTTTGTAGATCTATATTACAGTAAGTTACTATGATTACTAAATATGTATATCTACGGCCCGTGGTGCAAATTAATAGTCATAATTATCTGGCCCTTGGAATGTAAAGCGTTGGACCACCCGGGTCTAAGTAAATACAAATAGTTTTAACGTCGCTTATTGTAACATAGCCCGGAATAGGTTTACCTTAATGCGTTTATAAAGTATAATTATAGACATATTGCCACACCTAATGAGGCCCTACGTGGGAGGTAGAGGGGAGGTGTGAGGGTTGTCGTCAAGTCAGATAAATGGCCCTCTTTCTTGCCTCAATCTAGTACCAAATGATTTTTAATAGAACTTAAAACGTATCTATACAAAAAATTATTATATACTGAAGATGTGTAAAACGTGCAGGCTAAATGTTTAAGGCCAGTCCTACCACTTTTTATTAAAAAGTTAACAACACATTAAAAGTAATCATGGTAGTTTCGCGCTTAAGAGGGTGACCATCAGATCGGGCCTTTCATTATCTCTCAAAACAAATGGTGGCGGATAAAGATTCACCTTTTTTCGTGGGTATTTAATAGTTTGTTTGAAAACTATTTTCTTACTATTAGCAGTGTAGGTAATTAATTATATTAAAAAAAATCATTACCATCCTCACATCTGATAATTACTCTAACGAGGAAGGAATGGGGAAAGAATAATTTTAGAAGTAATATATCCCTATTTGCGTGGAAGGGGAGTGGGAAACATTTTAGGAAAAACTACCCTGACCGGGATTTGAACCCCATTCTCCCTGTCATCAGCAGGCCAATATAACATGAGGCCATTTGGCTACTGAAGCGGGTAAAACTTTCATAATTATTACCGATGGTGAAAAATTAAATGTAAAGCCTTTTAAAATCAAATGTGACACAAATAAGATATAATATAATTAAGGTTTTTAGTCAAAGTGAAAAAATTTTTATGTTTACTGGAATGCAAGTAATTCACTTTTCTCGCTTTTAGAAGCTTTTTTTTTCATGCAAGTCACTTTTAATCACTATTTTCAAGAGGGTTCACTTTTTAGCTCACTTTTTCCTACCACTAATTAAAGCTTTCGTTTTTAGTTTCATAGTTTTTTCTGAAAAAAAAATTATAATTCAGAAACTTTAACAATATATTAATTAACTAATATCATAGTTACAAACAAGATGCATATAGATGCCATCAAATCTACCTGGAAGAAAATAAATTAGAAAAAGGGGGAAGAAAATGAATTTAAAAAAGGAGGAAATAAAATAAATTAAAACACTAGGAAAGAAAATAAATTATTAAAAGAGGAAAGAAAATTAAAACAATAACAAAAATAAAAGAAGAATATTAAAATATTATAAAAGCGAGCTTAACTAAAACAGAAGTTAGAAATTTAAGAAGCAGAAAAATGCAGTACTGCAAAAAAAAAAAAAAGTTTACAAAATCAAAATGAAAGACCACCGATATTTGAAGCATTGCAATATAAAAATTGGTAGACAATCTGTATTTGTCAAGTGGTCCTACAAAAAGTGTCAAACAAAGCTGTGTTTGCCAAATAGACTTACCAAAAGTGTTATACAAACTGTGTTTGCCAAATAGACCTACAAAAAGAGAAAAAAATTAATAGGTGTAGCAAACAACCCTCAAAAGAAGATTTTAAAATTCAAAACGTCTTCAATAATTTCATTATTTGAGTCATATAAACCTAAAATTTAATACAACTCTTCTTTTTCAAATATCTGCACACATTGTCAACTTTGGTCATTTTTTTCGACCTACGCATTTTAAATTATTGATTAAATAGCTAAGCTATTGTACTTGTTAATTGCTGTCATAGCCGGATCTAAATAACAAACACTTTAAATTGAAAAATTACACTTGGACACGGGAATCGAACCTAGACCTTTGGCTTAGTACGCTAATACTCTAACCACTGAGCTATCCAAGAGTCGTCCCATGCTCAGGGTCATTCTCCACTCATATTTTAAGGCAGGTTCTGTACTGAACGTGTGGAAATCGTCAACTACATATTTTAATATTTTTAGTCGATCTGGTCACTTTTCTTAGCACTTGGATCACAGTATATACCATTTTAATTGTTTTCATTTAAGGCATTACTATTATTACCGCGTCTTACTACCTGTTCAGGTTATACGGATTTATAATACTTACGCTAATGAGGTTGGAATGAGGAAGGAAGCATTTTGGAGATAATCTACCCGCATTTGCATGGAAGGAGAAAGGGAAACCATATAAGTAAAACCACCCTCAGTAGACCCGACCGGTGTTTGAACCCCTCAAGTCATCAGCAGGCCATTCTTAACACGAGAGTGATGCCTTAGACCATTCGGCCACCGAAGCGGGTGTATTTATAACAACTAATAGTACAGAACAAAATAAAATTTAAATATTTGAGTTTAACCTACATTTGTGGGCACATGGACCTAATTTCGGGCTCGTACAGTCTGGTTTTGGACACGATGGAAGGTCAGAGTTCAAATCTCAACCACTTGTATCGAGGGAGCATTTTCATGGATGGTTATTTTTCTACTTTAAAGCAAATGCAAGTACCATTAAAATAACCCATTTCTCACACTTTCTCCACTCCTTTTTTTTTTTTTTTTTGACCTCGTACAAAAACACTGCACTCGATCTTTCAATCACTAACCCCCTAATTAACATCCACTCTCACACTCAATTATGCAATACCTCCCTATTTCATTCACTCAATTACCCACCCTAGCTATTCCCACAGTCCCTGGGATTATCATCTCCCTCGTGCCTTTGACGAACCTATTCACTCACGTACCAATATCAACATTATTTATACCAACTTCAGTTTCCGAATGGTCTGAGGTGTCACGCTCCCGTTAAAACTAGCCCGCTAAAGACGTGGAGATCGGCGCTCGAATCCCGGCCGGGTCTACTGAGGCTGGTATTTTCAAAATTGTTTCACACCCTCCTTCCACACAAATATAGGTGGATTACCTCTAGAATACTTCCTTCCTCATCTCTACTCCATTAGAGTGGTTATAAATGGGTATAACCCGAACAGGCTAGTAAGTAATACAAGGTGATTATAATAAATTGTTGTTCAAAGTATAAAAAACCCGCCTCGGTGGCGTAGTTGGCTAACGCGCTAGTCGTGTTGAGCTCGACCGCCGAGGACGGGGCGATCGAGGTTCGAATCTCGGTCGGGTGAACTGGGGGTGGTTTTTCCTAAATGGTTTGCCACTCTCCCTCCACGCAAATGCGGGTTCACTTCCTTTAAATTCAACCCTCCCAATTCCTAATCCATTAGAGTAATTAGTACTTAAGCGTATAACCCGAACGGGTAGTAAGACGCGGTGCTAAATATTATTATTATTATTATTCAAAGTATAAAGAAGTTCGGTACCCTTTCGGAGTAAACGTGTTTGGTGCGACTTAAGTCACAAGTCTCTTAGTGAAGGTATTTGAAGTGTACAGGGAGTAAAAGAGGGGGGAGGGGAACACATTACACATACACATGTTTTACAGGACAACTTTATTATCTCAAAACGCGTAAGGATCATCAAATACTCCTTTTTTTAAATTGATTTAAATATGGCGGATACCTCTTTTAACCATAGGCTAAAATTTATTAGAAAGGTCTCATAATAATTGACTAACATTGACTAACATTGCAGCACTAGCTCAATTTGAGTTTAAATTGATATTTCACCTTTTTCTCTTGTACATGGTCATAAATGGGATCATATTTGTCTAAGTAACTGTTTATATAGTGCTATTTTGATACCCAAGGTTCATATCTGAAAGCTATAAAAAAAGTTAGTGGACTTACTTACACATATTCATACATCAAGTCATTTGATCTGAAGCTGTATCTTTCGTTAGATAGTATCAATAACTATAAAATTAGATATTAAATGTTAACAATTTTGGGCGTTAAAAATATCTTTGTATTTCCTATAAGTTTCTATAAATTTCAAGGTTTTCAAGTGATATTTTGGGTTTGTTTCTGTTGATCTATTTTTGCTTCTTAGCTAATTCTTTTTTTTTTTTTTTTCCTAATTTTCTATTTTCCTTGCACGTGATGAATATCTTGGTAGTGTTCCAATTGATTCAAAGTTCAAGAAGATGGGGTTGTCTGTTTAATTGAGAGCTAGTACACCTATTTTTCCTCTTAGTCTGGCGTGTTCCGAAACTTTTCTGTTAAATCGTATAAAAACTGTTAATTAATTTGGATGAACTATACGTTTTATTAGTTCAGACTTATCGTTCATTGATAATGGGGGATTTAATGTAATAAACCCGTCGACGTTTTAGTCTGACATACTCGCCCAGCAGCACTACATTTAAGGTGGTCCTGTAAGGAGTACGAGTTGAGGACATTGTGTTTACAGTTCTTATAGAAAAACTGCTTCTTGGAAAAAAATAAATAAAATATTGCCCCTTAAGGCAGAGAGTTTTAAAGGTTCTTCACATGGTGACCATCAGTTCTTGAATCTCTCTCAAGAGTGTCCTAAAATTTAATAAAAAAACTTTTTCCCTTCATTTAAAAGGTTTTCCATCTAATGCTGCTAGAGTACCGGTTTGTATAAGAGAGGTATAAATTAAATGTACCCACATTTTCTTGAACGAGTAAGGGAAAACTATTTAGGAAAAATCTACCCTTGGTACACCAGGCGGGATTTGAACTCTGGTTTGCCAGTGATGGAAAGGTCAGACTATATTATTCTGGTATTTATTCAGCGTTGCTCTCGCTCATAGAATATCATGTGTGCTGATATAGTCAAATAAATAAAATCATTTTTGTCAAATAAGTCTTTATTATTATCCGTAATAATTAAAGTTTCAGATCTTCCTGCTATTATTCTATTAATGATTTAAAAATATTAATTAATTTACTTCTATCCACATAATATAACATATTTTTATTTAATCATTACACATATTCAGATTTTAATGTGTTAAATCTAAATATTTTTTTTCCTAGCAAATGAAATAGTATTTAATTTGATTTTGTTTATTTACCTAAGGTTTTTAATTAAACTGGCACTTTATGTTGAAGTCCTTTATTTCTAACAATAATTATTATAGTATTATAATGCTTGGTACTTTGGGTTTGTTACAGGGGAATATCCCGCGGCGATGCAACATGGCGGTCAAGCGCACCACCGGTCGTCCCATCTTTATTGTTTGATATTCTGCGTCTGCCTTTTATTGTTAAGTCCATAACCCGGAATTGCCCAGCATCTGTAAAAAAAAAAAACTTCGGTTCGTGTTGGTGTGAATCAAAACAGTGGTTATATTATAATCCGAAAGAGATCCTTGACTCATACCTGGATAGATAAAACTAATATATACTTAAGGGCATTGGCGTGTGCGGGTATCAACAAAATGACCTTCACATAATTTTTTCATATATTTTCGACCCCTCTCTTGCCATTTGTTGAAGAGTAAGAAGTATGCTAAGATGAAACATTGTAAAGAATGATATTAACTATTTTTGAAAAAAAAAAAAAATGGGTAAAATGAATCTGATGGACGGATAACTGTGTGATAAATATACGGAGTCCTGTTGTGTTGACACTTGTCTATAATAATTTACTTCGATAGAAGAAATATTCTATTTTATCCAGATGTATGTGTTTTTTTTTCAGTGTCTGAAACAAAATATGTACAAACTTCACGTGAATATTTTGAGAAAATATACATTTTAATGGTGTTATGAATAATTCATATTTATTTTTTGATAAATAAAGTCTATCACAGTAATATATCGGATCAATCAGTATTTCGTTCCATTTTTTTAATCGTTTTTTATCTTTGAAAAACAAATTCAAATAAATTTTTCACACAATCACAAGAGAAGATAAATAATACCATAGAGAATTCTATCCAATGAAAATATTTTAAAATATAATAACATTTCTTTGATCAATTGTGGTATTTTGTTTATTCAATTAAATATTCCTTACAAGTGGAAATTAAAACGGTAATGGAATGACTAAAAATAATTCAACACTCTTCTCTGTAAACCTAATGAGTCATTCCTTTAAATAAATTATACTATAGTGTATTACACATTTATAAACGCTCAAAGGATAATGTTTTTTAAATATAGAAATCAGTCCACCTAAATGTATTTGAAGCACAAAAACTGTCCAAAACAAAACAATTTCTTCTTCCATTTATTGGAATGATACTTTTTAATATGGAAATATATTATAAGTTTATGAATACACAGTGTTAGCTAAGAAATGTCTGTGTATATATAATTTTACTATATCTGTGCGCGTTCAACACTAAGTATTAGTGCTTCTCCTAAGTTCGCTTCCTGATCCATCAGTATTACAATAACTAATATAAATGGAAGAATAGATACGAACAAAAGATACCACATAGTTCATCTTGCGAAAGATAAGATGTTCTACCATCTATAATAATCATCATTCCATGGTATTCTTCTGAGCTCAACAAATCCATCTAAATTATTCATCTGTTGCCATCTTAAAACAGGTAAGACAATATTTTGTTTTCTTTTATATATTTGTATGTTTATATGTGTATGTGTTTATTAGTGTACATTTTGTAACACAATGACGCCAAAATTTGTGTGATAAAATTAGACCCTTAATATTAATGCTATATAAACAAAACAAAAATACTTAAATTATTCGCAACCTAAATACGAGTTGACATTTCAATATAGTTTTTTATTCAAATATTTTCTCATTAACTAGCTCCGTGATTTTAAATATTTGTTTGAATTGAAGAGTAAAATAGCTATTAAAAAAACTATTTAGCTAAAAGTCCCAATCTCAAAAGTAGTAAATTTTAATAATACTATTAATTATGGTGAAAGTAATTTGAACCTATAAAATCGAGCTCTTACTTTCTTAGTTTCTAAACTATCATTTGGAATTTTTCAGATATTTTAAAAATTGTCACTTATTTATAATAATTCAATTAATCAAGAAAGAACTAAACATGAATATATTGGTAGGTTTTTACTAGAGAAAACACCATCCTTTCAATTGGATTCAAAATTATTCATGAGTGTTTGACCCTTTATACCAGTATGAGCTACCTGGTTTGATTAGTGTCGCTAACATTTTCCCCTATGAGTGCTTATTTGTCAGGATGGGAAATGGAATGACCTGGGGTTGGGCAAATTAACTGTACTAAAGCGATTTTGAATGGGTTTTTTGAGGGGGCGGGGGGGAATGTACTAGTTTGAATGGTTACCATTGAAGAATATTGCTGACATGGAAAATGTCAGTAACCCTTGTGTTAACGGAACCTCGTTCGTTTACTGGTCAGTGTCCCTTTTACCTTTCCTTCTCATCCACCTATTGACATGGTAAGCCCTACACTCGATTTGTTCCAAGTTCGTTTACACATGATCCGGAATTAATCGTTGACTCGCTCTTTATGGCCTCCACCACAACACAATAGGAATTTAAAACTTGAAAAGATACAATCAGTCTCTTGGGACCATGGCATCTTGTATATTTGAACCCCTCACTGCTAAAGACCCTACCGATCACAGATTGGTACGTATGGGACTTCACCTTATTCCCCACACGTGCGGCTAAATACGTTGAGTGGACACCTGATTTCCAGAACAATGTTTTGATTTGGTATAACAGTAGAGCGTTGATAAATTCGGACGTCAAAGATCTTGATCGTCAATAATACGGATCGCCAAGAAAAAAAAAAATTAAAAATAACCTCAGGGTTATGGATATCAAGACATGGCCGCCGAAAAACGCTCCTCGAACCTTGTTCAGAAAAACATTGAAAACTTTTTTCGTTGTTAGCTTGTTGACTTATATTCATTAAGAATTTGTGATATCCAGCCCCAAAAAATAAAAGTGTAATTTCGTTGTCTAAATAAGGTGAAAATATTTTACCTTAACACTGAGTTCTCATGAGTACCCCATCTATGCTTATTTTTTAAAATTTTTGGTAGGTACTGTCCGGACAGATTGATAATCCGGATTAGGTCAATCCCCAATTAGTCCGAAATATCAACGTTCTACTGTATTTGTTTATGCTGTTGACACTAAATGGTTTATATTGACATTACTTTATAAAGAATACAAGAGGGAGCTTCAGTAAACTATTCCTAAACTCTTACAATTAGTTTATATTCTACCCACACTGGTGAATACTTAGATAAAGGTAGTCAGACTCGTCTTGTATGGTGTTCTAGTGATGGTGTGGTTGAGATTAGGGGAACTATATTGCTATTTTCATAAATGGTTTCTTCTTTTTTTTACACCACGTCTTACTACCCGTTCGGGCTATACGCTTATGTATTAATTACGCTAATGGTTTTAGGGATTAAGAAGGGTATGTATTTATATAGGAAGTGTATACTGCATTTGCGCGGAGGGAGAGTGGAAAACAATTTTGGAAATATCACCCTCACTAAGCCCGATTGAGATTCTAACTTCGATCTCTCCATCTTGGCAGTCTAGTCTACTGCGAGAGTAGCGCGTTAGACCACGTGGCCACTGAAGGGGTTGTTTCTTACTATATACTCCACGCAAATGCTGACACATTAACTTTAAATTATACCTCCCTTATACCTAATCATTGGTGTCAATATTTG
Source organism: Timema podura (assembly GCA_033556935.1). Lineage (NCBI taxonomy): Eukaryota > Metazoa > Arthropoda > Insecta > Phasmatodea > Timematidae > Timema > Timema podura. The sequence goes on from JAVRXN010000012.1 coordinate 47,009,915, forward strand.
ATCATTACGGACCGGTGATGGTCTTTATAACCATAGAGTAAAACTTATTGGTGAGTAATGAATAGGAGCTATCTGATGTATAAGAGTTTGTTGGTTCTGAGTATAAAAACATCTTCAGTGTTGACACGTATCTGGAAAACAGGTAAAAACTTAAAAAGTCAGATAATTTTGTGTGATGGGAAAAAATTTCAGGAAATGAAAAAAGTCATTTAAAATTAAATATCTTTGCAATTTTACTCTTGAAATGTGTATTTTAAGAGCATAAACCTATTAATTTTAACACCAATATTTGAGATTTTGCACAAAAAAACTCTATACTAAACGTTTAGTAACTCCTTAATCAAGAATTTAATTGAAAACCATAAATAACCAGATTGTTATATATTTATTTGCGCGTATAACATTTAAAAAAATACAAATTCTTGAATCTGAAAAAACTTGTATAGGTCAGTCTATAATTATATGATCTTTTCCCGCACTTTCAGTGTAGATATTTATTCATATTTTTGTAATGGTCGTTACAAGATTTTAAATTTGTTATAATAATGCAAATTAATATTTTTTTAAAAAAAAAGCCTTCTATAGCATATGTCTTGTAAACAATATTTGATACAACAACAAAAAAAGAACACCTGGTATGTTAATTTGCTGCATGCGTTGAGTGGCAATGGTTATTTATTTTTTCTGGTAAAGTACTTGAGTAATTAGTTAGTTGTTGTTTATAAAATAATTTTTAAGTAAATATGTTTAAAAAATATAATTTAAATATATATGTGTTGTGTGGGTACACGAGCATGTCCCCTAGCCTGTTTGTGTACATAATTGTCCCGTTGTGTTTCCATAGCTCTTATACACAAACTCACATGATATAAAACCCCAGTGCAACGGCAACCACGTCATAAACAAACCGCGCCAAACACTCGTGTAGCCAGTAGCTCGTTACCGTTTGCTAAACCAAGCTACGGCTCTGCAATGCGTGATTTTCTATCTCTGTCGCTCTAAACAGAATTACCTTTGCAGAAGCAGCCACTCTTTAAATTTTAATCCTATTTAGTGTGTCGCACATAAAAATTCTACTAATACAAAAAAAATCTCTCCCTCTCTTTCTCTTATAAAATAAAATAAATGTATAGTCAGCCCCAAAAAAAATCTAGAAACTTATACAAGCTAAGACATCTAGGTCGGATCGTTTTTCAAGAGTTATGCCGCATAAGGTCAACAGGTGTGCTACGGGAATTAGGAGGGGGGGGGGAGAATAAGTCTAGAAGAGGTCGAAAAAAAAAAAAAAGGAAAATTGTATTTACGGAAGGGGGAGATATTTTTGGAGGGTAATGAAATACGCCATAGGATTATTTTTTATAAATGACATATTTTTATAATGATAGGCCTATATAATTTCAATATATTGTAATAATAATGATATAATTATAAATTTTAGAAATTTATCTTTTGAAATCCATGATGAACAATTTTTTTTTTTGTAAAACAATGATTAGAATTATAGCTATTTAACTTTTAAACATAATCTTTAATACTTGTATTTTTTTAGTGATAAAATCTCGTTCTTAAAAAAATATATGGCTTTCCTTAACAATTTTATCGCCACTATAGATACTACTTTTATTTTATTTATTGAAACTTGTATGGATAACGCTTGGATGGTATGTGAGGAACTTACCAAAAGCAAAAGCTGGTTTGGATTCTTAATTAGGTCTAATTCACTAATAGCCCAAACGTTTGTAGAGTTTGAAAAAGGTAAGATGTAGGCTTTACGATTATCGAAGAATCTTAAAGTTACTAATTTAATGTGATAAGTGAATGTAAATACTAATATGTGCCTAACCATTCATAGTTTGAAATCTATATTAATACATATTTTTACAGTGAACTAAATGTCTAGAGCAGAATTTACCAAACTGTGGTACGTGAAAGATTCCAGAGGGTACCGTAACCTATGACTGAGTTTTATTTTTAAAAAAGATAATATTAGCACCGCGTCTTAATACCCGCTCGGACAATACGCATATGTACTAATTATGCTAATGTGCTAGGAATGAGTAAGGTTTAACTTGGAGAAAGTGTACCCGCATCTGCGTAGATGAAGACTGGAAAACTATCTTAGAAAAAAATACCACTCTGTACATCCGACTGAGATTTAAACACCAATCCAACTTTCATCAGTAATCTATTCTAATGATAGAGTGAAATGGTGGCTACAGTTGATATGCACCAGGAAAAATCAGGGAATTTTTTGATGTCAAAAAAAGAGGAAATTTCAGAGAATTGAAAAAAAAAAACACGGAAAAACTAGAAAATTTAAATACCTGTTTCTAAAAACTATTAATTTGGCACCTAAACACTAAAACAAAGTTTTTTGATAAAACTTTTTGCAAACGTAGTTGTTTATCACTGCCACATTTACACAGAGACACAAATAATACCTAAGCATTTAGTTCTTAAAAATAGCTTATAAAAATGTTGACGTTTAGTAGAAAGCATTTTTTATTTAAATATTCATCAAGGGAAATTGGAAAAGGTTTAATTAATTTAGTTTAGATTAGAAAATGTTGTCTAGAGAGAACCTTTAAAATTCGAGGAATTTTATTAAAAAAAAGTTCCGTAGCCACCCTTCATTTATAATTACTTTGGGTAAAAACACCTTAGGGACCCGCTTCAGTGGCCAAACGGTCTAAGGCGTCACTCTCGCGTTAGATTGGCCTGATGATGTTGGAGAGATCGGGACTCGAATACCTGTTGGATCTATTGATAAGGGTTATACTTAAATGGTTTCCCAAATTCTTTCCAAGCAAATGCGGGTATATAACCTCTTAAATATTTATTTCCTCATTCCTACTCCGTTATAATATATGGTATTACCTGAACAGGTATTAATATGCGGTGATAAAAAAACACCTCAGGGAAGCTACCTGGGAATCTAACCCCGATCTCGCCATCACTAGAAAACAATACCAAACAAGACATAACTTTGTCTGCGTGATCACTGGTGCAAGTCACACTACAGATTAATCTCGGCTACATAAATCTAGGAAGAATATAATCTTTCGATTGCTGATTACCACAAGGAGTAATAGGACATGGAATAAGATAAGGCTTAGATTTTATACATTACTTTAAAATTTCACAAATTTTTTACCTAACATATTTGGACTTCAAACCTTGTTTATGTCCACTCTGTATTATTATATTCCTCAAATTTTGTAACGAGGACAGGTAATGATTTTATTTAAATTTCATATGGCAGATGTTAACCTATTAATACAAATTTTATAATTTTTATTTACAACACAGTTGAACTTTAAACTTTGTTTTCTCCTTACTTTATGGTATCCATGTTCTGTAACATATTTTAAACATGTAATAATTGTATTTTAGACTTGTCGTCAACTTATGTTTTAGGTCAGTTGATGATGCTATATTAATTTATTGTAAATTTTCATATCTGACATTTTGTTGTTCATTAGAAGCAAATTACAATCAATCTCTTTGAAGTTTAATGTCAATATATCTACCAATTTTGAAACTTTCTAATTCATTAAATTCACATTAAAAAAAATTTGTTGTAGCTATTTCCAGAGCATTCTATCTAAGTCTTAACTTTAACAAATCTAGGTAAGTTAAGGCGAACGTATTTCAATAGTTACATTTTTCTATGAAGCTGAGCGTACCTAGTCTTGAAGGGGGTAGTGGGGGGTATCACGACACATTATCACGACTTTGGCTGAATGCCTCGCATGCGCGTTTTGTTTGTTTTTTTACAATTTCTTTTCCCTCGCTAAAGCTTAACGTAATCTTCCTTCACACTTTATTCATGCACTAAATGAATTCCGAAAATTCCGTTCATTTGCATGCTCCTAAGATTATTACCAACTAACAGAGACAGTCCATGCTTTTAAGAAAATTTCCAATATATATTTGAGAAAAACGAAGTTAAAAAATATATATGTTAATTTTTCTAAGGTAAAAATAAAATTTCTTCGACTGACTTAATTTTAGAGCAAATGCTATCAAATATGAATTCTACGACTTGTAGTAAATTTTAATAGTTTTTTTTAAATATACTGAAATCTTAGGCGATTTTTTTTAATTCGCCTTTTTATTATTTCTAACTAAAATAATTCGTCAAACTCATTCTTTTAGTAAGACTTGACAAATTAACATATTTTAAAATGTAATTAATCGCGGAGAAAAAATATTTGATAACCATCAAAATAATAAAATGTAGCTATATTATAATTATTACTATAGGACGAAACTTTTAGTAAATACAAATATATTTTTTGTGTTCAACTTTGATAACATTTTATTTGATTAATAGTAATATTTTATATTGATATTACAATTATTCAAGACCGTAGCCAGCCAATAATTTTAGGGGGGGGGGGGGTTGATGGGCACATCCCCTAATTGCCGGAGGATAGAAAAAATTCTAAATATTAAACACCTCTAGAAGCTATCTGAAGTGCTTTTTATGGTAACACAGCCCCCTAATTTGTACTTGCGGCTTAACTTTGTATTGTTTGAACCATAAGAAAAGCCTTATATATTTTGTTGATTATATTTTGGAGGGGGTTTGAACCCCCAAAACCTCCCCCTTGACTACGGCCTTGCAATTATTATTACTGCATGTGTTCAAGCTATACTCAAATATCATAATTACTTTGATGGTGTAGAGATGAGGAAGGAAGACTTTTAAAGGTAATTTTTCCACATTTTCGTGGAAGGAGTGGGGTAAACCATTTATGGAAAACCATCCTTAATAGACCCGACCAGGATTTGAACCTCGATCTCCCAATCTTTTGCAGGTCATTCCAAAATGATGAGTGAATGCCGTAGACCATTCGATCACTGAATAGTAGGGATGGGGGTATCAGAGTTAGCAGCTGCAAATCAATTACTTTACGTACACTCCATTTGTCTGAAGGCAGCAAGCCTACCCTGATGAGTTACATTATGGTCCAGCTTATAAGATCGGATCATAACGTACTTTGTCAAAATAAGACTTACGTTTCAAGGTAATCGGATTGCATGTGTATATTAAATTGTTTTAGGAACTTATATTGACGGACAAGAGTTCTTTTTTATATTAATACGACTGTATTTTTTTTCATTATTATTAACTAGATTTTACCCGTCGCGGCTTCGACCCGCAATAATTGATCAAATCTTTTAATTTTTAACTAAATGTTTTGGTCATAAATCAAACTTTTTTTTTAAATATCTCTGCGTTTTTCTCAGCTCTAGCTGTAAGTAGTATTTGTTATTCCAGGACATACTCTACCAACGTAACCAAGTTTCATTCGAATCCGTTCAGCATTTGCGTGATGAGTAACAAACACATAAAACAAATCTCGCATTATAATATTATATTATCGACAATAATACAGTTTAGGAATACGAGTGTGAAGTGTCTTTACATTCTATGAGAAAAAAAAATTGGGTTTGAAAACACGTGCTTAGGATATTTTTGTCCAATGGGATGAGGTACTGGGAGGGGAGGAGGCTACTAATGTAACCAGATCTGTATCTCACCAAACATTGTTGGATATAAAGCTCGTATCTACGATGGAAGGACATGCAGTTGAGACGAGAATTTATAACCATGGTTCAGCATTGACTGCAAACACCGAAGAAGACATTGGTGGACTGACGAGTTTGGAGGATAACATTATAATGGACTGAAAAAATAGGTTATGAGGTGATCTGGGTAGACAAGCTAGACAGAATAGTGATGAGATGGATAACTAGCTAAAGACAGATATGTAGTGAGGACGGATAGAACTAGTCAAAAGGAATAGTGTAGTGAGATGATAAACTACTCAGACAGATAGTGTAGTGAGGACTGGATACTTAGCTCAGACAGAAATGTGGTGAGGACTGGATAGAACTATCAGACGAAATGTGTATGAGGACGGAAGAACTAGCTCAAGACAAGATAGTGTAATGAGCTGGTAGACTAGCTCAAGACAGAAATAGTGTAGTGGGATGATAGACTAGTCAAGACAGAATAGTGTAAGGACAGGATGACTAGCTAAGACAGAAATGTGTATGAGACTGGATAGACTAGCTCAAGACAGGAATGTGAATGAGGACGGATAAACTAGCCAAGAACAGAAATGTGTAGTGAGGACTGGAAATAGAAGGACAGGAAATAGTTAATGGACTGGATAGAACATCCAAGACAGGAATAGATAGTGAGGACTGGATAGAACTAGCTCAAGACAGAATAGTGTAGTGAGGACTGGATAGAACTAGCTCAAGACAGGAATAGTGTATGAGGACTGGATAGAACTAGCTCAAGACAGGAATAGTGTATGAGGACTGGATAGAACTAGCTCAAGACAGGAATAGTGTAGTGAGGACTGGATAGAACTAGCTCAAGACAGGAATAGGATGTAATCAGGTGGACTGGATAGAACTAGCTTAAGATAAGGATAGGGAGTAGTGAGGTGGACTGGATAGAACTAGCTCAAGGAATAGTGTGAGGTAGACTGGGTAGAAGTAGCTCAGGACAGATTTAAGTGGCGTGCTTTTTAAACGTGGAATTGAACTTTAGAATTCCCTAAGTGAAATTTAGAGAAAATAAATATCAATCACAGGTCCTAACAAAATGAAAAAATAAAAGTTTTTGTTTTACCAGTTCCATCTCCTCTCTGGCTATAAATAAAAAAGTAGTATATTAGAGACTTAATGAGAATTTGGTAAATTATGCCTTAGGGTCTGAACATCGATTTTTTTTGGGTGGGCCTGGCCCCGCTGAAAGACTTTATGCACGCAATGTTCCGTGAGCATACAAAATACGCGCATGACATCGCACACGCTTACGATTAGATAAGAATTTCTTTCGTTATCTTGTGCGGGAAGAAATAATATCTTAAATATATTAAGTTTCTTAAATAAAATAAATATTATTAGAGTATTAGCTACAAATGTAAAAGATACTAATGTTTTACATACAAGAATGTTGTTTAGTAATATATCCTAAACTGTAACATTATAGTTTTCAAAATTACTAAAATTACTTAGTTGACATTGTGGTCTTGTGGTTAAAACCCACCCTTAATTTTAGGGTTAGATATTCAATTCCAAAAACTCCTTGGGGAAACCCTATGAAAACCCTAGATACCAAGTTCTAGCCCGATCGGTAAAATGGTTTAGGCTCTTGTTTTAGGTACAGACAGACGGAAATTCAAAAATCACTTTTTCGGATTCGGAGGGTCATGAAACGTCAAGATTCATAAAAAATCTTGATTTCGATTTTTTTGACGATCACAATACTTTCTCTACCTGTAAGATAGCGAGAAAGTAAAAATTGGTGTGTATAGCTTTAATTTTGTATAGGCAGTAGAAAATACTTTTAAAAAAAACCACACACACGTTAAATAAATATTATCTCAAAGGGGACCCATAGCGCTGCCATTACATAGCTAAATATTGAAGGGTAAATTATTGTTTGTACATAAGCGACATAATAATGAAAATAAACAACTTCTGATGGCATATCTTTGTGAACTATAATGCTCTGATTCATTTGTACCATCATATATTAGTTATTATTTCATTTAACTATTGTAAAGTCATCTTAAATGATTAATGAGGCTATTCTATTTTATTATTTCTAATGAGCACAAGCTCCCTGGCGAAGACAAGCTTAAATATTAATTATGCTAATAATGATCAATTATTATTATGTCGATTTTAATGGATAGTAATATCAATACACATTTTTACTCAATAACAGAGGATATTGTTATTTGCCTGAAATTGTCAAAAAAAATGTACCAACTGCACTACTGTAATTTTCTTCTTAATATTCCTACGACAAATCAAAGTTTCCAGTCCTGAAAGAAAAACTCCCTCCATTAAAGATTATTGGTAAAGAAGAAGTAAAATATGGGTTTGATCTTGCTTTCATAACAATAAAATATTGACCTAAGACAAATATTTAAATTTAATAATTTGAAATATATTTGTAGTTTTTCTATCCATATACCCCTATAACAAGTTTGAGTACATTTTTTTTACCATTTTCAGCTGAATATACATTTATTTTACCTTGTTTTAATACCAAATCCGACTTTTTATTTAATTAAACATTATTATTTATTTAACATGAATCAGGCTTAGCCTACTTATTTATAATTAATGAATTTATATATTATTAATTATATTTACTACTAATATCACTTATTGTTTTAGTTACTACTCAACTATTAACTTAGATAAATTAATAATCATTCCTCTTTTTCTTAATAATTCAATCAAACCAATATAAATAAATACATACAACAATCCATAACTTTAATCATATATAGTTTTAAAACATATAACTCTTCATATTAATCCATAAGTTCACTTTCTAATTTCTTTCATACAAAAAGGGGGGTAGTATTATTACTATTTACTATAAACCAATTATTTATAACCTATAAATTAACTTTCGCTATTTTTCTTTGTTTTCAAAATTTAAGTTATTTTATAGTGATCGTCTTGTAACATTTTATAGCCCTAATTTATTGACTTACAAGTTTAAAAGCTAAAAATAATTGTTGATAGTATTATTTGTTCCAACACATAAATTAGGTTTTATTATTGTATAATTTTACCCAAAAAAATTTCAATACAATTAAGAAAATATGTACCGCTTTGGAGTTGAGTCCTTTTGGTTCTGAATTTACTAATCCTGTTTCCGTCTTGTTACTGAAGATGTAATCCTGGATTTAAAAAAAATTCTTCAAGTTGCCATCTTCATAAACTTTATCACCTTCTCAAGTTTTTATCTTGGTTTTCATGGATGTCGCACCGTCGACGGATTAAGCGTAATGAGGTGTACTTTTTATTTTCTTTAATAAAAAGTGTCTTGTAGCATCATAAAGTTAGGCATATAGCTGTAAGAATGTTTAACATTTTACTGTAATATATTCTGTATAAAATATGTGTTATTCGTTCGCCAATTTCTTAGTTAAGAATAATTATAAAATAATGTGTCTGATAATATTTACAAAGACCTTTAATAGAGTCACATAGTTTTCTTTTATTAAAGTAGTTATTGATTAAATTTTAATTATATATTAGTAAAAACTTAATAGATAATAATAACTTTACTATTTCCAAGCAATCAACCTATCATTACTGTCTTATTTAAATTTTCGCGGTCCTGGGGCCAGTTTCGTAGTCATCAAGTGCGGCTTGATACCAAACACAAGACAACCAGAATAGAATGAGCCAGTTTCATATGAGAAGCTAGCACATTTTATTCTGGTCTAGGTATACTCCATTCACAGTAGGAATTACTCTCTGAGAGGTCCTATTTCTTTTTTTTCCTACCAAAATCCTACTATATATTAGCTTTCTGGTAGGGAAAAAGGTCTTTCAGAAAACAATTCCTAGGCTGAACAGACTTTAGGTGTCGTCTTGTATTTAGTGTAGCGTCGCACTTGAGTACTCAGTCTGACTACAAAATTGGCTCTAAGGCCCAGTTCCATAGTCAGACTTAGTACGCCTCAAGTGCGGCGCTATACTAAATACAAGACGTTACCTTCCTGAAATTTAATGGAATGGGCCAGTTTCATATGAGGAACTGGCCCATTCCATTTTGTTCTAGGTAGGTGTCGTCCTGTATTTAGTATCGACTCGCACTTTAGGCTCATTAAGTCTGACTATGAAACTGGCCCTAAGTATTTATAAGAGTGTCTGACTAAAATTGACTGACCTGCTTTTAAGCTAAGTGCTGGTTACACTAGAGGATGATTACTAAGGCCATAAAAAAACATATAAACCCATATCGTTGTACACGTGGTCTAATTATCAATCTCGTTTAGTCTTATTCACTGGTTGGGGTTTGCATCTCGGCTGGATGTACAAATGATTTTTTCCCCCCCCAAATGGTAATTTCACTCTCCATCAAGGAAATACGAATTTAGTCCCACCAATCCTTCAAAAGTATTATTTCGGCCCCAACTCTACTACTAACTCAGTCCCGTAAACCGTTTGAATTCGGTCACAAGAACCAATTAAGGAATTCCTTATCATTTTGCACAAACTTTAAATCGTGTGGGGCATTGTGTTAGGCTGAGCCTGTTTATGTTACGATCGTGTTGTGCCATAGGCTAGGTAAGGATTGTGTATTGTCATACTATCCGTCATTTTCTGTCTTTCATTCACCCTGAGAAAACATTTACATCCATCCTTAGTGCAATTCTAAAAGAGCTGGGGCCAAGTAATTACACCAACACGGGGCCAAACTCCGACCAACTGCCTTCACAACCATTCTTAATGGATCCGAGTTCGTATTCAGCCTCTCTTTTCCACTCCAACTCTGGTTACACTTCCTTTAAAATTCTCTCTTAACCATCTATACCACAGAAGTGTAGTTAAAATGTGCATACATGGGCAGTAAGGTGCAGTAGGAAATAAATAAAATTAAAAAAACGAGAGTGAATGCAAGTTGACTAAAAAATTTAACTTGAGAACTATGCCTAATTAACTTGTTAGAGTACTAATTAGTTTGTGTCAAAATACTTGTCTTCCAAAAGTATTTTGATGCGCATAGTAGCAATAATATCATTGCTTATCAAAATCTAAAATTAAGTCCGACAACCATTTGAAGCATCACAGGTATTCGAACCTAGGCTCTCCGACTCCTACCAAGGGTTATCCCTCACCTGAGTGAGGTAGCTGTCGGAATCACGAGTCCACGCTGAAAGGCGATGAAGCGACCTATGACGTCGACCCATGGACAATGATGGTATCGAACCAATCAGCATTCCACTGCCCCTGCCGATCACCTGGACCTGCTATTCGCAACCACTGATATGCGCCGTTAAACACGTACACGATCACGTCGCACGCGATCAGGTGTGCCGCGATATGGGGAGGGATTATTACCGGAGGGTATTGGACCGTAGATCGGATTAGAAGCATTTGAAACGTGGTGTTACAGAATAATGTTGATAATATCACGGATGGAGATGGTATCAATTTTAGAAGTGCTAAGATAAACACATGAAGAAAGGAATCTTTGGAAAGGTAAACAGTATAGAAGAGATAACATGATAGGATATATACTGATATATGATAGATTTACGAAGATATTTATATAAGGAGACGTGGAAGGGAGACATTCAAGAGGAGCACCAAGAATGGAGTAGATGAAGCATATAATGGACGAAGTTGGCTAAAGAATGTACAAAGATGTAAAAAAAAATGAAAAAGATAGCCAAAAGTAGACAGCAAAACAATTTCAGGTTGATGATGATGATGATGATGGAGCTTAGGGTTAAAAGTTTTTAAGGTAATCTTGTTTCCAGTGATGCTTTCCGAGGAACTAAAGCTGCGTCCAGGAAATTGTATTGGGTTCATTAGGGGTGTGAGGTAGTTAAGCCTATTTAATTGTACTCTGTGACCTCCAGAGTGAACCGAAGGAGGGGTACCAAGTCTCGTCCAGCCAAGATTCACATATCTAACGCCATTACTAGACAAATAATGTCTGTCATTTTTATACAATAATAATAATACAGTATAGGTGACCTGGCGGTCTAAGGGTAAGGTGTCGGACTTCTGTGCTAGGGGTCCGGGGTTCAATCCTCGGTCCTGGCACAGATTTATATGATTGCCAAACCCTTCCTTCACCTCTGATAAGACGTGTATTAATCACAACTTGTGAATGTGAGGAATGCCAGGCCTCCACACCATGGTTCGGATTCCACGTTAAACTGTAGGTCCTCCCATTTCAGCTCACAATCACCCTACCATTACACATTAATGTAAGTGCGTATAACCCGAACGGGTAGTAAGACGCGGTGCTAAATAATAATTAAAAAAAAGCTCAAGGGGTGTGACCTGTGACGTGACAGGATACAGCACATGCTTTCAAGGGAAAGAAGGGGTGGAAAGAGGGGAATTCACCCCCTTTACTCCCCAATCACTCCTACACTAACCCACATAGCAAATAAATTTAACATCAGTTTAAATTATATTATTATTAACCACCGCGTCTAGCTAAAGCTACCTGTTCAGATTATACGCATATATCTTAAGTATTTAAATAATGACCTAAATGCTTCCGCCTTGGTCAGCGAGAAAGTATTAATCGCTGTCACGGCACAAGGCTTAAAACTAATTCTCTATTCCGTCTAAAGATAGTACTCCTTTTGTCCTTCACCTACAACCACACTTTGTCATTTTAATAGGAAAGTAGGGAGAGAAAACTACGAAACTTATTATCTCAAGGTGAAGAGGAAAGTTTGCTGCTAGTTCTCAAATATCTTAATATGTTCTTTTGTAAGCTTATAAAACAAACTACTGTATTTGTTAGAGGACGCTAAATCTCGAGCCCTTTTTCATCCAGCCCAGTCTCATAGCACAGCGAATATGTTTAAAAACTAGTTTAAAATGAGCTAATGTTACAGTTTAACACTCTTTTATGTTAATAAAACTCAAAATATATGGTTGTTAAGAAAAAATAGCCTTGTTGGGATCGTTTGCCTTTATTTTGGCGTGAACCATATTTTATATAACGCCTCGTGGGATTAAATATTGCACTAGAGTTGAAAGTCTGCGTGGCAATTTCTCGCTTACTGAGGCGTTACATTCCATCCCACCCCAAATTTTGACTAAAGGCCCGTTGACACGTTATTAGTTGATACAAGTACATTAATTTGGCTGCGCGCGCACATCTTGCACCGTGTAAACAGACAAGCAAGCTACTAACAAACAGGTCCAGTTGCAAGTGAAAAAGTTGGTCACCTTCCATCTTTACTAATGCAAGTATACAATTCAAAATGGCGGCAACTAAAAAATTGGTTGTGTGGGGGGACACTTATTTGTCGAATGCTATGCAAAGAATGAATTTTTGTGGTATTTTAAGCATCGGATTTATAAATATAAGAATGCGAGGGATATTGCACTAGAGGATATTGTAAAGTGATATCAGGCGTGCATATTCTCAAGAAGTGTCCAAAATAAAATGTTACGTAAATATTGCAAATGTGACTTGTGAGAGATATCATTTAATATCGGTAAACAAATGTTATTAATAATTTTATCAAGCCATTATTTCCTACCAATCAACGTGGCATGTATATTTTTTTTTGTATACAATCACAAAATATAATACAACATTGTAGTACAATGATTAGTTCAGGAAACATAATATTCGTGTTATCGGCAAGTAAGGTATGAATGGCCGGCGGTGTTCACGCGAAATCACCGGCACGCTTTCCAATCTCCGTATTTGACACTTTAATCAATCTTTATAAGTTTTAATTAATAATGTTCAACCCATACACATCAAACACTTTGTAGTAATGCTTTGGCAACTTGAGTAGATACACAACATAATACTATTGTCTCATAGCAAACCAGATAGTTTATATTCAAACCAAGCTACAAATTAATTTATTATTATTTTTAAAGAATATTTTAGGCCTAGCTAGCATTAACAGGATATTTTGTTATTAATATACCCACATTTAAAACAGGTTTGAAAAACCTGGGTTAGGCCTATTTAAAAAAAGTGCCCAACAGAGTTAGGTTGATATAGAATTTATTGACCTTATTTGAATTTCATTTTATTTACCATGTATGCAAAGTGAGTTAACAAATCAAGCAAAATAATTTAATAACTATTTGGGATCAACTTAGGCCTAATAATATTTTAATGTATTAAGGAATTAAGAAATAGAAGACATACAAATAACTAACTTTTTTATGTTGTCTATATAAAACAATTTTTTAAATAGGTCAGCTAATTATGATAATTTGGGTTTACTGAAAAATTGTAATTTATTTGGCCGCCCATTATTATTCTAAATTCATCCTTCCTAGTTCCTAACACATAAGCGTAATAAGTATATGCGTATGAATAACCCGAACGAGAAATGAGACGCAGTGATAAAACAAAAATGGCTCCAATAAAGAGACCAGTTAACACCCCTTCATTTTCAGCCATGTTTTTAGAAGCGATACTAATAAAAGTGAAAAAAAAATGCGTGTCAACACAACTAGCATGTTAGTAAGCTAATACAAGTAAACTTTCATTAGTCCACTAATACCGTGTCAACGGGCCTTTATGGAGTTGAGTTACTAACTGGTTATAAAATTCCAGGAAACTCCGGTCTAATTCTCACCTCCCCCGCCAATCCAATCGTGTCCACATTTCTAAATTACCCTTCGAACTGTGGTACTCATACATTTCCAATGGCTCTGAGACGTTGACCTTTGTTCTCTTTAGAGACAAAGCTTTTAGAGACCCTCCTGACCTCATTGTCCAAACCCGTCGTCTCGACGGTTAAAACTTGCAACA